>OZ024742.1:18136040-18138540 GCA_964016885.1 Eledone cirrhosa
ATATATATATATATATGGTGTCCCCGAAAAATGTTTACACACTTTGATTACCTGTACAGGCAATATATATATTAGAATGGTGTATACATTTTTAGGGACCCCGGTATATATATATATATATGGTGTCCCCGAAAAATGTATACACACTTTGATTACCTGTACAGGCAATATATATATTAGAATGGTGTATACATTTTTAGGGACCCCGGTATATATATATGGTGTCCCCGAAAAATGTATACACACTTTGATTACCTGTACAGGCAATATATATATTAGAATGGTGTATACATTTTTAGGGACACCGGTATATATATATATATATATATATATATATATATGGTGTCCCCGAAAAATGTATACACACTTTGATTACCTGTACAGGCAATATATATATTAGAATGGTGTATACATTTTTAGGGACACTGGTATATATATGGTGTCCCCGAAAAATGTATACACACTTTGATTACCTGTACAGGCAATATATATTAGAATGGTGTATACATTTTTAGGGACACCGGTATATATATATATATGGTGTCCCCGGAAAATGTATACACACTTTGATTAGCTGTACAGGCAATATATATATTAGAATGGTGTATACATTTTTAGGGACCCCGGTATATATATATATATATGGTGTCCCCGAAAAATGTATACACACTTTGATTACCTGTAGAGGCAATATATATATTAGAATGGTGTATACATTTTTAGGGACCACGGTATATATATATGGTGTCCCCGAAAAATGTATACACACTTTGATTACCTGTACAGGCAATATATATATTAGAATGGTGTATACATTTTGAGGGACACCGGTATATATATATATATATATATATATATATATATGGTGTCCCCGAAAAATGTATACACACTTTGATTACCTGTACAGGCAATATATATATTAGAATGGTGTATACATTTTTAGGGACACTGGTATATATATGGTGTCCCCGAAAAATGTATACACACTTTGATTACCTGTACAGGCAATATATATATTAGAATGGTGTATACATTTTTAGGGACACCGGTATATATATATATATATATATATATATGGTGTCCCCGAAAAATGTATACACACTTTGATTACCTGTACAGGCAATATATATATTAGAATGGTGTATACATTTTTAGGGACACCGGTATATATATATATATGGTGTCCCCGAAAAATGTATACACACTTTGATTACCTGTACAGGCAATATATATATGAGAATGGTGTATACATTTTTAGGGACACCGGTATATATATATGGTGTCACGGAAAAATGTATACACACTTTGATTCCCTGTACAGGCAATATATATATTAGAATGGCGTATACATTTTTTAGGTACACCAGTATCTCTCTATATATATATATGGTGTCCAGGAAAAATGTATACACACTTTGATTACCTGTACAACCAATATATATATAAGAATGGTGTATACATTTTTCAGGACCCAGGTATATATATATATATGGTTTCCCCGAAAAATGTATACACACTTTGTTTACCTGTACAGGCAATATATATATTAGAATGGTGTATACATTTTTAGGGTCACCGGTATATATATATATATGGTGTCCCCGAAAAATGTATACACACTTTGATTACCTGTACAGGCAATTTATATATTAGAATGGTGTATACATTTTTAGGGACACCGGTATATATATATATATATATATATATATATATATATATATATATATATATATGGTGTCCCCGAAAAATGTATACACACTTTGATTACCTGTACAGGCAATATATATATTAGAATGGTGTATACATTTTTAGGGACACCGGTATATATATATAGTGTCCCCGAAAAATGTATACACACTTTGATTACCTGTACAGGCAATATATATATTAGAATGGTATATACATTTTTAGGGACCCCGGTATATATATATATATGGTGTCCCCGAAAAATGTTTACACACTTTGATTACCTGTACAGGCAATATATATATTAGAATGGTGTATACATTTTTAGGGACCCCGGTATATATATATATATATGGTGTCCCCGAAAAATGTATACACACTTTGATTACCTGTACAGGCAATATATATATTAGAATGGTGTATACATTTTTAGGGACCCCGGTATATATATATATGGTGTCCCCGAAAAATGTATACACACTTTGATTACCTGTACAGGCAATATATATATTAGAATGGTGTATACATTTTTAGGGACACTGGTATATATATGGTGTCCCCGAAAAATGTATACACACTTTGATTACCTGTACAGGCAATATATATTAGAATGGTGTATACATTTTTAGGGACACCGGTATATATATATATATATATATATATATATATATATGGTGTCCCCGAAAAATGTATACACACTTTGATTACCTGTACAGGCAATATATATATTAGAATGGTGTATACATTTTTAGGGACACCGGTATATATATATATATGGTGTCCCCGAAAAATGTATACACACTTTGATTACCTG
>OZ024742.1:18143540-18151040 GCA_964016885.1 Eledone cirrhosa
CATTTTTAGGGACACCGGTATATATATATATATATATATATATATATATATATGGTGTCCCCGAAAAATGTATACACACTTTGATTACCTGTACAGGCAATATATATATTAGAATGGTGTATACATTTTTAGGGACACCGGTATATATATATATATGGTGTCCCCGAAAAATGTATACACACTTTGATTACCTGTACAGGCAATATATATATGAGAATGGTGTATACATTTTTAGGGACACCGGTATATATATATGGTGTCACGGAAAAATGTATACACACTTTGATTCCCTGTACAGGCAATATATATATTAGAATGGCGTATACATTTTTTAGGTACACCAGTATCTCTCTATATATATATATGGTGTCCAGGAAAAATGTATACACACTTTGATTACCTGTACAACCAATATATATATAAGAATGGTGTATACATTTTTCAGGACCCAGGTATATATATATATATGGTTTCCCCGAAAAATGTATACACACTTTGTTTACCTGTACAGGCAATATATATATTAGAATGGTGTATACATTTTTAGGGTCACCGGTATATATATATATATGGTGTCCCCGAAAAATGTATACACACTTTGATTACCTGTACAGGCAATTTATATATTAGAATGGTGTATACATTTTTAGGGACACCGGTATATATATATATATATATATATATATATATATATATATATATATATATATATATATGGTGTCCCCGAAAAATGTATACACACTTTGATTACTTGTACAGGCAATATATATATTAGAATGGTGTATACATTTTTAGGGACACCGGTATATATATATAGTGTCCCCGAAAAATGTATACACACTTTGATTACCTGTACCGGCAATATATATATTAGAATGGTATATACATTTTTAGGGACCCCGGTATATATATATATATATGGTGTCCCCGAAAAATGTTTACACACTTTGATTACCTGTACAGGCAATATATATATTAGAATGGTGTATACATTTTTAGGGACCCCGGTATATATATATATATATGGTGTCCCCGAAAAATGTATACACACTTTGATTACCTGTACAGGCAATATATATATTAGAATGGTGTATACATTTTTAGGGACCCCGGTATATATATATGGTGTCCCCGAAAAATGTATACACACTTTGATTACCTGTACAGGCAATATATATATTAGAATGGTGTATACATTTTTAGGGACACCGGTATATATATATATATATATATATATATATATATGGTGTCCCCGAAAAATGTATACACACTTTGATTACCTGTACAGGCAATATATATATTAGAATGGTGTATACATTTTTAGGGACACTGGTATATATATGGTGTCCCCGAAAAATGTATACACACTTTGATTACCTGTACAGGCAATATATATTAGAATGGTGTATACATTTTTAGGGACACCGGTATATATATATATATGGTGTCCCCGGAAAATGTATACACACTTTGATTAGCTGTACAGGCAATATATATATTAGAATGGTGTATACATTTTTAGGGACCCCGGTATATATATATATATATGGTGTCCCCGAAAAATGTATACACACTTTGATTACCTGTAGAGGCAATATATATATTAGAATGGTGTATACATTTTTAGGGACCACGGTATATATATATGGTGTCCCCGAAAAATGTATACACACTTTGATTACCTGTACAGGCAATATATATATTAGAATGGTGTATACATTTTTAGGGACACTGGTATATATATGGTGTCCCCGAAAAATGTATACACACTTTGATTACCTGTACAGGCAATATATATATTAGAATGGTGTATACATTTTTAGGGACACCGGTATATATATATATATATATGGTGTCCCCGAAAAATGTATACACACTTTGATTACCTGTACAGGCAATATATATATTAGAATGGTGTATACATTTTTAGGGACACCGGTATATATATATATATGGTGTCCCCGAAAAATGTATACACACTTTGATTACCTGTACAGGCAATATATATATGAGAATGGTGTATACATTTTTAGGGACACCGGTATATATATATGGTGTCACGGAAAAATGTATACACACTTTGATTCCCTGTACAGGCAATATATATATTAGAATGGCGTATACATTTTTTAGGTACACCAGTATCTCTCTATATATATATATGGTGTCCAGGAAAAATGTATACACACTTTGATTACCTGTACAACCAATATATATATAAGAATGGTGTATACATTTTTCAGGACCCAGGTATATATATATATATGGTTTCCCCGAAAAATGTATACACACTTTGTTTACCTGTACAGGCAATATATATATTAGAATGGTGTATACATTTTTAGGGTCACCGGTATATATATATATATGGTGTCCCCGAAAAATGTATACACACTTTGATTACCTGTACAGGCAATTTATATATTAGAATGGTGTATACATTTTTAGGGACACCGGTATATATATATATATATATATATATATATATATATATATATATATATATATATATATATATATGGTGTCCCCGAAAAATGTATACACACTTTGATTACCTGTACAGGCAATATATATATTAGAATGGTGTATACATTTTTAGGGACACCGGTATATATATATAGTGTCCCCGAAAAATGTATACACACTTTGATTACCTGTACAGGCAATATATATATTAGAATGGTATATACATTTTTAGGGACCCCGGTATATATATATATATGGTGTCCCCGAAAAATGTTTACACACTTTGATTACCTGTACAGGCAATATATATATTAGAATGGTGTATACATTTTTAGGGACCCCGGTATATATATATATATATGGTGTCCCCGAAAAATGTATACACACTTTGATTACCTGTACAGGCAATATATATATTAGAATGGTGTATACATTTTTAGGGACCCCGGTATATATATATGGTGTCCCCGAAAAATGTATACACACTTTGATTACCTGTACAGGCAATATATATATTAGAATGGTGTATACATTTTTAGGGACACTGGTATATATATGGTGTCCCCGAAAAATGTATACACACTTTGATTACCTGTACAGGCAATATATATTAGAATGGTGTATACATTTTTAGGGACACCGGTATATATATATATATATATATATATATATATATATGGTGTCCCCGAAAAATGTATACACACTTTGATTACCTGTACAGGCAATATATATATTAGAATGGTGTATACATTTTTAGGGACACCGGTATATATATATATATGGTGTCCCCGAAAAATGTATACACACTTTGATTACCTGTACAGGCAATATATATATTAGAATGGTGTATACATTTTTAGGGACCCCGGTATATATATATATATATATATATATGGTATCTCCGAAAAATGTATACACACTTTGATTACCTGTACAGGCAATATATATATTAGAATGGTGTATACATTTTTAGGGACCCCGGTATATATATATGGTGTCCCCGAAAAATGTATACACACTTTGATTACCTGTACAGGCAATATATATATTAGAATGGTGTATACATTTTTAGGGACACCGGTATATATATATATATATATATATATATGGTGTCCCCGAAAAATGTATACACACTTTGATTACCTGTACAGGCAATATATATATTAGAATGGTGTATACATTTTTAGGGACACTGGTATATATATGGTGTCCCCGAAAAATGTATACACACTTTGATTACCTGTACAGGCAATATATATATTAGAATGGTGTATACATTTTTAGGGACACCGGTATATATATATATATATATATATATGGTGTCCCCGAAAAATGTATACACACTTTGATTACCTGTACAGGCAATATATATATTAGAATGGTGTATACATTTCTAGGGTCACCGGTATATATATATATGGTGTCCCCGAAAAATGTATACACACTTTGATTACCTGTACAGGCAATTTATATATTAGAATGGTGTATACATTTTTAGGGACACCAGTATATATATATATATATATATATATATATGGTGTCCCGGAAAAATGTATACACACTTTGATTACCTGTACAACCAATATATATATTAGAATGGTGTATACATTTTTCAGGACCCAGGTTTATATATATATGGTTTCCCCGAAAAATGTATACACACTTTGTTTACCTGTACAGGCAATATATATATTAGAATGGTGTATACATTTTTAGGGTCACCGGTATATATATATATGGTGTCGCCGAAAAATGTATACACACTTTGATTATCTGTACAGGCAATATATATATTAGAATGGTGTGTACATTTTTAGGGTCACCGGTATATATATATATGGTGTCGCCGAAAAATGTATACACACTTTGATTACCTGTACAGGCAATATATATATTAGAATGGTGTGTACATTTTTAGGGTCACCGGTATATATATATATGGTGTCGCCGAAAAATGTATACACACTTTGATTACCTGTACAGGCAATATATATATTAGAATGGTGTATACATTTTTAGGGAACCCGGTATATATATATATGGTGTCCCTGAAAAATGTATACACACTTTGATTACCTGTACAGGCAATATATATATGAGAATGGTGTATACATTTTTAGGGACCCCGGTATATATATATATATGGTGTCCCCGAAAAATGTATACACACTTTGATTACCTGTACAGGCAATATATATATTAGAATGGTATATACATTTTTAGGGACCCCGGTATATATATATATATATGGTGTCCCCGAAAAATGTATACACACTTTGATTACCTGTACAGGCAATATATATATTAGAATGGTGTATACATTTTTAGGGACCCCGGTATATATATATATATATATATGGTGTCCCCGAAAAATGTATACACACTTTGATTACCTGTACAGGCAATATATATATTAGAATGGTGTATACATTTTTAGGGACCCCGGTATATGTATATATGGTGTCCCCGAAAAATGTATACACACTTTGATTACCTGTACAGGCAATATATATATTAGAATGGTGTATACATTTTTAGGGACCCCGGTATATATATATGGTGTCCCCGAAAAATGTATACACACTTTGATTACCTGTACAGGCAATATATATATTAGAATGGTGTATACATTTTTAGGGACACCGGTATATATATATATATATATATATATATATATATATGGTGTCCCCGAAAAATGTATACACACTTTGATTACCTGTACAGGCAATATATATATTAGAATGGTGTATACATTTTTAGGGACACTGGTATATATATGGTGTCCCCGAAAAATGTATACACACTTTGATTACCTGTACAGGCAATATATATTAGAATGGTGTATACATTTTTAGGGACACCGGTATATATATATATATGGTGTCCCCGGAAAATGTATACACACTTTGATTAGCTGTACAGGCAATATATATATTAGAATGGTGTATACATTTTTAGGGACCCCGGTATATATATATATATATGGTGTCCCCGAAAAATGTATACACACTTTGATTACCTGTAGAGGCAATATATATATTAGAATGGTGTATACATTTTTAGGGACCACGGTATATATATATGGTGTCCCCGAAAAATGTATACACACTTTGATTACCTGTACAGGCAATATATATATTAGAATGGTGTATACATTTTGAGGGACACCGGTATATATATATATATATATATATATATATATATGGTGTCCCCGAAAAATGTATACACACTTTGATTACCTGTACAGGCAATATATATATTAGAATGGTGTATACATTTTTAGGGACACTGGTATATATATGGTGTCCCCGAAAAATGTATACACACTTTGATTACCTGTACAGGCAATATATATATTAGAATGGTGTATACATTTTTAGGGACACCGGTATATATATATATATATATGGTGTCCCCGAAAAATGTATACACACTTTGATTACCTGTACAGGCAATATATATATTAGAATGGTGTATACATTTTTAGGGACACCGGTATATATATATATATGGTGTCCCCGAAAAATGTATACACACTTTGATTACCTGTACAGGCAATATATATATGAGAATGGTGTATACATTTTTAGGGACACCGGTATATATATATGGTGTCACGGAAAAATGTATACACACTTTGATTCCCTGTACAGGCAATATATATATTAGAATGGCGTATACATTTTTTAGGTACACCAGTATCTCTCTATATATATATATGGTGTCCAGGAAAAATGTATACACACTTTGATTACCTGTACAACCAATATATATATAAGAATGGTGTATACATTTTTCAGGACCCAGGTATATATATATATATGGTTTCCCCGAAAAATGTATACACACTTTGTTTACCTGTACAGGCAATATATATATTAGAATGGTGTATACATTTTTAGGGTCACCGGTATATATATATATATGGTGTCCCCGAAAAATGTATACACACTTTGATTACCTGTACAGGCAATTTATATATTAGAATGGTGTATACATTTTTAGGGACACCGGTATATATATATATATATATATATATATATATATATATATATATATATATATATATATATATATGGTGTCCCCGAAAAATGTATACACACTTTGATTACCTGTACAGGCAATATATATATTAGAATGGTGTATACATTTTTAGGGACACCGGTATATATATATAGTGTCCCCGAAAAATGTATACACACTTTGATTACCTGTACAGGCAATATATATATTAGAATGGTATATACATTTTTAGGGACCCCGGTATATATATATATATGGTGTCCCCGAAAAATGTTTACACACTTTGATTACCTGTACAGGCAATATATATATTAGAATGGTGTATACATTTTTAGGGACCCCGGTATATATATATATATATGGTGTCCCCGAAAAATGTATACACACTTTGATTACCTGTACAGGCAATATATATATTAGAATGGTGTATACATTTTTAGGGACCCCGGTATATATATATGGTGTCCCCGAAAAATGTATACACACTTTGATTACCTGTACAGGCAATATATATATTAGAATGGTGTATACATTTTTAGGGACACTGGTATATATATGGTGTCCCCGAAAAATGTATACACACTTTGATTACCTGTACAGGCAATATATATTAGAATGGTGTATACATTTTTAGGGACACCGGTATATATATATATATATATATATATATATATATATGGTGTCCCCGAAAAATGTATACACACTTTGATTACCTGTACAGGCAATATATATATTAGAATGGTGTATACATTTTTAGGGACACCGGTATATATATATATATGGTGTCCCCGAAAAATGTATACACACTTTGATTACCTGTACAGGCAATATATATATTAGAATGGTGTATACATTTTTAGGGACCCCGGTATATATATATATATATATATATATGGTATCTCCGAAAAATGTATACACACTTTGATTACCTGTACAGGCAATATATATATTAGAATGGTGTATACATTTTTAGGGACCCCGGTATATATATATGGTGTCCCCGAAAAATGT
>OZ024742.1:18158540-18218540 GCA_964016885.1 Eledone cirrhosa
GCACTTGCTTCTACTTATTGCACCAGAGCACCGGCCACATATAAAATCTATATTCTTAGTTAGCTTACCTGTGATCCCACTACATCTTTTATGCACCCATACTTTGCATTTGGGACATAAAATTGAGTTTCTGCCTACTCCTTTCCTACACACTGAGCATGGCCATTTCCCGGATGGGACCGGTGCCCTATTTTCCTTCCTACAAACTAGAACTTTAGTCTTAGACAGGTTAATTTTAAGGCTTTTGATTCTAGGCCATGCTTCCATGTTTGGAATTTCTTCTCAAGTTCAGCCATTGATTCAGCTATGAGCGTTAGATCATCTGCGTATAGGAGTTCCCATGGGCAGCCAGTCTTGAACTCCACTGTTATAGCCTGAAGGGCAATAATAAATAGTAGGGGGCTAAGAACGGAGCCCTGATGAACACCAACTTTTACGCTAAACTCTTCACTATATTCATTGTTAATTCTAACCTTGCTGACTGTTTCTTTATACATGGCTTGTATAGCTCTCAAGCCATTCATCAACACCTAGTTTTCTAAGAGCCCACCAGACAATGGAACGGGGGACTCTGTCAAAGGCTTTCTCCAAGTCGACAAAAGCTAAGTATAGGGGTTTACTTTTAGCTAGGTACTTCTCCTGTAGTTGTCGTACAATGAAAAGAGCGTATGTGGTACTTTTACCTGACACAAACCCGAATTGCATTTCATCTAGATCAATTCTCTCTCTGATTAGTTGCGCTATTACTTTTTCTGTGACCTTCATGACCTGGTCGATTAATTTAATGCCTCTATAGTTACCCATATCTAGGGCATCTCCTTTACCCTTGTAGCAGTTAATGATGATGCTGCTATGCCAGTCCTTCGGAACAACCCCATTCTGTATGACTTGGATTACTATCCGGGTGACCATAGTGTGTCCCACCGTTCCAGATGCTTTCAGCATTTCAGCAACTATTTCCGAAGGCCCAGCCGCCTTACCCGTCTCCATATCTTTGATTGCCTTACTTATTATACTACCTTCGACTAGCACTGCTGGTCCCTCTATTGGGTCGATGTGGGGGAGACTGTCTTTCTCCCATTTATTCTCCTCATTTAGTAGCCTTTCGTAGTGACACTTCCAAGCTACCTTCTTATCAGCGTCAGTGATGGCAAGTACACCATCATCATTAAGGACACATTTCTCCACGACAATATCACGGTTTTCCTTGACACATTGCCTAGCAATCCTGAAGACTTCACGTTTTTGGTCCTCGCGTTGTAGAACATGCTTGAACTTTCTTTCCTCTGCTTCCCTTCTTGCGAAGTACACTTGTCTCTTAGCTTGCCTCCTGGCCACTTGATAATCTTCTCTACTTCCCCCATCCCGCCATACTTTCCAAACCTACTTTTTGGCCTTAATTGACTCCTCCACCTTACTTTTCCACCACCACGTTACTCTCCTCCTGCCTACAGGCCTGCTCCATCCGCAGACTTCATCTGTCGCCATCAGCAGGTTTGCTTTCAGGAATTCCCACTGTTCCTCAATATATTGTACGACTCTAATTGCTCTTCCTTACTGTCGAAATCATCAAGCAATATGCTTTTAAATTTATTACTGGCTGTGGGGTCCTTTAGCTTCCATATTTTTCTCCTGAGGATAGTCCTCTTCTGTTGTCGAGAACGTCTCGTCCTGACTATGAGGTCGCTAATTACGAGTCTATGTTGAGAGGTGCATTCTTCATGGGGGAGGGATTTAGTGTTTACAACAGACACTCTGTCACGTCTTCTGGTAAGGATATAATCTACCTGGCTGGTATGTTCCCCTGATCTGTAGGTGATCAAGTGATTGTCTCGCTTTTTGAAGTTAGTGTTACAGATAGTTAGGTTATTTGCGTCACAGAATTCCAGGATTCTGGGGCCTTCCTCATTTCTAGTACCAAACCCATAGCCTCCATGGATTCCGTCATAGCCGTCACAATGTTGTCCAACGTGACCATTTAGGTCGCCAGCAATAATTATATAGTCACTATCGGTTATTTGGGAGGTAGTGAGCATCAGTGTCTCATAGAATCTGTCTTTTATAGCGCCAGGCAGTCCGGATTGGAGTGCGTACAAAATTTAGCATTCTGTAGCCGCTTTTCACTGTATATAAGGCACAAAATTTACCCATCTCATTACAGTTGAAAATTGTAAACTTGACTGTCACCACAGAATATGAACCTGAAGATTGCGAAAGCATGAAATTACTTGTTCAATTAACACTTAATATTCTACCATGCTATTTCATTCTAATACCATTATAATTTTAAAGGATTGTAAATAAAACGAGTAAATCAGACAAAGTTGGAATTCCTTTTATTAATATAATCTTCTATACACAATCATACACACCCGTGTATATTTATTTATATATATATATATATATATATATATATATATATATATATATATATATATATATATATATATATATATAGCTTTTAAGCTATTTTGTAGTATCTCTGTTCAGAAACACACCACTTATATTAAATTTATCTCCCTGGAACTTTGTAAAAGTCTGAGAGATTGGCTACATATATGTTTTATATATAAATTTTTTTTTTTTAGATGGAAGACAAAACAAAGAAGATGAATACAAAGTTGAAGAGAAAGATAAAGATGAAGAACCTCACTGCACCGCACCGCACTGCACCACATCGCAGTGCACCGCACCACACCACACCACACTTCACCACATAAAAACATACAACACTATACCACACCACATAACACCACAACACACCACACCTCACCTCACTACATCACACCACATAAAAACACACCTCACTACATCACACCACATAAAAACACACCACACTACTCCACACCACATAACACCCAAAATTTTTTCCTCATCTGTTTTTCATGTGTTATCAACTAATCCGAACTCCAAGATGTTTGTTATTGACTCTCTCTTCATGGAAAACTTAGGTGGATGCACTTCTCTCATTTAACCCCAGAGTTTTTTCTAAGATTTTTCGTATGTTATCAACAAATATGACCTCCAAACCAGTTGGAAATGATTAGTTGTTCTAGGAAAAAGGAGGGGTAAAGCAGGTGGAAAAACCATTGTCGTTTTGTAGATATATACCCTAATGATTTTTCTTCGGTCTCCTTTTGAGTGCTATCAACTAATCTGACCTTTTAGTTGCTCTGAATCAATTTTTTTTTCTGGGATTTGGAAACTAAAACTAAATTAAACATAAAATTAAATCTAGCCCCAACCCTAAACTCTAAATCTAAACCAAACCAAACTAAATCTAAATATAAACATTACCCCCAACCCTTAAACTAAACCCTAAACTTACCCCAACCATAAAACAAAACCCTAAACATTACCCCAACCCTAAAACTAGACCCTAAACATTACCCCAAACCTAAAACTAAACCCTAAACTTTACCCCAACCCTAAACATTACCCCAAACCTAAAACTAAACCCTAAACTTTACCCCAAACCTAAAACTAAACCCTAAACTTACCCCAACCCTAAAACTAGACCCTAAACATTACCCCAACCCTATAACTAAACCCTAAACATTATCCTAAACCTAACCCAGGGAAATAAGTTGATTGGAAGCATCTAGGAGGTCAGATTAATTAATAGCACAGGAAATAGCACAGGAAATAGCATAGGAAATAAATAGCACAGCAAATATACCGAAAATGATTAAGTCCCACAACATGTGAGTGGGGTGTAGATCTGCAAAACTCTTCCCCTCTCCCTCCTCTTTCTCCAAAGCTAGTTGTTTTTGACTGGTTTGGAAGTCATATTCACTGATAATGCATGAAAATAGAATCAAAGAGAAAATTCCGAGTTAGCAGGGGTTATCCGGGTGAAGGGGAAACCACCTCACCCTGCCGTTTTCCTGGGGGGGGGGGGGGGGGAGAAAGTCAGTTTCAAGCATCTTGGAGATTGGATTAGTTGATAGCACATGAAAAATAGGATGAAAAAATTTCACATCACATCACACCATATCTCACCACATCACGTCTCGTCTCGCCTCATTTCACCACGCCACGCCACGCCACATTTCATCACATCACATTTCACCACGCCACGCCACATTTCATCACATCACATTTCACCACGCCACGCCACATACCATCACACCACATGCTACCACACTACATCCCACCACACTCCACTACACAATATCCCCCACCCTACATTGAACCACACTCCACTACACCACACCACACTACACCACACCAGTCTATTCGACTGTTTTCTATTTCATAGGTATGTCCAGTTACAGTAAGAGAAAGAAAGTTATTTCAAAGGATCTGAGTAAGTAAACACTTCATTGACCATCATTTTAAGCAGAATCTCAGTGTAGTTTTAAATAGACCTTTTCATATGATTACACCTCAGTCTTAACTTAATCACCTGTAGATGGATGCTACATGTAATGTTAAAATTAGTTAAACACTGTTTCCCCCCTTCTCATCATATGTGGATGCTACATGTGTATTGTTAACATTAATCTAACGATGTCTCCCCCTTCCTGCCACACCACATCACACCATGTTGTACCACACCAGACCACATAACACCATGCTATACCATATATATATATATATATATATGAGCTCCCCACTCGTTATATTAACTGTATCTCCTCGGTGTTTCGTGAAAGTCTGAGAGATCAGCTATATATTTGTGTGGGCCCCGTTTGTGAGACGAACCTTTCCCAGACTCATCTCACTCACCGAGCTGCAATCTTGGGTCAAGCAAAGACCGAGAAAACTGGGCGCCTGGCACACTGAGTGTGCCCAGGCTCTCATGGCCCTCTGGCAGGTGGACCCGGTTATCAGTGGTGACTCCACCGCGACATTCTATAGAGGGCTGGTACGCAGCAGGTGCGATGACGTCCTTGGAGAAGCCCTAGACATGGAGGAAGACGAACTGGCCAGCCTGTTCGGTAGGACATTCAGCCCGGGACCTATGGACAACTTCCAGAAGTCCCTGGCTACCAAGGGGCTCTACCCGTTCGAGAAAAGCTCTACAGACACGGGCGCCCGGGTATGGACCCCGCCAAAAAGATCTGTCCCAGATGCGTGCGCGACGAGGAAACCGTTGCACACATATAGGTACACTGCTCGGGCGTAGCCGATCTGTGGGGCTATGTCGAATGACTGCTATCAAGGGTGGGACCGATCCGGTTGACAACCGAGGCCATTGTAATGATTAAGCCGCCCCCCCCCCCCCCCTCAAAAATGAAGGAGAGGCGGTGTTTCTGTGCGTAATAGCCATGGTGAAAGAGGTTGTATGGTGGACGCGTCTGAAAGGACTCGGGTCAGGCACCTTTCTCTCTGGCCAACAACTGATCCGTTTCTTCCGATATCATTTCGGAAGAAGGATCAGGATGGAGAGAGATGCTCAACCCCAGTCGTTTTTATGAAAGGTGGGTGAAAGTGACGAGAATGGCCCGTGTGAATGGGCCTTCTCTCTATATCAGCCTGTAGGTGAAAAAAAGGAAGGAACGAGGGAGCACCATCTCTCTGTGCTTCTGAGGAGAAGAGGTTGCACACTTTTTTCGGGGGGGGGGGGGTGCGACGCCCCAAACGCACGCTCCCTATTGAGGACTTTATTGTTAATTTTATATTTATTTGTTTTCTTTACTCGCCTTTTTGTGTAAACTCCCCCCTTGTATTTGTCCCCTTCTTTTACACCCTAGTGGCAATAAATAGAAATCTATATATTTGTTTACAATTTTTTTTTATATTTCGATTGAAAAGAAGAAAAAGACGACGAAGCAGACGACTAAATTGAAAATGACAACAAAGACAAAGAAGACACGGGAAACGAAGATGACGAAAAGAAGAAGAAAGTATGATCTCAGTTCAGTCTAAACCTAATGATTTATAGATATGATCTTAGTTCAGCCTTAACCTAATGACCTGTAGATACGATCTATTTAGGTTTAACTTAAACATTCAAAGATATTTGTATATACTTTTGTTGATGTTTGACATTGTTTTTTAGTTATGAAATAGTTTATAAGCTACATTATAGGATCACAGTGCATGAGCACACTGCTCTTTAAATTAACTTTATCTCCTCAGCACTTTGTAAAGTCTGAGAGTTAGGCAACATATATGTTTTACCTTATTTGTTTTTGGTATTTAGATGGCAGAGGAGAAGATAAAGGCACAGAAGACGTCAAAGGCACAGAAGAAGTCAAAGGCACAGAAGCAGTCAAAGGCACAGAAGCAGTCAAAGGCACAGAAGAAGTCAAAGGCACAGAAGAAGTCAAAGGCACAGAAGAAGTCAAAGGCACAGAAGAAGTCAAAGGCACAGAAGAAAACAAAGGCACAGAAGAAGACAAAGGCACAGAAGAAGACAAAGAAAATGAACAAGAAGAACAATTATTATTACTATTATTATTGTTATTATTATTTGTATTATTATAATCAAACTAAGCCACACTACATCAACCTATACCATACCATACCACACCACACTGACAAACATTATACCATACCACATTATCCAACACCACACTTCGAAACACTGTACGACCTCACATCAGACCATGCTATGAAACAATATACCATACTACACTATACAACAATAGACAACACCACACAAGACTATGAAACACTATACTTTACCACACTATATCACACCACTCAAGTTAGAGAGGATCAACTTTTTTCCTGGAAAGTAGAAAACCTAACTTTAAAAATAACTTACCCTAACATTTGCACTCACACATGCTCTAACACTTGCACTCACACATGCTCTAACAGTGAACTTAGCGCTAACATGAAAACTAACACAAACACAAAATCTGAAAACTAACATTAAATAGAAAACTAACACAAACACTAACCTGAACACTAACACTAAAACTGACACTAACACTAACCTGAACATCAGCACTAAAACTAACACTACCGTAAACACTAATACAAACACTAACACTAACCTGAACACTTACACTAAAACTAACATTAGCACAAACATTAGCCTGAACACTAGCACTAAAACTAACACTACCATAAACACTAACACTGACCTGAGCACTAACACTAAAAGTAACACAAACACTAATCTGAAAACTGATACTAACCAGAAAACTAAGCTAACATTAACTTCAACACTAAAACAAACACTAACGCTAACAGAGATACTAACACAAATATTAACACAAAAACAAACACTAACACAATCTCTAACACTAACCTCAACACTAACACTAAAACTAAGATTAACTTGAACGCTAACACTAACCTGAAAACTAAGCTAACGTTAACGCTAACACTAACACAAACACCCATAAGAGAAATACTAATGCTAACATTAACGCTAACCTTAACGCTAGCCTTAACACTGAAAACTAAGCTAACATTAACCTGAACACTAACTAAGCTAACATGAACACAAAACTAAGCTAACATTAACCTGAACACTAACACAAACACTCATAACAGAAATACTAATGCTAACATTAACGCTAACCTTAACACAAAAACAAAGACTAACGCTAACACAATCACTAACACTAATGGAAACATCTAACACTAATGCTAACAGAGATACTAACACAAATATTAACACAAAAACAAATACTAACACTGAAACTAACACTAACGTTAACTTGAACGCTAACACTAACCTGAAAACTAAGCTAACATTAACCTAAACACTAACACAAACGCTCATGCTAACACTAACAGAAATACTAATGCTAACATTAACACAAAAACAAAGACTAACGCTAACACAATCACTAACACTAATGGAAACATCAATTACTAATGCTAACAGAGATACTAACACAAATATTAACACAAAAACAAACACTAACACAATATCTAACACTAACCTTAACACTAAAACTAACATTAACACTAACACTAACCTGAACACTTACACTAAAACTAACATTAACCTAAACACTAGCACTAAAACTAACACTACCATAAACAGTAACACGAACACTGATCTGAGCACTAACACTAACATAAAAATTAACACTAAAAAAACCACTAACACTAACACTAACCTGAACACTAACACTAAAACTAACATGAAAACTGATACTAACCAGAAAACTAAGCTAACATTAACCTCAACACTAAAACAAACACTAACATTAACAGAAAAACAAAGACTAGCACTATCACTAATGGAAACACTAACACAAACATTAACACAAAATAAAACACTAACACTAATGGAAAAAATAACACTAACACTAAAACTAACACTACCGTAAACACTAACCTGAACACTAACACTAAAACTGACATTAACACGAACATTAACCTGAACACTAACACTACCACTAAAACTAATACTACCATAAACCACTAACCTGAGCACTAACACTAAAAGTAACACGAGCCCTAATCTGAAAACAAACACTACCCAGAAAACTAAGTCAACATTAACCTGAACACGAACACTAACCTGAACACTAACACTAACAAAAATGTTAACACTAATACAAAATCAAACACGAACACTAATGGAAACACTAACACTAACGCCAACGCTGACACTGACGAAGATGGCTATGCTGGCACAAACGCTAGCGCAAATGTTGACACAATCGCTTACGCTGACACAAACACTAACGTGAATACTGATGCAGGTGCAAAGACGAATGCTGACAAAGACTGACGCACACGCTGATGTAAATGCTACACAGACTCTAACGCTGACGTGGACACTGACACAAATGCTCACGCTGATGCAAACACTAAAGCAAATGCAGACACTAATGCAAACACAGACGCAAATGTTGATGCAGATGTTAAAGCAAACGCAAACGATGACAGCGATGCTAATGTGAACCTTAATGCAGACGTAAACATTGGTGTAGAAGCTAAAGGAAACACTGATGCAAACACTAATGAAAATGCTGACACAGATGCTAACACACTTTAACACAGATGCTAACGTAAACACTGACGCAGACGCTAATATAAACACTGACGCAGATGCTAATATAAACACTGACGCAGACGCTAACATAAACGCTGACACAGATGCTAACACACGTTGACACAGACGCAAACGTAAATGATGACGTAGTAGCTAACGTAAATGCTGACACAGACGCAAATGTAAACGCTGACACTGATGTAGATGTAAATGCAGACGCTGACGTAGAAGCTAACACAAACGCTGACGACACTAATGTAAGCGCTGACGTAGAAGCTGATGTAGATGCTGATGTAGAAGCTAAAGTAAATGATGACGTAGTTGTTACGTAGATGCAGGCGTAGAAGTTAGCGTTGACCCCTACCGTCGAAGCTGATCTCCAAAACGCAATTGCTGATGCGGATTGCTGAAGCCAAAGCCAAGCTAACGCTGACGCAAATGTTGAGGCAGTTTTGCCGGCGCTGACGTGTATGCTGACACTAACGCAAATGCTGATGCGGACGCTAGGGCTAAGGCTAACGCTAATGCTGATGCAAATGCTGAAGTTAACGCTTACATGGGATATGCAGACGCTGCAATGATGAGGACGCCACAGGAAAGGTTGATGGAAACGCCAATGCTAACGGAAACGCTGACCAAGACGTTACGGAAACGCTGACGTAGAAGCTAACGTAAACACTGACACAGACGCTAACGTAAACACTGACGTTAACTGAAACGCTGACGCTGATATAGATGTAAATACTGACGCTGACACAGACGTGGTCGGAAACGCTGACGTAGAAGCTAACGGAAACGCTGACGTAGAAGCTAACGGAAATGCTGACATAGAAGCTAACGGAAATGCTGAGAAAGATGTTAAAGGAAACGCTGTCGCAAACGCTAATGCTAATGTGAACGCTGATGCTGACGCAAATGCTAACCCCTACACAAATGCAAACGCTGATGCTAACACTGACTCAAACACTAATGCAAATGCTGACGTGCACGCTGATGCAAACGCTGACACTGAGGGAAATGCTGACACTGACACAAGTGCTGACGCGGACGCTAATGATAATTCTGACTCGGAAGCTGACGTAGACGCAGGCACTGAAACAAACACTAATGTTGACTCAGACGCTAAGGGAAATGCTGACACAATGCTGACACAATCACTATCACCAATGCAGACGCTGACGCAAATGCCGACATAGATGCTGACACTTACGCAAACACTAAGGCTAATCCAAACACTAATGCAGATGCTAACACCATTCTACATAGACACTAACACAAAAGCTTACATAGACGCTTATGCAAATGCTAACGCTGATGCAGACAGTAACGCAAACAGTAACAGTAAGAGTAACAGTTACAGTAACACTAACAGTGACAGTAATGCTAACAGTAACACAGTCACTAACAATAAACTTACCATTAACAGTAAAACTTACCTTAACACTAACCCTAAATCTAACATTAATCCAGAGAAAAAAGTCATTTGCAATCACATTTAAGGTCACTCTTTAAGATATAGAAGATAGGCATTACATTTTAATGATTTTAATGTAAAGAGAATCACACTATACAATGCAACACAATAACGCACCACAGCACACTAACCTACACGACACCAAACCAGATTATACCATACCTTGGTAAATTTATAATAGGTTTCCATGTTATAACTCCACCAAACTAAACCATACCAAACTACACCAAACCAAACCTCACCATAACAAACTACACCATGCTATTAATCTCAGTGAGAACATTTTTTCTGTGTGTGTGTGTGCTTACCACCCAATCTGATATCAAAGGTGCTCACAAATGACTATTTTTTTTACACATTATCAATGTATATAACATGGAAACCTATCATTTGCAATAGGTTCCCATGTCATAACTACAACAATCCAAACCACACCATAACAAACTACACCATTCTACATCACACCATGCTTTTGATCTCAGTGTGAAAAATTTTCTTCCTGTTTCTTTTTTTTTGTGTGTTATTACCACCCAATCTGACATCAAAAGTGCTGCAATTGACTATTTTTCGCACATATTATCAATAATTATGACATGGAAAATTGTCGAAAATGACTAGCTTTGTAGAAAAAAGAGGGAGGATGTGGGTGGAAATACCATTTACAAAGATAGTCATTTTTTATTGCAGCGGAAGTCATATTTTTTCTTAATATGCTAAAACCATAGTCCACTGCGAGCATCTTGGAAGTTGTATTAGTTGATAGCACATGCAAAAGTGAAGGAAAAAATTTTTTTCTTACATAAATCAAAGTGGAAATTTAATTACTTACTTATAACAAAGCACACCACACCACTTTTTTTTTTTTTTGTGGTTACCACCTCAAACTAACATCAAAGGTGCTTGCAAATGACTATTTTCCCCACACATTATCAATGAATATGACATGGGAATCTATCGTATACAATTGGTTTCCATTTCATAACTTCACCAAACCAAACCAAACCAAACCACACCATACCAAGTTACACCATACTACATCACACCAAGCTATTGATCTTGCTGTGAAACATTTTCTTCCCGTTTCATTTTTTTCTTAATTCCCATTTCATATTTTTTGTTAATATGCTAAAAGCATAATCCACTGTGAGCATCTTGGAAGTTGATAGCACATGCAAAAATGAAGGAAAAATTTTTTTTCTAACATAAATCAAAGTGGAAATTTAAAACCTCACTTATAACAAAGAACACCACAGCACATTAATCTACCCCAATCCACACCATAAATTCACCATAACCATAGTTCACTATATGGTAAATTTATTACAGAACACCTAACATTTACATCACACCATGGTATGGAGATCAATGTGACAAATTTGCTACCTGCTTTTTTTTTTTTTTTTTTGTGGTTACCACCTCAAACTAACATCAAAGGTGCTTGCAAATGACTAATTTCCCCACACATTATCAATGAATATGACATGGGAATCTATCGTTTACAATTGGTTTCCATTTCATAACTTCACCAAACCAAACCACACCATACTACATTGCACTAACCTATTGATCTTGGTGTGAACCATTTTCTTCCCGTTTCCTTTTTTTTTTTTGTTGTTTGTGCTTACCACCCAATCTGACATTAAAGGTGCTCCCAATTGACTATTTTTTTTCTACTTATCAGTAATTATGACATGGAAACCTGTCGAAAATGACTATCTTTGTAGAAACTTCACCAAACCACACCATACTACATCACACCAAGCTATTGATTTTGGTGTGACAAATTTTCATCTGGCATTTTTTTTTTTTTTTTTTTGTGCTTACCACCCAATTTGACATAAAAGGTGCTTGCAAATTACTATTTTATGCACATATTATCAATGGTTATGACATGGAAACCTGATGAAAATGACTAGCTTTGTAGAAAAAAGAGGGAGGATGTGGGTGGAAATAACATTTACAAAGCTAGTCATTTTTTATTGCAGCGGAAGTCATATTTTTTGTTAATATGCTAAAAACATAATCCACTGCGAGCATCTTGGAAGTTGATAGCACATGCAAAAATGAAGGAAACATTTTTTATAACATAAATCAAAGTGGAAATTTAAATCCTCACTTATAACAAAGCACACCACAGCACATTAATCTACCCCAATCCACACCATAACCATACTTCACTATATGGTAAATTTATTACAAAACACCTACTCCTACCATTTACATCACACCATGGTATGAACATCAATGTGACAAATTTGCTACCTGCTTTTTTTTTTTTTTTTTTTTTTGTGGTTACCACCCAAACTAACATCAAATGTGCCTGCAAATGACTATTTTCCCACACATTATCAATGAATATGACATGGGAATCTATCGTATACAATTGGTTTCCATTTCATAACTTCATCAAACCACACCATACCAAACCACACCATACTACATCGCACCAATCTATTGATCTTGGTGTGAAAAATTTTTTTGTCGTTTCCTTTTTTTTTTTTTTTCTGTGTGCTTACCACCCAATCTGACATTACAGGTGCTCCCAATTGACTATTTTTTTCCACTAATCAATAATTATGACATGGAAACCTGTCGAAAATGACTATCTTTGTAGAAACTTCACCAAACCACACCATACTACATCACACCAAGTTATTGATTTTGGAGTGACAAATTTTCATTTGGCATTTTTTTTTTTTTTTTTTTTTTGTGTGCTTACCACCCAATTTGACATAAATGGTGCATGCAAATTACTATTTTATGCACATATTATCAATGGTTATGACATGGAAACCTGATGAAAATGACTAGTTTTGTAGAAAAAAGAGAGAGGATGTGGGTGGAAATACCATTTACAAAGCTAGTCATTTTTTATTGCAGTGGAAGTCATATTTTTTGTTAATATGCTAAAAGCATAGTGTACTGCGAGCATCTTGGAAGTTGATAGCACATGCAAAACTGAAGGAAAAATTTTTTTCTAACATAAATCAAAGTGGAAATTTAAATCCTCACTTATAACAAATCACACCACAGCACATTAATCTACCCTAATCCACACCATATACTTCACCATATGGTAAATTTATTACAGAACACCTACTCCTACCATTTACATCACACTAATGCTCGCAGTTGACTATTTTTTTCACATATTATGAATGAATATAACTTTGAAACCTATCATCAATGATTAGCTTTGTAGAAAAATGAAGGCAGAAAGTGGGTGGAAAAACTATTCACAAAGCTAGTCATTTTTAATTGCAGTGGAAATCATATTTGTTGTTAAAATGCTAAAAAAATAGTCAATTGCAAGCATTTTGGAGGTCGGATTAGTTGATAGGACATAAAAAAACAAAGGAACACAAATATTGTCTATATGTTCCTGTGGAAAGTCGGGTCTTCTGTATTACTGTGTGATGCCAGAGGTCATGGTCGTGTGTCATTGCCCTTGAGAGGTGCAATTGGGAAAGGTCGGCTTAGAAATATTTACTTCTGCGTTCACAGATCGATTTTTTTTTTTTTAGTTTCAGAAGATCCCATTAAGGGTCAAAGCAGCCGATTCTTTGCTTAAACTTTAATCTCTTATTTTAATAAATATTTGCTCTACGGTTCTTATATATTTGATATATATTTATCCTTATCGAGCCCTCTTTGGATGTTAGTCTTCAAATTTATTATTATTACTATTTGGCTCCCTTGATTGAGTACTCTATTGACTTATATTCATCATGCAGAAACATCTGAATATTTCTACAAAGAACATACCCGTACCAAGCAAGAAGAAATACCTAAAACTACGTCTCCACAAACCAAAGTATCGTCTTCCTGTCTTCCTTCGGTTGCAACGTTTTTCGAAATATTTACTTCTGCGTTCACAGATTGATTTTTTTCTTTTAATTTCAGAAGATCCCATTAAGGGTGAAAGCAGCCTATTATTTGCTTAAACTTTAATCAGTTATTTTAATAAATATTTGCTTTACGGTTCTTATATATTTGATATATATTTATCCTTATCGAGCCCTCTTTGGATGTTAGTCTTCAAATTTATTATTATTACTATTTGGCTCCCTTGATTGAGTACTCTATTGACTTATATTCATCATGCAGAAACATCTGAATATTTCTACAAAGAACATACCCGTACCAAGCAGGAAGAAATACCTAAAACTACGTCTCCACGAACCAAAGTATCGTCTTCCTGTCTTCCTTCGGTTGCAACGTTTTCGAAATATTTACTTCTGCGTTCACAGATTGATTTTTTTTTTTTTAGTTTCAGAAGATCCCATTAAGGGTGAAAGCAGCCGATTCTTTGCTTAAACTTTAATGTTATTTTAATAAATATTTGCTCTACGGTTCTTATATAATTGATATATATTTATCCCTATCGAGCCCTCTTTGGATTTTAGTCTTCATATGTATTATTATTACTATATATATATGTGTGTGTGTGTGTGTGTGTATATATATACAGTATATATATATATATATATATATACATACATACATATTGAGAGCATTGGCCTTGCAATCGAAAGGTTGTGAGTTCAATTCTCACACCGGGTGATGTGTTGTTTCCTTGAGCAAGACACTTTATTTCACATTGCTCCAGTTTACTCAGCTGTAGAAATGAGATGATAAGACTGGAGTCCCTATCATTCCACTGCAAAGTGGTCGTGGAGGTGCCACGGCAAAAAAGCACCCAGCCCACACTGTAAAGTGGATGTGGAGGTGCCACGGGAAAAAAGCACCCAGCACTCACTGTAAATGAGGTTGGTGTTAGGAAGGGCATTCAGCTGTAGAAATCAAGCCAGAATCAGTTCCCGTCCCACCCTTACAAGCAGGGAAAAAGTGGATGTAAAATGAAATGATGATGAATGCTCCCAGCTGTGGTCACCCCATAGTATCAAACTAACCATGGAGCTTGAAGCAATCCAATGAAGCTACACCAAGAAGGTTGCCACGATGAAGGAGATAAACTACTGGGAGAGTCTAAAAGAACTGAAACTCTACTCTTCGGAATGAAGACGGGAGAGATATGCAATGATATACATATGGAAAATCCTGGGGGGGACTAAGACCAAACTTTCGCATCGAGAGCTGGACCAATTCTCGAACAGGACGTCATTGTGTGGTACCAAAGGTCCCGTCTTCCACATCTAAAATCAGGAGCAGCTATTGTAATAGCCTGGGGTTCAAAGGCCCTCAACTTGGTTTTCAAAATTTAAATTTGTGTTTCCTATTCATCAATGCTTCAATCAAGCTATAAAACTCTGTTATATTGTTTACCGTGTCACCATCACGACCACTTTACAGTGTTTCAGTCTGTTCTCATGAAAGATATATTGGCGGGTGGGATGGAGTGGTGCATACTGTATGTATGTTTCAGCCTTGGCCTGGGCCCGTGGGAAGTTGGGGTTTCTGTATTACCTCATAACGCCAGAGATCTTGGTCCTGTGTCATTGCCTTTCAGGGGTGCAATTGGGCAAGGTCGGCTTTTATCACTTCATCTCAAGTCTTTCTGGGACTTTATGTAGCTGTCATCCGTCATTCGAATCACATGTCCATACCAACATAATCTCCTCTCCTGCACATTTGATTCCTCTTAGGCCTAGTTTCTCTTTCAGTTTGTTTATGCTTTGCTGTTCGCGTATATTACTATTACACATCCATCGGAGCATACAAGCTTCATTCCTTTCTAATCTACGCAAGTCTTCTACACACAGCGCCCAGCTCTCACTACCATGCAACATTGCCGTTCATATGCACACATCATACAGTCTACCTTTTATTCTGAGGGAAAAGCCTTTTGTATTTAGCTGTGACAGTAGCTCCCTCAACTTCTTCCATCCCGTTCTTTCAGAACCCCCCCCCCTCCTCTGCTGCTAATTCGGTATTGTTTTTACCAAGTCCTCCCAGACTTTGATGTCACTTGTTTTCAGTGATTGTCCTGCTTACTGTCCTGGTGCAACTGCTACATGTAAAGCCTACATTCTTAACTAAACTTCCTGAGATCCCACTACATCTCTTGTGTACCCATAGTTTGCATATGGGGCAGAGGATGGAGTTTCTACCTACACCTCTCCTACATAATGAGCACACACACACATATATATATACACACACTCACATATATATATATACTATCCGAATTACCAGCGCCTTGCTGCGTTTCACACATTTTTTTTTGTAAGAAAATGATGATTGATTTTAAATCAGTGATATAATTTATGGAGAAAAACTCAATATTACTCAATGTAAAATATAATGCATGAAAAATTGGAAAACATCATTTTTTGTAATATATCAAATCAAAATTGCATTATTAAATCTTATTCTTATTTTGTTTCTTGTAAATAATTTTTTTCAAAATATCAATTGAAAACTTTTGTGAATAGGCATATCTTATCATTTACCTATGGTTTAAGTTTCATATAAATCGAAAGGGAAAAGTTTTCAGCGGGGGTTTGTACCCCCGGGGAACCCTAATAGGGAGTTTAACCACCATTAAGGTGTCTTATAGTATTGAAATTTTGTGAATAGGCATCATATCTCTTCATTTATCTATGGTTTAAATTGCATATAAATCGAACCGAAAACATTTTCAGCGGGGATTTTGTGCCCCCTGGTGAACCCTAATAGGGGGTTTAACCCCCATTAGGGTATTTTAATTTTATTGAAATTTGCTTAAATTTTGTGAATAGGCATCATATCTTGTCATTTACCTATGGTTTAAATTTCATATAAATCAAAGGTAAAGTTTCAGCGGCGGTTTTGTGCCCCCGATGAACCTTTTGATTAAAATGAAATATACTTATACAAGTACCCTGGGCAATGTAGTTTCAGAATATATATGGTTATGGGGTCTATCTCCAAAACCATAGGAGGAGTTCGTAAAATCTTGGGCATAGGTTAATTATAACGTTCGAGAAAGTGAAAGTCAATTTTCTGACAAGTGAATGTGTTTGTTTGTTTTTTTTACATTGAAATTTACGATACAGTTTGTTTATTTACAACAGGTCTCTATAGTGATATGGTGTTAATTAGTATTGCGTGTGTGATTATTTTCTCTTATATATATATGTGTGGGTGTGTATATATATGTGTGTCTGTATGTATATATATATGTGTGTTTGTATATATATATGTGTTTGTGTCATCATCATCGTTTAGATGTTTTTACCCAAATCCCTTATCATTCTCTGTCCTTCTTATGACCCGGCCTTAATTTGTTTATAGCTGGTGCCAACTTTGGCAAGATATTATAAAAACATCTAAACGATGATGATGACACAAACACATATATATACAAACACATATATATATACATACAGACACACATATATATACACACATATATATATAAGAGAAAATAATCACACACGCAATACTAATTAACACCATATCACTATAGAGACCTGTTGTAAATAAACAAACTGTATCGTAAATTTCAATGTAAAAAAAACAAAAAAACACATTCACTTGTCAGAAAAATGACTTTCACTTTCTCGAACGTTATAATTAACCTATGCCAAATCTTGTTCCATTTATTGGCCAAACTTTTCACTATAGGGCGTTTAACCCCCATTAGGGTGTCTTAATATTATTGAAATTTGCACACACACACACACATGAAAATATGTGACGTCATTCGTCAACCTTCCCCTACTTTCACTTCTGACAGCTAATACCATGAACTGTAAAAATACAGTTCATGGTATTAGCTGTCAGAAGTGAAAGTAGGGGAAGGTTGACGAATGATGTCACATATTTTCATAGTTATGGTTATCAATATAAAAAACAAGTCATTTTCATCAACAGTGGAGTTAACTTAAATGAAAATATAGGTGGCCCTTAAAAGGGCCAAATTATAGTTATCAAATTTTCTTCACCAACCTTATATATTTATGAAGAAATGTTTAGAAAACAAATTATTTTCACCAACCTTATTCAAAAGCATGGATACAGTGCCCATGGAGACAATCCCCACCAATCAGCAACAATCATCACCAACACCACGTGTAAATAAATAAACTTTAATCTTTACTTTGTGATAATACACGCATCTGCAAGTTGAAAAATGAGTCCTATAATATATCCAAGTGTTAAGGGAATTAACCATCGCGATCTTTCCATCGCTACTACAGCAGATACCGTCAATTGGTTGAAAATTCAAGGACTTCTGAATACACAAAAGGTCTGCCCTTCATGTGGTCAACGTATGTTGGAAGTAGCGAAACAAAATGTGTCAGATGGGATTATCTGGTCATGTAAAAGACCATGTAGAAAACAGGTTTCTATTAGAAAAGGCACATTTTCTAAAAATAGCAATTTGAAGTGTGAACAAATAGTTGATATATTATATTTTGGGGCAAAAGAAGATTTAGCCAAGAAGATTTCAGAGGAATGTCGTATCGCGAATGTGGCCGTAGCAGATTGGCGAAATTTTTGCCGTGATGTATGTGCAGAGTACTATGTGGCACAAAACATTAAGCTTGGCGGGCCAAACCGAATTGTCGAGATTGATGAAAGCACATTCGTGAGAAGGAAATACCATCGTGGCCATTCTGTGAAAACACAGTGGGTTTTTGGTGCTTTGGAAAGAAGTACCAGAAGATGTATTTTAGTAGCAGTAGAAGACAGGACAGCGGAGACACTTTTAACCATTATACAGGATCGTATATTACCAGGGACAACCATAATATCTGATCTATGGCGTTCCTATAATACGATCGATCAGCTAGGCTATCAACATTTGACGGTGAACCATTCGATCAATTTTGTTGATCCAGTAACATTTGCCACAACGAATCACATAGAATGCTTGTGGAAACACGTAAAAAATAGGAATAAAAGGGAAAACGGGATAGCCAGAAATGTGCTTCAAACCCATCTCATTGAATTCATGTGGCGGTATGAATTTAAAGGAGAAATTTTCCAAAAGTTATTAGAACATATCCGTCATCTGATTCCATGCATTTGAATAAGGTTGGTGAAAAAAATGTTTCTAAACATGCTTTTGAATAAGGTTGGTGAATAATGAAAATATAAATCAATAAATCAAATTTATTTGATAACCATGACTTGTTTTCTAATTAACTTAAATTTGTTTTCTAATTTGGCCCTTTTAAGGGCCACCTATATTTTCATTTAAGTAACTCCACTTACATCGATATGCTTTATAACCATGACTTGTTTTCTAATTTGGCCCTTTTAAGTCTTCCCTCTCTCTCTCCTCCCCCTTTCACCCCCCCCCCCCTCTCCAAAATACGCGTGAAAACTCCACTTACGCGTGGTAGTAATACGGAAATAAACGATGTTTGACGAGTGACGTCACCTTCGCCTGTTTCCATCGGCTGCTTGGACTGACAGCTAATAGCGTTGTAGTGCCTATATATTGACTCATATTTCTTTTTGATATAAAATATCTGATTGTATAATATATATCTTTAACAAGAATGGTATTGTTTCATCCATAAGCTTGGCTGGTCTCGCTTGGGAATCCAGCCGTATAAGTTGGAGATAATTGTTTCTGACAGGACCTGCTGGAAGGAGTGTTTGAGGACTTTCTCAGAGTTAAATTCATCGCTGTTAGGAAATGATTTGTGGGGAATTTAGCAGCTATTTTTAGCTCAGTGACTGTTCTCTTGATGATTCCGGGAGTGTATGTTTGTCAGTTATTTCGCTGCCCAAGATCATCTTTTATAAAGCAGATCCATAAACAAAAGTATGTATTTAATGTGACATTCTTTAAATAAAAAAAAAAACGGCTGTGTGATTTGAGGGAGATTTAGCTGCTATTTCTAACAGGTCGATCGACGACATAGAGAGAGAGAGACTGGTGGTCATGTATATTTTGAAATGATGTAGATGTGTATGGTGGGTGACTTTCATTTATGTCGCTACTAAAGGGTTTGTTTTACATAAAATGACCACTCTTACATTTTCTGTTATATCACTGATTGTTTTTTCTGTTATATCACTGAAATTAAATTATTATTTTGGATTACTTTGATTATTTTTGAAACATGTTACGATATATTCGCCTGTGTAAATATAAATATAGATGCTGGGATGTTAATTTAAATATAAACAGACGTATATACATAGACAAGTACTGAATTCCTTACGTAATTTTTTTTTACATCAATTGAAAAATTAGAATCATTATAAATATAATGGTGAGAAAAAAGTTCAACTACCTTTTTCTGTAATTCCGTCAATGGGAAAGAAGAGAGTTTTGCTGGATATATCAGCTTCGGCCGTCATAATTTGTTCCCCCTAATTTGAAATAATCGTTGTTTGTGTAATAAATGACCGAATTCCACACAACGAAATAGTCCACTGTTTCATCACCACTGCTGTTGCAATATCAAACTTTTTGGTAAATTAGATTATACTTTAATAGAAAGGGAGAAAAATATAACTTAATGTTTGTTACAGTGCGTCCTTTATATATATATATATATGTTTTATATATATATATATATATATATATATATATATATATATAAATTTCAGTCATATTCATACACCTACTTACATCATAGTCCAATAAAAATACCAGTTGCTCCGTGATGTGGCTATTATGTCTGAGTAGATATTCCATTCATAACATTTTGGTAAATGTGTTATGAATGGGATAACTTTACGTTACTTCAGAGCATATAAATAAATTTACAGTAGAATAACATAACAAATATGTTTTAAATATATACATAAATAACATTACAAATGCTTAGACAACATTATAAATTGCTCGCGATTCTTTCAGAAAGATATATTCTTTCAATGTTGCAATATTAAAGAAAATGTAAAGGAAGGGATGAACAACCGAGCCAACACCAGAGCAAAAGACAGCAGCGTCGCGAGAGGTACCGGGCAACCTCTCTAATGATTTTTGAGGCAAGCCAGCACACTCGCAGCGTTGCCTTGGGTGATGGCGAGGCTAATGCGCTGGAACAACCAAGCGCCCTCGCGAGATTCGCCAGTTACCTCTATTAGGCGAGCCGCCAGTGAAGAAAGGAACCTCGCAGTCAGCGACCCGACTCCCCCAGACGTCTCGAAAGCCACATATACAGATATACATTTATTGTATACTCTCGGGTCACAAATATAGTGGGGGGAGGGGGCATAAACGAGTTGGAAAATCAGTAATTTCTCTGTTGCCTCCGTTGATTTTTTTTTTATAAAACCAGAATTAGTCGTTTAGTTTACAATTTGAGACACCTAACCCAACCTATTTATTTTATAACGTATGAAAATTCTAGTGATGTACTTTTTTTGTCTTGTATAATGTTTTGTAATGTATCTGAAAAATATAAGCCCTCCACCTGTTTTGCTGTGTCCCAATGTGCACTCGGGTCCCAAATAATAGGGGGGGGGGGGGAATCGTGATTTTTCTATGTTGTCTCTCTTATTTTTTTTTAACTGTAAAATCTACAATTAGTCATTTAATTTACATATTGAGACCCCCCTCCCCCCTCCAACCCATCTTATTTATTTTATAACATGGGATTCCTTGTAATGTACTTTTTTGTCATGTATAAGGTTTTTAATGTATTGTGGCAGGAATGTTACCACTTAAAATAAAATATTTGTGTCCATTCTCTGCATCTTACCAACAGCTCAGGTCTCCAATATGTTGTGCAAACTGGTGCAATCCCACCTTTATGTACGAAATTGCGTAAGAGAAAGTGGTTGAAGAGGTTTAATGATGCTGTTGTTTGTTCGTCTCATGCAACTATTTTTCTGCCAGCATTTTTTGTTGATATTTTATAAATATGTGTACGTGTAATCATCACCATCATCACCACCGCCGTTTAACATTCATTTCCCATGCTTGCATAGTTTAAATGGTCTGTCATGATTTAGACGGTGGGGAGCAGGATACTTCAGGTTTGTGGGGTCCCTCATACACAAAAAAATTAGAATAATCCCCCCCCCCCCCCCCAAAAAAAAAAAATTACGTATCTAAGTTAGTTGGAAGCAAGTAATTGGAATTGAAAAATTATACATACAGGTATTAAATTAAAAATTCTAACCATTCTAAAACTAAAAAGCCCAGCAGAGGGCACAAATAAATTGCTATGGCCGTCGTTGGTGGTGGACCCCACTCAGGGGGGTTGGGGCAACTGCCCCCCATTAAATCCGGCCTTCTGTGTGTGTTCTAACAATTCCACCTATATGATTTGATTAGAAATTACAAAACTCATTGAAGGCATAAAATCTAAAACACTAAGATATTGCAAGTTAATTGAAGGGAAATAATTATAGCATATCTAGTCATCCATAGCTATGGTTACTCTATAATTGCCGGTTCTCTTTTTTAAAACTTCCTATCTCTGTCGGCTGGGAAACTATAAATGCTCTTCAGGTAGGTTCACATTATTCTTTCATATTTACAGTCCTGTTGCATACTAATTCTATAGCATATCAATTGCTAGACATATTTAGTTTTGAAACATATACATTTTCATCACGTCTATACTGCTGAAGACGAAGTATTTTCTTTTCTGTTGTGTTGATAGTTGACGGAGATTGATGTTTTTGATGTGTTGTCAGTATAGACAGACTGTGTCAAATTACTACAACGATGTTCTTTACTGCTGTGACTTGGGATCTAAGAGCTATTTATCTAGACTGGAGGTTCAGTTGGTATTCAAGCCTGTCATTTAGATTGGTGGTAGATTTTAGTCAACCACCCATCTTCTTCTCAGGCTCATCATAAATATGTAATTGCGATTTTAACATAAACCTGTCTTGGATTAGTTTAATCTCTTCACTAAAACAAATTAAACTCATAATGTTATCCTTCTCTGAAGAATATAACCAGTGATCTTTCTCTATATATAGTTGCTCTGTCTGATATTGGCAGTGCCATTAATATTGCTCATGTTGTTGTGTCTGGTGTTATTGTTGTTAAAGTTGTTAGTGTTTAGTGTCAAGTCCTAACTGAGCAGATGTACGATCGAATGGGTTCCATCTATGACACCACTCCATCGTATTTTCATGTCTAGTTCTTGTAGTGCCACATTATTCTGTTGTTGCTGTAGATGATGATATACAGGGTGTCCAAAAAAACGTATACACACTTCAACGGCATTCTAATAAATATTGCCTGTACAGGTAATCAAAGTAGGTATACATTGTATGTGGGGATTAAACATTGATCATTCCTCTTACAGGTGTTAATGTTATGATGTTACGAATGCGATGATGATGATAGTGATTAGTAGGGATTAACGATAAGCGGTGGTAGTGATAATTATGATGACATTACTTGAAATCCCATATGTTATAAAATAAATAGGATGGGCTGGGGTCTCAATATGTAAACTAAACGACTAATTCTGGTTTTAAAAAAAAAAAAATCAATACAGACAATCCAGAAAAATTACCGATAATTACCGATTTTTTTTCACCCCCAACACCCTGCTTATTCCACCCCCACCACCCTGTTTATTCCACCCCCACCATCCTGCTTATTGCACCCCCACCACCCCGTTTATTCCACTACCACCACCCTACTTATTCCACCACCACCACCCTGTTTATTCCACCCCCACCACCCTGCTCATTCCACCTCCCACCACCCTGTTTATTCCACCACCACCATCCTGCTTATTCCACCACCACCACCCTACTTATTCCACCCCCACAACCCTGCTCATTCCACCACCACCCTGTTTATTCCACCCCCAGCACCCTGCTTATTCCACCCCCAGCACCCTGCTTATTCCACCCCCACCACCCTGCTTACTCCACCACCAGCACCCTGCTTATTCCACCCCAGCACCCTGCTTATTCCACCCCCACCACCCCGCTTATTCCACCACCACCATCCCGCTTATTCGACCCCATCCCGCTAATTCCACCCCCACCACCCTGCTCACCCCCACCACTCTGCTTATTCCACCCCACTTATCTACCACCACCACCCTGCTTATTCTACCCCACCCCTATTATTTGGGACCCGAGATTAAGTAAAACAGCGCTACTAAAGGATATATTTCCTTTTATTTCAGTACCAACAATCATTTATGGATGAGACACAGGAGTAGAGCTTTGAAGAGATCTCTCTCTCTGAACAATGGACTTGTCGGCACGTGAAGCCGAACCATTCTACTGTGGCGTATGTGGTAAAGATTTTCTCCATGTTGTTCACTTGGAGGAGCACATGAAGACACATACTTTGGAGAAACGGTTCCCTTGTGAAATATGTGGGAAGAATTTTTCAAAAAACTCTGACCTCTCAAGACACATAAGAACACACACAGGTGAAAGACCTTTTCGCTGTGATATTTGTGGTAGAGACTTCTCCATGAATTATAACTTAAAAAACCACTTAAAGACTCACACTGGTGAAAAACCATATCAATGTGATATTTGTGATAAATTTTTTACTGAAAGATCCTCTTTGAGAAAACATACCAGGATTCACACTGGAGAAAAGCCTTACCATTGTCACACATGTGGAGACAGTTTTACAGATTATTCTACATTACGAACTCATTTAAGGACACATACAGGAGAGAAACCATACCATTGTGAGATTTGTGGGAAGGATTTCACTGCAAATTCCTCCCTAAAAAGTCACATTCGAACACATAATAGAGAGAAACCATTTATCTGTAAAGAATGTAGTAAAGGTTTCTCATTCAAAGTTCATCTAAGGGAACACATGAAGGCACACACTCAACCGGAACCAAGTCCTTTACGTTGTAAGATATGTGGAGACAACTTTGTGGATGGTGTTGCTTTAACAAGCCATTTAAGGATACATACAGAATGATATTTTGTTTATCGGGAGGTGGTATCACTATTTGTAAATAAATATTTTATTTTATATTTAAACTTATTAAAATTTCAATCAGCACTTGGTCATGAGAAGAAGCAAAGTAGGTGTCACTAAGAAGAATAAGAAAATTTCAATCAAAATTGTATTTGATTGTAACTATGTGTTTCTCTTTAAGTGATGTGCATAGTTGAAAGATGTAAACATCAGTGAGAGAAATGATAAACCAATGTTCTCAAATTAAAGCTCTTTTGATATTTGTTTTGCTTGGCTTAGTGGTAAGGGTGTTGGACTTACAATCATAATGTTGTGGGTTCGATTCCTGGACTGAGAATTTGCATGTTCTTGAGCAAAACACTTAATTTCACATTGCTCTAGTATACTCAGCTGAAAATGAGTACCAGCAATAGTAGGGGGTTTAACTCTGCAATGGGCTGGATCCCACTGGTGAATGCTGGAGCATTATCCTGATGAAACAAGACCTGTTTTGTCAGATTTCCTGGGCATTTGGTCTTCAGAGACTTTTGTAACTGTCTCACCAAGTTGGCATAGTACTCTCCATTGATGATGTGGTCCTTTTGAAGATAGTTATTAAACACAATCTCTTTTGCATCCCCAAAAAACTGAGGCCATCACCTTCTCTGCTAATGAAACGACCTTGGTCTTCTTTGGTGCAGGCAAAGGGGATTGTTTCCACTGCATGGATTGTTTCTTTGTCTCTGGCTCAAAGTGATGAACCCAACACTCAGCCTGGGCTAGGAAATGTTTAAGAAAACCAACTGGATCTGCCTCAAACATTGAAATTTTCCCATAATGTGGTATCTTGTTAAGAAATAATTCTACACCTCAATTTAGGGTGACTAAGAGGACTAGGATCTATGGACAGTGCCCTTCTTTCTCAGCAAAAATAAAAAATAAAAAGATCAAGCAAAAGTGGTAGAGTTCCAGCATGACCAGACACATACAACTTGATTGCCATACAAAATTCTTTTGCCATTTTTAAACATACACAGCATGAATATTAAAAGGTTTACACACATCCTCAATAATTATTTACTTGTTACGATTGGGTCAAGAAACAGTCCACTAATTGAGGGTTTATTGATAAGCCTTATTAACCTCACTTCTATAGTGCATAATTTGTTGCAATTTGGTGAAACTGCAGTCGGGACTTTGAAGAAAAAATAGGTATATTTTTGTCTATTATTACCTCGCATTTTTAATTTGATACATATATATATATTGGCTGCACTTCTGATTGCATTCATTGGCTTAGCTGCGGCTCGAGCTTCGACTATGCTGTACTTCCATTTGTATTATATATATATATATATATATATATATATACAGTAAAATTCTGTTATAACAAAATTCACAAGGTATAAAAAAAAATTTGTTGTAACAAAAAATTCTTAATAATGAGATCGACTGAAACGAATTGACCGCTTGTTTGTTATTACCTCAGGGATTGAAAACAATTTTGTTATACTCAAAAATTTGTTATGGTATTCATTATAACAGAATTTTACCTGTATCATCATCATCGTCGTTTAACGTCCATATTCCACGCTAGCATGGGTTTGGACGGTAATTTTCCCACTTGAGGCAAGATTGGTTGTCTTGCTCATATAGGACTGTCTGGCGGGTTTTCTACGGCTGGATGCCTTTCCTAACACCAACCACGTTTACAGTGTGGGCTGGGAGGTTTTTACCGTGTTACCTACACGGCCACATTACAACGTGGACTGTGTGTTTTTTTGTCGTGACACCTACACGACCTCATTTATTTAGGACTGGATGTTGTGGTACCAACATAACTTTACATCGAAAGGGGGTGGTGTGGATGGGGTGGGGGTAGTGGGACGGGGGTGTATTTTGGTAAGAGGTGCCTACTGACTAGGTTTCGCTTTGCACTTAGGCAAGGCGGGTCTTCTGTATTACTGTGTAGCGCCAAAGATCTCGGTCCAGTGAGAGGTGTAAGTGTGTGAGGTCGGAATTTATCAAGTCGTACCAGGTTTTCAGGGTCTGCCTACTCCGTGGCTACCGTCTATTTTGATTGCCCTGCACTTTTTTATACAGCTGTCGTCTTTCATGCGCATCACGTGACCGTACCAACATAGTCTTCTCTCGAGTAAACAGCATATATACATATATATGTATATATATATATATAAATCAGGATGGATTCAGTTTGAAACTAGTTAAACCAACAGAGTACTCAATATTTGGGGTAGTGGGATAGGGTTATATTATAAAGAGTTGGGACCCGACAACTGAGCTCTTGCCGGTTCAACAACTAGTTCCAGATAGAGCTCAGCCATCGTGTCCCAACTCTTTATAAGATACTAGCTGCAGTACCCGGTAATATCCGGGGAAATGCGGGGTTATTTGCAGTTCCCAGAGTGCACCTGAAAATGCTAGTGACCCTGGGTGCCCATACTGGATTTTCAATAGCAACCTTTGCTAGGTGTTTTTATGGCAGATCAATTTATTGTGTGGAACTATCAATAGCTGTTTAAGTCATATGTCCTTCTTCCATCCAGCTTTCTTCATTCAGAGTGAATAATCCGGGGAAGTTTGAGCTCGAAGAGTATCAAACTTATTCAACAAACTTATGTATAAGAGTAGCAGACTTACTGCCTTAGTGCTCAACACAGAACAATTGAGGAAGTCATCACAACTATTGAAGAAATTATAACCAAGTGAACATATTCGGGTACTGTTTAAGCACCCTGTATATCACTGTTTGTAAAGGCCTTCGAATGATTGAAGCAATTCAATAAAACTATCCTGTTTTCCCCCTATAGTAGACATAACCCGAGAAAACACCATAATAAGTCAGATAAACAATCAGAAGTGTTGACCCAAAAGAGGGCCTTGTAACGTTCACTGTTGCAAAGTGTCAATAATAGGGGAGAAGTTACATCTTAATTTGTGTTAATCTTCCACGATCCGACACCTCGAAATATTGACAAAATAAACTCTACTCTCAAAGACGACATGTTACAATTAACATGCCGGGAGTACGAATATTCGTCAACATACGATTTGGGTTTTATTCTTTAGACAAATCTCATGGTAAGCCAACTTCCAGGTCATTGATCATCACACTTTTTTGTAACTTATCGATTCCTGCAGTTGACCTTAATGTGACCTAAGCGTGTGCACGTGTTGAGAATCCATATCAGTGGATGTGATATATATATATATACACACACATACATACAGTTCAGTCGTCAACCAAAATTAGATTGTTGTAATTTCTTTATGTATATTTCTAATAAGTTGTTGCCTGGTTTTGGAGGACTGAGTTGTGGGAGGAGGAAGGGGAGTAGTGGGAAGGAGGGTTTAACATACAGTAGTAGTATCTCCTCTTCCCCCTCTCTCACTGAAACGTCTTCTCTTTCCTGCTCCATTGTAAAGATGTCCTAAGGAGTTCCATTATTGATTTTTATTGAAATCCAATTAGCCAGTCCTGTTTCTGAATATTAGCTTAACATGTGTGTAAAGTTTCCTCAGGATCGGATCACTGGTGTAGGTGCCAACTGGTTATACACAGACAGAAATTGCCATTTATATAGTAGATATATATATTGAGAGAGAGAGAAAGAGAAGTAAATATATATGTATGTATGTATGTATATATCATTATCAAGCAGGGCAAAAGATTAAATAGTAAGGAGACACCGAGACTCTAAAAGCAAACTTAAAATGTCTCAACATATCCTACAAAAATCTTGAATCATGTGCATCAGATAGAGTGGCCTGGAGAAATGTCATTTGAAATGGAGAGGGTAAAACATACAGAACTGAAAAGGAAAGTGCGGTGAAATGAGACCAACAGTAATAATGATGAATCTTATCCTGTGTTGGTTTTCCAATCCCCTGTGTACTCCAAGGTGTGCCTTTCAAATGCTGGCTTGAAGTCACACCAACAAACACATGATGGTAAAGGCGAAGTTGGCTATTGAAACTTCATTGCAGAGAATCTGTTCCAGTGCCATGTTTGTCAGAAAACTTGAAATCAGGTGGATTGAAGCAACATCTGAACATACACATTGAGCAAACCCAAAGTGGAAACAAGAACGAAATGAGAGGGTCGGACACCATGCTTTGACGCATAGAGTTACGGCCCTTGCCATTCTGAGTTCAAATCCCACCGAGGTTAACTTTGCCTTTCATCCTTATGGGGTTGATAAAATAAAGTACCAGTAATGCACTGGGATAATTGCTGGCCTTGTGTGTGCCAAAAGTAGAAACAATTATTTGTGGACGAGTGTTTCACAGGCTTTCAGGACTAAAAAGACATCTCATGTCAGGAAGGAACAGATATAAAGTGCAAGAAGTTGTCAAGCTTTGTATGGAGCAGACGACCTTCATTTATTATTATCATTATTTTCGATACAATGGTGCTTGTGTTGGCCTCAACCAGACTGGGAAGGCCGTGATGAGGGAGAAGGCTGCATATTGCTTATCAAGAGGAAAACATTATCCTACTATGGAAATTCGAATTATTTTGTATATAATCAAATTCCTCGCTTTGGAATAGAAATTCCACCTATGGGGGGGGGGGGGGGGGGGCAAATCTCTAACAACCATTGATCTTCTATTTCGTTGAAAGATCTGCTTAGCTGTTTCTACTATCTTAACACTACACTGACGGGAGTGCGGTCATGTCGCACTGGGTGGTGAATTGATGGTCGTTTTTGTTTTTACTTCCATTTTTTGTGTATTATATTTGATATATTTTTGTGTATTATATTTGTGAGGTTCCTAGCAACAATTGGTTGTACTTTTATGTTTTTATATTGCCATCCTTTAGCGATTTGTAATGGTATTTATACAATTGTGAATAATAATAAAAAGTTCCCCTGTAGAAATAGAAATCTATAACAAGATGATATAACACGAAACTTAACGAGGAAGTTTTAAAAAATATTAATGAAATGAAAAGGAATCTAAATTTGATTATAGCACGTCTGGCTATCCGTAGTTTCAACTTCATATTGTGTTTCCAGTCTTAGTTTTAGTAACTTCCTGTCGTCTGGAAGGCGCCGATATTTCAGGTATGTTCAGATAGATTTCTCCTCATCTACTCTATTATTTTTATTGTTATATACACAATATACACCAGTTGTTAAACATATTACGTGTAAAACATTTACAGCTCTCTACCACGTCTATTTTGTTGAAGTGTCTGCTCTTGTTTCTTATATGAAATGTTGTGTTGTTGGTAGACGGAGACAAACTGATGTTGTTGGTTTTTTTCGTAAACACTAAGCTCTTTTATTCACAGTTGTATATACAAAAATAATAATATAATGGTTACAGAACGAAAACACATATAATATATACAAAGCAGGTAATATATACATCTAGGACCACATACAACACTAGGGAGGCGAAAGGGGTGGACAAACGAACGTGTTTAATTGTTGTGATCACTGTAGACAGGTTCTGATTAACTAAACCATACAGCCGTATCTACTTACAACATACTTCTAGAACATCCCAAACGTACAACAAAAATTGGCGATTTATTCTCTAAAATAGAAATATATAATACAAGAAAACATTTGTAAATTAATATATTTATTCGGACACTTGAAATAAGAAAATGGCAAAATCGATAGAGCGCCGGACAAAATGTTTTCTAGCATTTGGCTACGGCTCTTTACGTTCTGGGTTCAAATCCCGCCGATATCAAGTTTGTATTTCATCCTTTCGTGGTTGATAAAATAAAATACCAGTAACGTAGTGGGCTCCATCTAAATGACTTTTTCCCTCCACATAAATTGTTTGCGTTGTGCCTAAATTAAACATCACTATTAATTAAAAGGCGCTGGATTGGCAGTATCGGTAGAGGGTCGGGCGCCATGCTTTGAAGCATAGAGTTGCCTCCTTTTCTGATCTTAGTTCAAATCCCTCCGAGGTTAACTTTGCCTTTCGTCCTTACGGGGTCGATAACATAAAGTACCAGTAATGTACTGATAATTTCTGGCCTTGTACCAATAGTAGAAACAATTATTAATTAAAAGAAAGCAGGATTAATAAAATATATGCTAATTATATGTTGGAGTTAGCTGAATTGAATATACTCCATCGATAAAATTTGTTAGAAATATTTCAGTTAATGTTGTTTCTTAGCGATAGAAAAAAACTATCCTAAAGTTGTAATAAGGAACCTGTGAATACATGAAAACCATAGTAATGGTTTTTAATGTTTATTTAATACGGTTTTTTTTTTTGTTGTTGTTATTTTTTAGAATGAATTAAAGGAATTGAAGATCATTAAAGTTGGTTACATCCTACCTTGGTTAAACAGAATATTATAACATTTTGGAGCTGATAGTTTATTGCTATTGTGGCATATGTGACAAGGACTTTATCTGGGAAGATCTCATGAAGGCACACACTTCAGCAAGACGCTACCCATGTGAAACATGTGGCAAGAGTTTCTCACAAAATTCCCACCTTTCAAGGCACATAAGAACACATACAGGGGAAAAACCTTTCCGATGCGAAGTCTGTGGCAAGGGCTTCCCCGAGAATTATACCTTAAAAACCCACATGAAAACCCATACAGGAGTGAAGCCTTTCCATTGTGATATATGTGAAAAAGATTTTACAGAAAAAGCCACATTGATAAAACATACTCGTAGCCACACAGGGCTGCGACCTTACAGCTGTGAAACTTGTGGTGATAGTTTTGCAGATCATTCTACTTTAAGAACACACATAAGAATTCACACAGGAGAGAAACCATATCATTGTGAGATTTGTGGCAAAGATTTTGCAGTACATTCTAATTTTAAAAAACACCTTCGAATCCATGCCCGACAACAAGAATTATTCCAATGTGAAAATTGTGGAGAGAAATTCTCCCATAGATTTTATTTAATGAAGCATATGGAAACACATGCCCCCAAATCCCTCTCACATCTGCGTTGTCAGATTTGTGGTGATAACTTCCTTGATAGTGCCGCCTTACAAAGTCATTTAAAGATTCATAATGATTAGTAAATATTTCAGAGACCACTAGCTTTCATGTCAAGAGATAAGTGACAAAAAACAGAATTTTATAATTAATTGAAAATAAAACTGTGACTATGGCTTACATTAGTTTCCCTAAAGACAAGATCAAATGGTACCGATTCTGGCATTACATGATACTAGTATCAAGTAGTTAGTACTAAAGTAGAGCGATCAGTGACTTATACTAAACAAGTTCTTCTTAAGTAAATATTAATAATAAAATCATGAAAATGTATTGCGTACAGTGCTCAGGTGCACTACAACTCATCAAAGGTGCATGTATTGTACATAGAATACTGTACAAATGTCAGGAAAGTGAACAATGTATGAGTCATGTAAGGAGGGGGAATATCAGGTGCAACGTTGGCGAATTTTGGGAAGCATGGAAGTTTTGAAGGATGCAGTGTCCCGACAACTAACAACTGATGTAGGTAGTTTGTTACATACTTCAGCAACTCTGCATGTGAGAAAATGATTCCAAAAGTCATGGCAGCTGTACTGTTTTATGATTTTGTAAGCATGTCCATGGCTGTTAGATGGCAAATGAGAAGAGTCATTAGAATATCAGATAGAATGCTTTGTATTATTTGTTCCAGCTCTCTGCTCTCTGAGTTGAAATCCCACTGAAGTCAACTTTGCTTTACATTCTTTTGAGGTTGATAAAAAAAAATGTACCAGTCCCAGTACTGGGATTAATTCTTCCTCTACATTTCTTACTTTCTCATTTCCTCTCACTGGAAGAAATTAGCTGTGTTCAAACCTGGAGAGTGATGGACAGTTTCAAATGTCATGGCAGCACCTCTACAACTCCACCAGGAGTTCCGAGTTCATACCTACATACAAAGTAAATATTTATTATTCTTATTTTTAAGGATTAATCTGGGATTGAATGAAAAATATGTCATCATCGTTTAACGTTTGTTTACCCTGCTAGGAAGAGTATGTTTGTTTTGAAATTAAGTGTAAATGCAGGCACAAATGGCATAAATGAAGAATATCAAAATTATATTTGACATAGTGTAAAATATTTTAAGTAGAAATTATGATATAATTTTTTTTTTAACAAAAAGGAAATTTCTTTTTAATATATAATGTCAACTATATTTGACAGACAGAAGTTATACAATGATGGAAATATGAAAAAGAAAGATAAAAACAAAATTAAGTAATGAAAAGAGTGGGGAAGGGGTAAAGAAGGGCAGATCTTGCTGTATAGGAAAGGACTATAAATGTCATAAATAAGAGGAAAGGGAGGGGAAAAGGCAGGGGAGAGGGGGATAATTAATTTAGGTAAACTTACTCTGTAGGTATTCAGAAGTAAATGAAACCATTTTTAGATATATACTTATTAATTTGAATTTTATTTAACTTAAAATTGAAGAAAGGTTTCCTGCCAGTTGTTTTTGCCCATAAAATCTGTCCAGCAATTCTTTCCTGAGATAATATAATGATAATATAGTGAAATTATTGTGTACAGTGCTCAGGTGCACTACAATATTGAGAAAATATAATGATATTGAGATAATATAATTGTTTCTACTTTTGGCACAAGGCCAGCAATTATCCCAGTGTATTACTGGTACTTTATTTTATCGACCCTGTGAGGATGAAAGGCAAAGTTAACCTCGGCAGGATTTGAATTCAGACCATAAAGGACCGTAACTCTTTGCTGCAAAGCATGGCGTCCGACCCTCTACCAATACTGCCAATCCACTGCCCTGTATTGAGATAATATAATGATAATATAATGAAATTATTGTGTACAGTGCTCAGGTGCACTACTACATTGAGAAAATTAGGTAAAAAAAAGCAGTCAGAGACAGTTTTTTCTATAAGTAAGATTAATTTACCCAATGTTCTCAAGTATTATCTACAGAGACCAATTGTTGTTAGTTTCGACATTTGGAATCTCATATTTTCAAATAAACATTAGCAGGTTTTGGAGAGAGATAATATGACATCTTGTCTGTGTAACAGATAATCTTTTATAGAAAAGTATCTTTCTCACTCACATATATATATTTACAGGAAAATTATGAATATCAGATGGCAAATGTATATATATCATTATATCCGCTTTTCCATGCTTGCATGGGTTGGACAAAAAAAAAAAACACATTGTAGAAGGCTCCAGAGGGATTTGAACACTTGACCTCCAGTTTACTAGACTGGTGCTCTAACCAACTGAGCTATGGGGCCACAAGATGCTTTATTATGTATCCTAACTATTAAATAAATAGCATCTGTTACAATAGCCATCTGTTACAAACAACATTTTCTCTGTAGGACTTAAATGGAAAGGTGATAGCTTTAATACAGAAATACCATTAAACAATGATGATGAGTATAAGATCAATGTAAAATATTGATCTTGAAGGAAGAATACATGTTTAGAATTAAAATAGGATTCTTTGTGCCTCAAAAGAGAATTAATTTCTCTCCATCCCTCTTTGTCTAGTTGTCCTTACTCTTCCTCTCCTTTATGGCATTTATAGTCCTGTCCAATGCTGCTTTCTTTTTCTGTATGTTTAACCACATAAACAATTCAGTGTCATATGATCCTAGCAGCTGACAATTGTCACCAAATACATTAACATAGCCATTTCACAAGCCATAGAAGAAGCTTGTTTATGGTTCAACCTGTTGGTAATAGCAACTACTGCCTCAGGAGTGTTTGATAGGGGCCTTTTGCCAAATAGGGGCACTGAATGGCAATTGCTCCCTACTTTTCAATAATGCACTCTCAGATTTAGAAAAATTTACAGATATGTTTAGAATTGTTGCAAATTAGAGTTCTCGCCTGGAATGTTCTAACACCCCCCCCTCTCCCCTCTCCAGTCCAAAAGCCTGATAACAGGCTTGAGGTACATAATGGCAATGGAACCATCGCAGGATACATAGCAAAGGCAACAGCAGGAAGATGTGAAGCTGGTAAAGTTAATCTAAAAACACTGGAACTTACGAAAGAGGTGCTGCTATATTGTAAAGCAGGCTTTAATAAAAGAACATGTTAAGTTGATTATGATTTGATTTAAATTGTGGGAGAAGGTTTTTTTTTTCTATGAAATTCAACCCTGTTCTATATTTTAACCCTTTAGCATTTAAACCGGCTGTATCTGGCTAGAATTTTCTCACCTCTTTCTGTTCAAACCAGCTGTAATGGGCCACTCATACTGATGTTAAGGTATTGTTCTCAAAATAAATAATATCAAAATCTCGTAGATTCAATATTATGTGAGATAATTATGTCTGGTAAAGCCTTTACCAAGAGAATATAATAGTAAATATAGAAATACTCTCATCAATTGTTTTACAAACACCTCTCCATTATAACTAGCATGGGTTGGAATCATGGAATTGTCTCTGTACATGTATTATATTGCAGGTGGTTAAAGTTGTTTTTCCCTAAAAACTTTTGTATTGTGATATATTCTATTAGATAAACAGTGTTGTGACAGTCTGGTAGTTTATCACTTTGTTGTGATGAAATAAAAAGCTATAGTTTGTTTATTATTGTTAACAAGCATTGTGTTTTTGATACATGAAGAAATATACAGATAAAACATACAATAAATTTTTTATTAGAAATGTAAAGAGTAAAGATTTGGTTGTTTTATATATTACTTTCATTATTGAGGTTGATAAAATAAAGTCCCAGTCATGTACTTGGTTGATATAATTTACTCTTCCCTCTTGCCAAAATTATTGTCTTACTTCTAAAGCCTGTCTCAGTCCCGGAACCTTATTAGGCTGGTGCTTATCCCAGTTTTCTTGGTGTTAAGTGAGAGTACAAGACTTTTCCCTTGAAAGGATGCAAGTCCATCATGGGGTTGAACCCCCAGGTATTGCTGGTATTAATTTTCAGCAATTTGGAGCAATGTAAAATGAAGTTATACTCAAGAAGACATACAGCCCGGTCCCAGAATTAAACCCACAACATTATAATCCTACGTCTAACACCCTAATCACTTGGCCCTGTGCCTTTACAAAATTATTGGCCTTGGTCTAGATAAGAAACCATTTTCATTACTGAGTTCAAACATGATACAAGTGATAGAAATGGTGGTGGTATTTAGATGTCACTTGTAGTTTTGGTGTTCAAACCATACCAAAGAAAACTTTGCATTTCATCCTTTCAGGGTCAATAAAATAGATACCAGTCATGTGCTGATCTAAGTCCAAAGTCTGTGTCAAGACAGGAGTCTCATCAAGCTGGTGCTTATCCCGGTTTCATGTCTTGAAGTGACTGAGAGTACAAGACTCACCCCAGGACAGGATACCAGTCCATTGCAGGGTTAAATTCCCAGATATTGCTGATAATCATTTTCAGCTGAGTATACTGGAGCAACGTGAAATGAAGTGTTTTGCTCAAGAACACAACACACAACCCAGCCCAGGTAAGAAAAAGAAACACAAATGCCATGGTAAGAGGTTGCAGAATTCTAGACTGGATTTAATAACCAGGAAATATGTAACAGCTGACCTACCACTGTTCTACAGGAGATATGTAACAAACAGATGACCTACCACTGTTCTACAGGAGATATGTAACAAACAGATGACCTACCACTGTTCTACAGGAAATATGTAACAGCTGACCTACCACCGTTCTACAGGAGATATGTAACAAACAGATGACCTACCACTGTTCTACAGGAGATATGTAACAAACAGATGACCTACCACTGTTCTACAGGAGATATGTAACAAACAGATGACCTACCACTGTTCTACAGGAAATATGTAACAGCTGACCTACCACCGTTCTACAGGAGATATGTAACAAACAGATGACTTACCACTGTTCTATATGAGATATGTAACAGCTGACCTACCACTGTTCTATAGGAGATATGTAACAAACAGATGACCTACCACTGTTCTACAGGAAATATGTAACAGCTGACCTACCACTGTTCTACAGGAGATATGTAACAAACAGATGACCTACCACCGTTCTACAGGAGATATGTAACAAACAGCTGACCTTCCACTGTTCTACAGGAGATATGTAACAGATGACCTACCACTGTTCTACAGGAGATATGTAACAAACAGATGACCTACCACTGTTCTACAGGAGATATGTAACAAACAGATGACTTACCACTGTTCTATATGAGATATGTAACAAACAGATGACCTTCCACTGTTCTACAGGAGATATGTAACAGATGACCTACCACTGTTCTATATGAGATATATAACAAACAGATGACCTTCCACTGTTCTACAGGAGATATGTAACAAACAGATGACCTACCACTGTTCTATATGAGATATATAACAAACAGATGACCTTCCACTGTTCTATATAAGATATGTAACAAACAGATGACCTACCACTGTTCTACAGGAGATATGTAACAAACAGATGACCTTCCACTGTTCTATATGAGATATGTAACAAACAGATGAGCTACCACTGTTCTACAGGAGATATGTAACAAACAGCTTATCTACCACTGTTCTATATGAGATATATAACAAACAGATGACCTTCCACTGTTCTATATGAGATATGTAACAAACAGATGACCTACCACTGTTCTACAGGAGATATGTAACAAACAGATGACCTTCCACTGTTCTACAGGAGATATGTAACAAACAGATGACCTACCACTGTTCTACAGGAGATATGTAACAAACAGCTGACCTACCACTGTTCTACAGGAGATATGTAACAGATGACCTACCACTGTTCTACAGGAGATATGTAACAGATGACCTACCACTGTTCTACAGGAGATATGTAACAAACAGATGACCTTCCACTGTTCTACAGGAGATATGTAACAAACAGATGACCTTCTACTGTTCTATATGAGATATGTAACAAACAGATGACCTTCTACTGTTCTATATGAGATATGTAACAAACAGATGACCTTCTACTGTTCTATATGAGATATGTAACAAACAGATGACCTTCTACTGTTCTATATGAGATATGTAACAAACAGATGACCTTCTACTGTTCTATATGAGATATGTAACAAACAGCTGATCTACCACTGTTCTATATGAGATATGTAACAAACAGATGACCTACCACTGTTCTATATGAGATATGTAACAAACAGATGACCTTCTACTGTTCTATATGAGATATGTAACAAACAGATGACCTAACACTGTTCTATATGAGATATGTAACAAACAGCTGATCTACCACTGTTCTATATGAGATATGTAACAAACAGCTGATCTACCTCTGTTCTATATGAGATATGTAACAAACAGCTGATCTACCACTGTTCTATATGAGATATATAACAAACAGCTGACTACCACTGTTCTATATGAGATATGTAACAGCTGATCTACCACTGTTCTATATGAGATATGTAACAGCTGATCTACCACTGTTCTATATGAGATATGTAACAAACAGCTGATCTACCACTGTTCTATATGAGATATGTAACAATCAGATGATATACCACTGTTCTATATGAGATATGTAACAATCAGATGATCTACCACTGTTCTATATGAGATATGTAACAATCAGATGATATACCACTGTTCTATATGAGATATGTAACAATCAGATGATATACCACTGTTCTATATGAAGTGAATGATAAGTTTGAAATGTTTCAAATTATAAGTCCGTGTCATAATGTTAGAAAGAAATATTTCTAAAATAACAAGAGAGCACTTGTTCTGTGACAATAGTATACAAAGGATGTGGAAGCATCTATACAAAATCTTGCTAAGTAGCATGAAGAGTTTAAGGAGAGCCTACAGCTAGTACCACCAATTGAAGGGAAAATTGTAGGGAGGGCTCAGATAAGAAACTGAAGGACATAATTTAAGTGTTAGTAGCAGAGAAAGTTACAGGACTTGTAGATATTGTCAGCCTAAGCAATACTCACATGTCCTCGGCTGTCAGAACTTATTATCGACTGGATCCCATTGTTAATACAATTCTACAACAGCTTAAATGAACAACGCAAAAACATACAAGCCTATATATATATGATAAACTAGCTAACAACAAAAACGATGTCAGAAAACGATACTAGCTTTAGATTGACAAAAGCAAAATGGAAAACTAAAGGCTAGCCCAATTGATTTCTACTTTGTCTTTTCCACTTTCATCTTTCTCTATACTTCCTCAGTTATCTCCACTGCCAGTCTGAAAACTGAATGGCTCTTTATCATCATCATCACAACTGTGTATATCCGTTCTTCCACGCTAGCATGGGTTAGACGGGTTGTCCTGTTGTGGGCAGTGTCCAGTCGGCTGACCTTGTCTTGCTCATATGGGAACTGATTCTGGCTTGATTTCTACAGCTGGATGCCCTTCCTAACACCAACCTCATTTACAGTGAGTGCTGGGTGCTTTTTTCATGGTGCCTACACGTCCACTTTACAGTGTGGGCTGGGTGCTTTTTTGCCGTGGCACCTCCACGACCACTTTGCAGTGGGAAGGTGTGGCAGTGTATTGTCTATATGCTTCAGCTTCGGCTTGTACCCGTGGGAAGTCAGGTCTTCTGTATTACTGCGAGACGCCAGAGGTTGCGGTTGTGTGTCATCGCCCTTGAGAAGTGTAATTGGGTAAGGTCGGCTTTTATAACCTCTTTATGTTTCACATAAATGTATAGTGTTGGATTTAGAACAAATGAGGCCCTGTACTAGTTAAGTTATGATGCCCCTAAAGGAAGTAACAAATTTGTTTAGCAGGAAGATGGGTTCCCCCTGGCCAACGGGGACCTGTGTTTAAGCACACCTAAGCATAATGGTAAAATCCGACACTGTAAATGTATTATTGACACACATGGTAAAATTACTTAATCTTTAACTCTACAAAATACTTCAACAATGCTGATCTAGTAACTGTCTCCGTCTCTATCACTCTATAAGTGTTCATAAAATAACCAGGAGCAGTATTTACTGTTGAATCAATGTCCTTTGCTTTTTCCAGCTTCCATAAACAGAGACATGTGCACGTCGTAAACAATATAACATTCATTACCTTGAAGCTTGGACTCCGGATCTGCGAGCCACATAAATGTCGCTGTGGATCCACCGTGGACTCTTTTGGACTCCACCCGCTTTCCTGTTGCCACAGTGCCGGCCGCTTTCCACACCATGCTGCCCTCAACGAGTTCATTAAGCACGGCTTGGACGCTGCAGGCTTCCCCTCCCAGCTCGAGCCAGTGGGGCTGGCAAAAGGCTAGATGGCATGACCATATTCCCGTTCCGCGGTGGCAAACCCCTCGTCTGGAATGCCACTTGCAGCGACAGTTTCTCCATCCGCAACCTGGTGCAGTCTGCGACTAACCCAGGTACTGCTGCAGGTCAGGCTGAGGAGGCCAAACTCTCCAAGTACCGGTTGCTCTCCTACAGGTTTGCAGTCGTGCCTTTGGCAGTGAAGACTTCTGGTGTCCTCGGCCCTAGGGTTCCCTCCCTACTCACCACCATAGGTGCTGAGCTAGCCAGCCACAGGTGAGTCTTGCGAGTTGGAATGGCTCTTCCAGCGCATCTCCCTTATCATCCTCCGAGGAAACAACTTCTCCATCCTGTCCACCAAGGCTGTGGGGAGGCCAGCACGTGGGACCCCATTTGCTCACCATACGGATTAATAGGCAAAGTTATAAACTATTGTAAATAAACTTCACATTTATCTGACAAAAAAAAAAAAAATTTTATTCACAGTTGTATAAATAACATTACAAATCATCGCTGGCATCTCGCCTTACTGAGTGTCAGGTAATGCCCGTGAGGGTGCTTGGCTGTTCCTGGGCTGTAGCCTCTCCATCACCTGGTAATGTGAGCGTGTTGGCTTGCTTCAAAGGGTTCCGTTGACCCTTGTGGTGTGTTGTAATGTACGGCCGATTGTTGCACTTGGTGGTAAATGATCGTTTTTGTCCCGCCCCCTCCTTTTTTCTTTCTCTTTCTCTGGTCATATATTTGGTGTTGTTTTTGTGAGGTTCCTGGCAATGGTTGGGTTTATATTTGTGCTTATTAATGACATTATATTTGTAATGTTATTCTGAAAGAATTGTGAGATATTAGCAATGTTATTTATGTGTGTGTATATATATATATATATATATATATATATATATTATTTTATAAAATTCGTTGAAATATGAAAAAATATATATTAGCTTCCATGTAACATTACAAATTGCTCAACACTCTTTCAGAATGAGAACATGTGTATATATATAAAATTAAGTGTGTGTGTGTCTGTGTATTACCTATAGGGGCCTACATCTTACGACCGATTTTCATGAAACTTTACAGGCTCATAGATTAATCATCGGGGAGTGTTTTCTATATATCAGCGTATCGTTTTTTTTATTCCGGGGTCATTCTGCAGATAAAAATCGATAGGGGTGGTGGGTGGGGGTCACCTTTTTTTAGATATCGAAAAATAAGATTGTTGGCTCTAGCTCCCACTTTTTGCCATCGATTTCGTTCAAATGTTAAAGCAAAATAGAATTTATCATTGCACATCCTGTAATGGCTTTATATTTTGCATTTGTTGTTCAGGGACAGCGTGGCAGCCGCTTAAATATTCAAAAATACCACTTTTAGACTCAAATTTCCACTTTTTCGGCTCTAGTTCCCACATTAATCAACCTACTTTGTTCAAATTTTACACTACGCTAGATCTGATTATTTCACGTCTTAAAGTGGCTTTACATCTTGGATTTTTTGTTCAGGAACGGCGTGGCAGCCGCTTAAATATTCGAAAATACCACCTTTTCGATCAAATTTCCACCTTTTCGGCTCTAGCTCCCTCATTTTTCAACCGATTTCGTTCAAATTCGAAACTTCGGCTCCACCTCACGCATAAACCAATTTATTTGGTTCAACTTTTATACTACGATAGAACCTATCATTGCACATCTTATAGCTGGTCAAAGGCAAAACGATGGCCCCTGACGTCGTCTGAGCTTTTAGTTGTGTATTTGAGAATTCATCGGTTTCCAATCAAGTAGCGTAAGGAAATTTGGCTTAGTGTTAGAGGTCATTACCTCCCTCCCCCAGCATGCCCCTTCGTCAGTCACCCACGTTTCTCAGTGATAGAAGTCATCACCACCCTCCCCGCATGGCCTGTGTGTGGCCATAGATGAGTCATCGTGAAGCAGTCGCTAAGATCAACACCTTTTCAACAAAGAGATATTATTTTACCTACCCAGGCAACGCTGGGTACTGCTGCTAATAAACACATAAAATAAATACAATTAACAATGTGGGTGTAATTTAGTGAAGTAAGACGCTCAAATACTGTGATCTGTCGGCCAGTTACATTTTTCAGCCTGTGACTTTCGAGACGTTTGGGGGAGTCGGGTCGCTGACTGCGAGGTTCCTCTCTTCACTGGCGGCTCGCTTAATAGAGGTAACTGGCGAGGGCGCTTGATTGTTCCAGCACATTACCCGAGGCAATGCTACGAGTGTACTGGCTTGCCTCAAAAATCATTAGAGAGGTTGCCCGGTACCCCTCGTGACGTTGCTATCTTTTTATCTGGTGTTGGCTCAGTTGTTCATCACTTCCTTTACATTTTCTTTAATATTGCAACATTAAAAGAATATATCCTTCTGAAAGAATCACGAGCAATTTATAATTGTTTCTACTTTAGGCACAAGGCCAGAAATTACTCAGTGCATTACTGGTACTTTATTTTATCGACCCCGTAAGGATGAAAGGCAAAGTCTACCTCGGCAGGATCTGAGTTCAAATCCTGCCGAGGTAGACTTTGCCTTTCATCCTTACGGGGTCGATAAAATAAAGTACCAGTAATGCACTGAGTAATTTCTGGCCTTGTGCCTAAAGTAGAAACAATTATAAATTGCTCGTGATTCTTTCAGAAGGATATATTCTTTTAATGTTGCAATATTAAAGAAAATGTAAAGGAAGTGATGAACAACTGAGCCAACACCAGATAAAAAGATAGCAACGTCACGAGGGGTACCGGGCAAGCCAGTACACTGCCAATAATGTTGTCTAAGCATTTGTAATGTTATTTATGTATATATTTAAAACATATTTGTTATGTTATTCTACTGTTAATTTATTCAGTGAATGTTTAGCTGCTATTTCTAGTATGTCGGTCAACTACTAAAATACATCTTTGCTCCTCGTTTACATTAATTACGATAACTGTGGTAATTTCCCCACCTATTAACTATTGCTAGGAACAACACAAATATAAGGCACCAAAATATATGACCAGAGCGAGAGAAGGAGAAAAGGGAGGGGGTGGGGCAAAAACAGAAACACCATCAATTAACCAACAAGTGCGACAATGGATCCCACATTACAAGGGTCAGTACATCCCTTTTATTCTGTATCCGGTTCCGTTTTATTGTTGATTTTAAACTCGAGAAAGGCGCTAGTAACTCACCAGGTATGTGAAACCCCATACCTCGACATACTGATATCTGTCGGGAGAAAGGCACTAGTAACTCACCAGGTATGTTAAACCTCATTCAAACATCTAACCCCATTATATTTACAGCCTGTTGCTCATAGATAATACATTTATTAGACATATTAACTGTAAAATATTTACATCTCATTATAACGTATATTTTGTTGATTAATGAAGTGTCTCTCATTGTTATATGAAGTCTGTTGATGAATACAGGCAGTGGTATCGTAGGGAATGTTGTGTGATGTATAAACTACCCTTACTCTTCTCCAACAGTTTAGAGAAAAACAAATGAACATCCACCGGTTTCGAGGATGAGCGTTCCATTTGTTCATGAAATTGACGTGTAAGTGGCTAAGAATTCCACAAACACGTGTACTGTTACAAGAATTCTCAGGGAGATTCAGCGTGATACAGTGTGACAAAACTGACTCTTTGAATTGCGGTTACAGTTCATCTGACAGGCTTCCAAAGTGTTCCCGTCTCCCATATTTTATTCACAAGGTATAAGTCAACCTGAGGAGGCAAGTGGTAGATAACAATAGCCAAACGATGCAGGATCGAAAGATGACGGAGCGAACTTTTTAGCCATTCGGTCATGCTGTGTCCTCAGTCTGCAGACGACCAAACAACAAAGATATGAAACTTACTAAAGATTTCCACTAACAGACAGCAAAACCGATTAAGAGAAGTTGTTGGTACTCAGTATCGATGGAGCGTCGGATATGCTTCGTGGCATAGAGTTACATCCCTTTGCTTTCTGACTTCAAATCCCGCCGAGGTTAACTTTGCCTTTCATCCTTTCGGGTGGATAAAATAAAGTACCAGTAACGCACTGGGGTCGATTTAATTGACTTTCCCCTCCCCTCAAATTGTTGGCCTTGTTCCTGTGGATTGGCAGTATCGGTAGAGGGTCGGACTTCATGCTTTGACGCATAGAGTTATGGCCCTTTCCATTCTGAGTTCAAATCCCGCCGTGGTTAACTCTGCCTTTCATCTTTATGGGGTCGATAAAATAAAGTACCAGTAATGCACAGTAATTTCTGGCCTTATGCCAAAAGTAGAATCAATTATTTAGCCTGGTTAAGTTCTGATCGAGCATACATGATAGAAAACATTCCATCCATGATCACTCAGCCTCTCTCTCTCTCTCTCTCTCTCTCCATCTCTCTATAACAAGAACTTAATGATCATACTTTCTCTCACCTTTTTTAAAGACGGTAGGGTGTGATTTACCTACTATTTCTAGTTTGATAGGGCTCCCGTGTGAGATTGAGGGTTTGTTTAACCCAGCCACTCTGATCTATTTTCTGACATATCCTTTTATACCTCCTATTTGGTAGTTAGTAGCTAGTTCAGTTCTTGTTCACATTTGGTTTATTTATACAATCCATTTAAATGTCTGTGTAAAGCTAGTAAGCCATGACAGATTAGGAGTTGAGTCGAATTGCCTCAGAATTAAGAACCAAAAGCAATGGAGTGAAAAAGAAAGAGACGGAAAGGTTTGGCAAAAGAAGCAAAAATAAGAAGGAATTGGCCGCCCGCAGCTGCCAGCCCATCGGGGACAATATATTCCCCGTCCTTTCGACAAGTATCCAGAGGTTGAGGGTAATTAGTTGGTAGAGGAGGATACTCGTTCTGACGTCACTTTCATTCATATTTCAAAAACAAAGAATTTAATTCTTAGCTAGTACTTGAGGTAGAAAAAAGTAAAAAACAAAGACAGCTATAAAGCAGCTACAAATTTCTGTTACTGTATCTTTTCGTAGCCGTCATGAACTAGAAAATCTTGGCACTATATAGAAATGTGATAGCTTATCTCTAGATGTAGCAGCATTACTCTTAGCACGTTTCATTCACAATTAAATGTTTGTAAGAGACCTGTTACCTCCTGTCACACTATTTATATATGTTGCTATTCTTTTTTTATCAACTGTAATTATTCTAACTCTGTGAGTCATTAACTGATGCAACTAAATACATATTTCATGAGTCTACATTACAAAATGTTTTCATTAGTTTACAATATTTACATAATTATATAAGGGACATAACTGTGATTGTTGACAAAATTTATGCATAGTGGTAGAAGCATCATGTACACGTTCAAAAGTTGTGTAGTTTTCTAAAAAAAAAAAGTTTTTTCTTGGTACCCATTTAGTTATACCTTAATTAGATAAATTGAAGTGTTCAGAAAAGTGCTTTAACCCTTAGCGACCATCTCCATCGTAGACAGCATGGTTGAATAGTTAAGAGGTTCGCTTAGTATTCATTAGGCATGGGTTCGATCCCACTGCATGCTATCTTGAACAAGTGTCATCTACCATAATCTAAGATTGACCCATGCTTTGTGAGTGAAATTGGATTGACAAAAACTGTTTAGATGGACTTTACCTGTAATTCAAAAGGTCAACCTTATCAGACAGTCACAATAAATCTCCACAAGAATTACGTTAAGGGTACTTGTCTCTGGAATGCTTAGCTACTTACCCGTTAATTTCATCAGTAGGTTGTTCCATTGATCGGACAAGGACACTCATCGTCGAAACCAATGGAGGTCCATTCCATTTATATGAAACCGCTTTTTATAAATTTATTCTATGTTTAAGAGCTGAGACTAGATAAGATGAAATCAGAGTAAAGGACCTCTTGAGATTATAGGAAAACTGGTGAAAACTATAGTGCTCTTAATGTTGAATATATATCTAAATGGGAATTTATATATTGATAATTTTCCTTCCAGAATGTATTTTCAAAAACTGAAAGAAAATTAGTATTGGTTACATCCCATCTGAATTGACGTGAATATTCCAAGCCAGCACTTATAAAAATGGATAAAACAAGAGGTCCTGAGTTAGAAGAGCCTTACCACTGTGGGCTATGTGGCCAGGACTTTCTTGACATATCAATACTGAAGAATCACATGAATATACACAAATCTCTAAAAAGCTATCCTTGCAAAATATGTGGGAAACATTTCTCAAAAAATTCGCATTTGTTAAGACATATAAGAACTCATTCAGGGATGAAACCATTCCATTGTGATGTCTGTGGTAAGAACTTCACTGAGAGTTACACTTTAAAATCACATTTGATAAAACATACAGAAGTGAAACCTTTCCTCTGTGATATATGTGGTAAAAACTTTACAGAAAAGGGTACTTTAAAAATACACATCCGAATTCATACAGGATACAAACCTCACACATGTGAATACTGTGGATACTGTTTTGCAGGTCAATCTACATTAAAAACTCATGTAAGAACACATACAGGAGAAAAACCATATCATTGTGATATCTGCGGAAGAAATTTTTCTGTAAATTCTAACTTAAAAAAACATATACGAAACCATGTCTAGGAACAATAAAAGTATTTGAAATATAGCAGCTAGATCTCCTTTTAATAATAATTGTTTCTACTTTTGGCACAAGGCCAGCTATTACCCCAGTGTATTACTGGTACTTTATTTTATCGACCCCGTAAGGATGAAAGGCAAAGTTAACCTCGGCGGGATTTGAACTCAGAATAGCAAGGGCCGTAACTCAATACGTCCGACCCTCTACCGATACTGCCAATCCACCGCCCTTTTAATAATAATTGTTTCTTATATAGGCACAAGGCCAACAATTTTGGGGGAAGGGAAAGTCGAGTAAATCGACCCCAGTGCGTGACTGGTACTTTATTTTATCGACCCCGTAAGGATGAAAGGCTAAGTTAACCTCGGCGGGATTTGAACTGTCTGTAAAGGGACGTAACTATGCTGGAAAGCATGGCGTCCGACTCTCTACTGATACATAGAATAATTGTTTCTACTATTGGCACAAGGCCAGCAATTATTCAGTACATTACTGGTACTTTATTTTATCGACCTTGTAAGGATGAAAGGCAAAGTTAACCTCGGCAGATTTGAACTCAGAACGCAAAGGGCCATAACTATGCTGCAAAACATGGTGTCTGACGCTCTACCGATACTGCCAAACCACCGATACATAGAATAATATAGAAATGTCAGGGAAGTGAATAGTGTATGAGTCATGATATACATGTATGCGTGTGTATGGGGGAGGAATATTAGGTGGTGTTGGCGAATCTCAGGAAGCATGGAAGTTTTAAAGGATGCAGTGTCTCGACAATCAGATTCTATCATTTAAAACAAGGAAGGGTGCATTTCAAAGTGTCATCATAGATATATAAACAAAAAACAACTGGTATGCTTTTGATTACAAGACTGCTGGATCAGCAGATCTGGGTTTATCAACCACAAATACTTAAATGAAGAAATGCTATTTATAATATAAAAAGAATCCAAGCAAAACTGTTGGTTAGAGAATAAAATTTTGTTTTATTTTTTAAAATAATGAAAAAAAATATTGATTTGAACCTTTGTAAAAAAAAATATATGCTTAATTTTTTATAATCTAAAAGACCATAGAATAAAAATATTTTTGTACTGTTTTGTATAGCACATTTTATTTATAGCATGTATCATGTGTATTTTTGTCACAGGATGTCACGTGATATCTGCCTGTATATATATATATATATATATATATATACACAAGGCACACTGTTTTGTAAAATGTCCTCAAATAGATAAAATGGAAATTGATTTATATATATGTCAGAGTCCTGGTTCTATAATGTCTGGGAAACGAGAGGGTGCATAGTATTCAAGAAGGGAATACTGGCTTCTGAAAGAACTGTGGACTCAAAAGCCTCAACATAATGAATGAATGAATGAATGATGAATTCTTCGCTTGCAAAGAATTGTTGTCCTCTTCTGTGCGGGGACATGCCATGAGGTGACTGTAGAGGCTAATCTTGAACCCACAGGCTCTGGTACAGTTGGGGCAAGAGTATAGTTGGTCAGTTGGTGGTTGGGTGGCAGACAGCTTTCTTCTTTCATGTTTTCACCTGACACCTTCTTGCCCTTCTCAAAGCTGGCTGCAGCTGTTTTGATTGTTGCTCTCTATTTCTCTCTGATCAATATTGCCTTGAACTAGCTGGTGCTTGAGTTGGTCCTTGAAGTGTTTTCGGGGAAGCCCCTTTGGTTTCGCTTGCCGTAGAAAAAATTATCCTCGTGATGTTAATAAAATTTTTCATGTAATTTGTTGTAACAACATTTTCATAAAACTTTCTGAATTTCTGTCTTTAATGATTGGACACAAGATTCTGTGTACATAGATTATCATGAGGCATGATTATTATGTGTTCGAAGATGAGTATTTAAGGTTGATTTCCGGGAGAAATTATTCCCACAAAATTCACAGTAGAATGGTCTCTCTCCAGTGTGACGCCGACCATGTCTCTTTAATGTAGATCTGTCTGCAAAATTCTGATTACACACTTCACAACTGAAGGGTTTCTCACCTGTGTGGACTCTGAGGTGGCCAGTCAGAGAATCGCTTGACACAAACCCTTTTTCACAAACAACACATTGATAAGGTTTCTCTCCGGTGTGAATTCTCCTGTGACGATTTAACGTTGATCGTTCACCAAAGTTCCTTTCACAGATGTCACAGGAATATGGTTTTTCTCCTGTGTGAGTTTTTAAATGGCTGTTTAAATCACCACTACGAGAAAACCCTTTGTTGCATATGTCACATTCATATGGCTTCTCTCCAGTATGTATTCGAAGATGACTGTTTAATTCACTCATATAAAAAAAGCCCTTTTTACAGACCTGACATTTTAATGGCTTTTCCCTGTCAGAGTTTCGATGTTTGTTATTTTTGTTGTTTACCTGTCGAGATGTGACTTCCCCAGTATGGGTTTTAATATGTTCTTTTAAGCAATAACTTCTAGAAAATACTTTAGTACAAGTGAGGCACTGGAAGGGTTTCTCACCAGTGTGAACTGCCACATGACGTACCAAAGAACTGTTGTAAGCAAAGTTTTCTCCACATATTTCACAGTTGTAGGGTTTTTCATCAGTGTGGATCCTAACATGCCTCTTATAATTGGAGTTGTTATTGAAACTTTTATCACATATCTCACAATTATAGGGTTTCTCTCCAGTGTGGATTCTCAGGTGATTTGTTAAATCTCCCTTCTGTGAAAAGGCTTTCTCACAAACATTACATGTATATGGCTTTGTTGTGATTTGGTTTTGCATTTTATAGAACAACCAACATAGTGATATGCACAGGAGTTATTGGCCAAAGGATGACGGTATTAGTCTGTAGTGTCTAGGACAATTGTTCTGTAACTGAGGTGAGTACAACCTAAAATAAAAAATAAAAAATAAAAAAGATATTGGGCTAGAGATTACAATCCATCAATGTATGTGTATCATCATCATTTAATGTCTATTTTCTCTATTAGTAAGGGTTGTCTAGATGACCAGTCTGCTTATCCCTAACATACCTTCCAACACACCACAAAGTGAACATGATGCATTTTTATCAAGGCACCAGCACTAGGGAGGTTGTCTTTAATACAACTGAAGAGTCCTCCCTACCTTTTATTTGGCAGGTTTTTTGCAGATGGATGCTGTTCCTATCGCTAGTGTGTATTTTTTTGTTTTTGTTTTGCTTAGTCAGAATAGGAATGCCAGCACTTTATAATCCTTTTCAGAGACACTGAGACTGGTGAAAGGAAAATAGGATGTTATCCTCAGACAAGAGGCCTGTTCTAAACTCTTGCAACAGAGTTAACTTTGCCAAAGTCATCCAAATTCCAAATAACTAAGTGTTAGTGTTAAACTTGGAATCTAAATTTATCAATCTACTTGGAACCAATGTAAGCAAGATGTGGGCTGGCAGCCTCCCGGAGAGGTCGGTGGATCTCTTAGATGCTTGGAATAAACATTTTTTCCCGGGTTAGGGCTAGGGTTTCCGTTTTCCGGGATCAAGTAAATTGTAAGCAGCTAAGAGGTATTGAAAAAACAAAACAAAGGAAGATAATTATTTCCAACCAAACGCAAGAGATATGTAGATCTGCGAAACTCCAATGGTCTTTTGGCCCCTTTTCACCCTACCTTTTTCTACAAATTTAATCGTTTCAGACTGGTTTGAAAGTCCTATTTGTTAACACGCAAAAACAATCGTAGATAAAACTCCAAGGAGGAGGGAGACAAACACCCGACGCCCTCCGTTCTCCGGGAAAAGATTCCATTGCTAGTATCTTTGAGATTACTTTAATAGCACACGAAAAAGAATGAGGAAAACATTTTTTTTCCTACTGAGGGGGGGGGGGGGGGGTTCTATAAATTTACAGCATGCTACATTAAATAAATAGTAAATAATAGATAATTGAGAATATTATAAAATCAGTAGGAAATATATTGTCATTGTTAAGTTGTAACGACTAACCATAAGATTCCTTATTAGGTGTGTCGTCCAGTGGCTTATTAAAGAGATGTAGACCTTACAACGTAAAGTTGATCTTGGTTGTTGTTAAAGAGACAGAAAGAAGGCAAGTAAGACGAGTATATAACTAATGATGTTTAGTGTTATATATATATCTTGTTGAGATATGTCTGTGTGTGCTGTACATGTAGTTACAGGAAATATTATCACAAACCTTAATATCAAAACAAACCACACAATTGATTTAAATTACCGGTGTTCACTAACTCAAGTCCTCTCTCAAAAGCGTCTTCCATGAAACTGGAAGTTTCCGGTTAAAGTATTCAGCAGAGAATATTTGTTTTTAGTATGAAAGAGGGGGTGTTTCATTCTTACACCGTACGTGTGTTATGGAGTTCTCGGGTGGGGATCCACAGAAAACTATTAATTTACAGGCGCTTTTGAGAGAGGACTTGAATTATTGAACACCGGTAATTTAAATCAATTGTGTAGTTTGTTTTGATATTAAGGTTTGTGATAATATTTCCTGTAACTACATGTACAGCACACACAGACATATCCCAACAAGATATATATATAACACTAAACATCATTAGTTATATACTCGTCTTACTTGCCTTCCTTCTGTCACTTTAACAACAACCAAGATCAACTTTACGTTGTAAGGTCTACATCTCTTTAATAAGCCACTGGACTAACTGAACGACACACCTAATAAGGAATCTTATGGTTAGTCGTTACAACTTATCAATGACAATATATTTCTTACTGAACTGTTAGGTTTTATAATATTCTCAATTACCTATTATTTACTATTTATTTAATGTAGCATGCTGTAAATTTATTAACAGCTTTATGTATTTCTGAGACTTTTCTTTCCCTACAGTTGTGCTGAATGTTCTATTACAACCTATAGTATATGAGTCCAATTGCTCCAGCATGACAGCTACCAGTTAGTTATGGAAGCTCTATGTGATTTTAGCCTACATAACATCCATTAACCATATCCATATTTTCTGAAAGGCGAAATAGAACAACCACTTGGAGAGGACCGAAGTAGTCTCAAATGTAGCTAGAAAATATATGTTTACATGTTAACCATATATGTAAACAGTGTTACATGGTATCCATGACAAGAAACTAAACCATAACATATATATTCAGAAACATTTCAGTTAAGAATTCTTTGAAAATTTAATATGGAAGACATTAACCATTTAGACAATTCTAACACAACTGTTTTTACCAATATAGATTCAGTTTCACCAACATACACTGGTGAGAAAGATTTACCCAGTGAAACGTTTACTAACCTAAAAGCATTACATGGAAATATTCCTGAATATCACTGTGAGATTTGCAGCAAAACTTTCTCTTCAAAATATGAAGTCTTAACACACAAAGAAATACATAGAGAAAAACCCTTTCCCTGTGAAATATGTGGGAAATCTTTCTCTTATAAATCTCATCTTGTAGTCCACATACGTAGTCACACTGGAAAAAAATCTTTTCCCTGTGAAATATGTGGGAAAACTTTTATCTCTAACAGTAAATTAACAAAACACAAAAGAACACACACTGGAGAAAGACCCTTTCTCTGTGAAATATGTGAGAAATCTTTCGTTAATAAAAGTGATTTAGCAAGACACAAAAGAATACATACAGGGGAAAAACCCTTTCCTTGTGAAATATGTGGGAAATCATTCTCTACTAAGTCTCATTATATAATCCACACACGTAATCACACTGGCGAAAAACCCTTTTCCTGTGAAATATGTGGGAAATCTTTTTCTAACAAATCTCATCTTGTAGTTCACATACGTACTCACACTGGAGAAAAACCCTATCATTGTGGAATATGTGGGAAAACGTTTAACTCTAACAGTGTTTTAACAATACACAAAAGAACACACACTGGAGAGAAACCCTTTCACTGTGAAATATGTGGGAAATCTTTCGTTGATAAATCTCAACTGTCAGTCCACATACGTAGTCATACTGGAGAAAAACCCTATCATTGTGTAATATGTGGAAAATCTTTTGTTACTAATTATAATCTTATATATCACCTTCGTAGTCACACTGGAGAAAAACCATTTCACTGTGAAATATGTGGGAAAACCTTTATTGGTAACAGAAATTTGACGAGACATGAAAGAATACACACCGGAGAAAAACCTTTCAGTTGTGAAATATGTGGGAAAACTTTGCGCTCTAACAGTGAATTAACAACACATAAAAGAATTCATACAGGAGGAAAACATTATGGCTGTGAAATATGTGGGAAATTTCTCTCTACTAAGTCTCATCATGTACTCCACATACGTAGTCACACTGGAGAAAAGCCCTTTTCCTGTGAAATATGTGGGAAATCTTTCTCTAACAAATCTCATCTTGTAGTCCACATACGTAGTCACACTGGAGAAAAACCCTTTTCCTGTGAAATATGTGGGAAATCTTTTATCTCTAACAGTGTTTTAAAAACACATAAAAGAATTCACACTGGAGAAAAACCATTTCGCTGTGAAATATGTGGGAAATCTTTTGCTCAAAATCCAAGTCTTGCAGTCCACATACGTAGTCACACTGGAGAAAAACCATTTCCCTGTGAAATATGTGGGAAATCTTTTGTCACTAATGGCCTCTTAAAAAGACACAAAGAGATACACCCTATAGAAAATCCCTACTAATGTGAAATATGTAGGAACACTTTTGTCTCTAACTGTTTTAACAAGATACAAGAAAATACACAGTGAATACCGTTTCACTGAAAATATGTGTGAAATCTTCTGTTAAAAATTCAAATCTTGTTAACCACATACATAGTCACACTGGAGAAAAGCTATTTCATTGTGAATTATGTGGAAAAGTGTTTGTCTCTAATGATTACTTAAGAAGACACAAACAAATACATAATGTAGTGAAGAAGACTTAACTGTAAAACATGAAAAATACATGCACTGGAGAGAAGTATTTTTACTGTGTATTTTGAAAAATCTTTCTCTTACACATCTAAACTTATAGTACACCAAGTACATATTGTAAAACATGTTGAAATATGTTGGGAATCATTCTCTTGGAATTCTGGTATTTTACTCTACAAATATCTTATTTAACCCTTTAGCAGTATCTGGCTAGAATTCTCTCACCTCTTTCTGTTAAAACTGGCTATAACCAGCCACTCATACCGATGTTCAGGTATTGTTCTCAAAATAAATAATATCAAAATCCCATAGATTCGATATTATGTGAGATATTATTTGAGATAAAGCCTTTACCGCAAAAATACAATTCTATATACAGAGTAATGTAAATGCTAAAGGGTTAAAATAAATGCTTTCACTAAATTGTTTTGAAAATTTGTATTTGTGAATTGTAGCTGAATAAAAATCTACATCAATCTAAAATATTTATTGAACCATGTACAGTAAAGTAAGTTTAAACTTGTGATCAACATCATCATCATCATCTTTTTTACGTCTGTTTTTTTTCTATGCATGAATATAGGAGCATGGCATAATTGTTAGGAGGCTTGACATATGATTGTAAAGTTTGATTTCTTGAGTGGTTTGTGTATTTTCTTTAGGCACAAGGCCAACAATTTTGGAGGTGGGGAAAGTTGACTAAATTGATCCCAGTGCATTACTGATACTTTATTTTATCAGTTGGTTTTGCCTGTAAAATTTGTCCAGTGATTCTTTCCTGAGATATTCTAATTGAGAGCTGTGATCTCTCAATTCCTTTTTAAGTAAAAAACAGATTTCTTTCTCAGAGAATAATCCATAATCTATATATGTTCCACTTTGGTGATTCCCTGCACCATTAATTAGTGCATATCAACGATAGGGCAAGCTATTTAAACCAGCCATGTCTGGTCAGAATTCTCTCACTTTTTTCTGTTCAAATTAGTCATAACTGGCCACTCATACCAACATTAAGGTATTGTTCTCAGAATAAAAACCAAAATCTCATAGATTCGATATTATGTGAGATAAAGCCTTTATTGTGGAAATATAATAATAATAATAATGAAATTATTGTGTAAAGTGCTCAGGTGCACTACAACTCGTCAAAGGTGTATGTATAGTACATAGAATAATACACAAATGTCAGGGAAGTGAATAGTGTATGAGTCATGGTATACATGTGTGTATGTGTATGGAGGGGGAACATTAGCTGTAGTGTTGGCAGATCTCAGGGAAGCATGGAGGCCTTAGAGGATGCAGTGTCTCCACAGCTAACAACTGATGCAGGTAGTTTGTTCCATGCTTCAGCAACTCTGAGCGTGAAAAAATGTTTCCGAAAGTCATGGGAACGGTGCTGTTTTCTGACTTTGTGGGCATGTCCACGTGTGTTAGACACATGGAAATCAAAAAGGTACTCAGGGTTGTTGTTGGCAAGATGGTTAACAATTTTGTGGGTGTTTACCAAGTCAGTTGCCAGGCGTCGGAGCCTCAATGTATCCATGCCCAGGGAAGCAAGGCGCTCAGAGTATGGTAGATGCCTGATGGAGGGTATTCGCTTGGTTGCACGTCTCTGAACAGTTTCCAGGCGGTCAATGTTCTGAGCAAGATAGGGGTTCCAGACTGGTTATGCAAATTCTAAGTGTGGCCGCACCATAGCCATGTACATAGTAAATATAGAGTAATTTAATTGTTGTGTGAGATATGTGAGGTAAAGCCTTGACCATGAAAATATAGTATATATAGAGTAATGTAAATTGTAAAGGGTTAAAAATACTCTGAGTCAATCACACATTGTAGTCAATTATTTCTGGATAGTTTATTTGTCCAATATTGTTACAGCTATATAAATACATTTTGTGTTTCAGTTGTCACAATACACCTTTTATTACATATCTCACTATCTCTTGTTAGGTTGAAAATTTATTCAAATATGTTTTTAAACAGAAACCGTTTGTTTAGATAATTGATGTGCTTAATCTTCATAGAAGACTTTGTTTTGAGAGTTCACAGATCAGCTTTATCATTGTTAAGTTCTACTTCACCAAATGGTTGCTTTTCTTGTCGGATTCATAAAATCATTTGGCTTACAATTAAATGCTGAAGAAAATTCTTCTGTGTTTTGCAAAGTAATGATGACTCTGTAAAATAAATAAACATAAATAAGATAAAGAAGGGGCACCAATATATTTCTTCCCCAAACTACCAAAACACACATCTATTTGAATATGCTCTACAATTTATGTACATGTTATGTTTATCGCATATCAGTTTTTTTTTTATATCCTGGTTGGTATTTGATAACAACAACCAAACTAATCACTACAACTAAATTGACCCCCCTCCCCCCCTCCATTCAGAAATGCTTCTCTTGCCCCTGTAAAGGATGTATATTTTGAAATGTGACAAGCAAAGTTTGGAATAGAAATAGTTGTAATATTTTGACTAAACAATTATTTGATTAAACAATTATTGCTAATACTATCTATCAGTCGCAACTCCAGGTAGAAGGAGCAACGTGAAATAAAGTGTCTTGCTCATGGACATAACGCATCGCCTGGTCCAGGAATCGAACTGACAACCTCACGATTGTGAATCCAGTTCTCTAACCACTCAGCCACATGCCTTCACTAAAGAATATAGTCTAAAAATGTGGCATATAAACCTGCTGAACAGAAAAAGATGGGTATCAGTACACATGGGAGTTGAATCCACACCTCTCATTTACTGAATCAAGAGGTGTGGGTTCTATCCCACAATATAACTGCAATTTTAACAATGTTTATCATAAAACTCACCTGCTTTTGCCCGACATATTTGATCTTTGAGATTTTGTATCCATTGCATTTTGCATTATTTGTTTATCACACCACGCCTGTAGTAGAAATATTGATATATATGTCAGTAGGCTAAAATTGAATACTTTAGATTTTAGAAAAATGGGTAGATTGAATGATGTTTGCTGCCAGTCCATCTGAGAAGTAAGTAGCCCCAATTAACCCTTTAGCATTTACATTATTCTATATATACTATGGGCGGTGGATTGGCAGTATCGGTAGAGGGTCGGACGCCATGCTTTCCAGCATAGTTACGTCCCTTTACAATCTGAGTTCAAATCCCGCCGAGGTTGACTTTGCCTTTCATCCTTACGGGGGTCGATAAAATAAAGTACCAGTAATGTACTGGGTAATTGCTGGCCTTGTGCCTAAAGTAGAAACAGTTATTCTATATATACTATTGTATTTTCACAGTAAAGGCTTTAACTCAGATAATATTGCATCTAGGAGATTTTGATATTATATATTTTGAGAACAGTACCTTAACATCAGTATGAGTGGCCAGTTACAGCTGTTTGAGCAAAAGAGGTGAGAGAATTATGGCCGGTTTAAATGTTAAAGGGTTAAGTAGTGTGACAACCCTTGCAACCTTGATAGTAAGGAAAAACTAATGATCATGATGAACATAGTCACTTCATTTCTCTTCAACCTGCACATATCCTCTATATTTACTGCCCATGTCTCACTGCCATGTAACAACACACAGTGATGTTCCCTGGCAGTGAGATATGAGCAGTAAATGTGGAGGCTGGAGTTTGATGTTAAACATATTAAGCTAAATATCGAACACAAACATTCTTATTCATTTTTATTCTGACTCACAAATACTATGTACATATTACTGGCAAAATTTTAAACATTCATTTCATTAATTCATGGTTTCTGAAGTTAGATAGAATACCTCGGCAGTATTTCATTAACTGTAGCTGTAGACTTCTCACCTTATCAAGTGTGTGAGTGCAGTCTACTGGGGACTTTTTATCATGGCAGCAACATTAGAAAGACTAACAGAAAAACCACCCTTCAGGTGGTTTTCTGCTATCATGTGTAATGTGCATATTGATATTATACACAAGTATGATACATCAAATAAAATCTACATGTAGATATGATACATCAAATAAAATCGTAATTGACAATATACACTGAAATTGAGCGAAGACTGCATTACACTGTCTTATGTAATCAGTAACGTAATCCATGATACATTAAAAAAAGACGATATATATAAACTGCATTAGGAGAAAATTAGTGACAGAAATATATGAATGTTTATTTAAGCGATCGCTAACCGGAAATGTTGACATTTGAAAATTTAAAAAAAGGGAATCTTTAAATAACCAACAAAATTATTTATATTTAATCAAGAATAACGAAATTTAGTAGATAAATTATGTAATATTCATTATTTATTCAAAGTAATCCAACTTATTTTACTAATGGGATAAAAAATTATAAACCGTACGCAGCCCCGTGCTCCTTATTTTATTATAGTTTAGATTTTTGGTCTTTGAAGTAGGATGAAGTGGTGGGGGGCTGTATGATGAAGTGTGTGTGTGGGGTGTATGATGGAAGGAGTTATGAAAGATGATAAATACAATGTTACGTGTAAGTGATGACAATTGCTTTAGAAAACAATAACTTAGTAGATATTAAAATATAACATACATGAGCATAACTGACAAAAAACAGTTGTTGACTTGTAAAATTAATTGTTGGTAATCTCTGGGCTTCCAAGTTCAACTCTTGCATCATTTTATGATAGGCCTGCAAAAATAATTTACTATAAAATATAAATTTGGATTTATGTAATTGAATACAAACTAATTTTGAAGCAAAGGGTTTATAATAATAATGAAATTGTGTACAATGCTCAGGTGCACTACAACTCATCAAAGGTGCATGTATAGTACATAGAATAATATACAAATGTCAGGGAAGTGAATAGTGTATGAGTCATGATATACATGTGTGCGTGTGTATGGAGGGGGAATATCAGGTATAGTGTTGGCGAATTTCAGGAAGGTTCATGTAGGTTTTAAAGGATGCAGTGTCTCGACAGCTAACAACTGATGTAGGTAGTTTGTTCCATGGAGGTTTTAAAGGATGCAGTGTCTCAACAGCTAACAACTGATGTAGGTAGTTTGTTCCATGGAGGTTTTAAAGGATGCAGTGTCTCAACAGCTAACAACTGATGTAGGTAGTTTGTTCCATGGAGGTTTTAAAGGATGCAGTGTCTCAACAGCTAACAACTGATGTAGGTAGTTTGTTCCATGGAGGTTTTAAAGGATGCAGTGTCTCAACAGCTAACAACTGATGTAGGTAGTTTGTTCCATGGAGGTTTTAAAGGATGCATTGTCTCAACAGCTAACAACTGATGTAGGTAGTTTGTTCCATGGAGGTTTTAAAGGATGCAGTGTCTCGACAGCTAACAACTGATGCAGGTAGTTTGTTCCATGGAGGCTTTAAAGGATGCAGTGTCTCCACAGCTAACAACTGATGCAGGTAGTTTGTTCCATGGAGGTTTTAAAGGATGCAGTGTCTCGACAGCTAACAACTGATGCAGGTAGTTTGTTCCATGGAGGTTTTAAAGGATGCAGTGTCTCGACAGCTAACAACTGATGCAGGTAGTTTGTTCCATGGAGGCTTTAAAGGATGCAGTGTCTCGACAGCTAACAACTGATGCAGGTAGTTTGTTCCATGGAGGCTTTAAAGGATGCAGTGTCTCGACAGCTAACAACTGATGCAGGTAGTTTGTTCCATGGAGGTTTTAAAGGATGCAGTGTCTCCACAGCTAACAACTGATGCAGGTAGTTTGTTCCATGGAGGCTTTAAAGGATGCAGTGTCTCGACAGCTAACAACTGATGCAGGTAGTTTGTTCCATGGAGGCTTTAAAGGATGCATTGTCTCCACAGCTAACAACTGATGCAGGTAGTTTGTTCCATGGAGGCTTCAAAGGATGCAGTGTCTCGACAGCTAACAACTGATGTAGATAGTTTGTTCCATGGAGGCTTCAAAGGATGCAGTGTCTCGACAGCTAACACCTGATGCAGGTAGTTTGTTCCATGGAGGCTTCAAAGGATGCATTGTCTCAACAGCTAACAACTGATGTAGGTAGTTTGTTCCATGGAGGCTTTAAAGGATGCATTGTCTCCACAGCTAACAACTGATGCAGGTAGTTTGTTCCATGGAGGCTTTAAAGGATGCAGTGTCTCGACAGCTAACAACTGATGTAGATAGTTTGTTCCATGGAGGCTTCAAAGGATG
>OZ024742.1:18223540-18231040 GCA_964016885.1 Eledone cirrhosa
GGCGGCTGGGCCTTCGGAAATAGTTGCTGAGATGCTGAAGGCATCTGGCACGGTGGGACACACCATGGTCACCCGCATAGTTAACCAAGTCGTACAGAATGGGGTTGTTCCGAAGGACTGGCATAGCAGCATCATCGTTAACTGTTATAAGGGTAAAGGAGACGCCCTAGATAGGAGTAACTATAGAGGCATTAAATTAATCGACCAGGTCATGAAGGTCACGGAAAGAGTAATAGCGCAACTAATCAGAGAGAGAATTGACCTAGATGAAATGCAGTTCGGGTTTGTGTCAGGCAAAAGTACCACAGACGCTCTTTTCATAGTACGACAACTACAGGAGAAGTACCTAGCTAAAGGTAAACCCCTCTACTTAGCTTTTGTCGACTTGGAGAAAGCCTTCGACAGAGTCCCCCGCTCCATTATCTGGTGGGCTCTTAGAAAACTAGGCGTTGACGAATGGCTTGTGAGGGCTATACAAGCCATGTATAAAGAAACAGTCAGCAAGGTTAGAATTAACAACGAATATAGTGAAGAGTTTAGCGTAAAAGTTGGCGTCCATCAGGGCTCTGTTCTCAGTCCACTACTATTTATTATTGCCCTTCAGGCTATAACAGAGGAGTTCAAGACAGGCTGCCCATGGGAACTCCTATACGCAGACGACCTGACACTCATAGCAGAATCAATGGCCGAGCTAGAGAAGAAATTCCAAACATGGAAGCACGGCCTAGAGTCAAAAGGACTTAAAATTAACCTGGCTAAGACCAAAGTACTAGTTTGTAGGAAAGAAAACAAGGCGGCGGTCCCTTCTGGGAAATGGTCGTGCTCGGTGTGTAGGAAAGGCGTAGGTAGAAACTCCATTTTATGTCCTAAATGCAAAGTATGGGTGCATAAAAGATGTAGTGGGATCACAGGTAAGCTAACTAAGAACATAGATTTTACATGTGGCCGGTGCTCTGGTGCAATAAGTAGCAGCAAGTGCCCACAAAATACTAGCTCTTTCAATTGCGCAGAGGGTTCTATAGAAATAGTGGACAGCTTCCGTTACCTGGGCGATAAAATCAGCAGTGGGGGAGGGTGCTCTGAAAGTACTGTAGCTAGAGTCAGAACTGGTTGGAAAAAGTTCAGAGAGCTTATACCACTATTAGCTGCTAAAGGGTTCTCACTAAAAATGAAAGGCAGGTTGTACGATGCCTGCATACGAACAGCAATGCTGCATGGCAGTGAGACCTGGGCATTGTGTGCAGAGGATATACGCAGACTAGAGAGGAACGAAGCTTGCATGCTCCGCTGGATGTGTAACAGTAATATACGTGAACGGCAAAGCATAAACGAACTAAGGAAAAAATTAGAGATAAGAGGGATCAGATGTTGTTTACTCGAGAGAAGGCTACGTTGGTATGGACACGTGATGCGCATGAAAGTCGATAGCTGTATAACAAAGTGCAGGGCAATAAAGATAGACGGTAGTCACGGAATAGGCAGACCTAGAAAAACCTGGGACGAGCTGATAAACTCCGACATCACACACTTACACCTCTCCAAGACAATGTCACTGGACCGAGACCTTTGGCGGTACTCAGTAACAGAGAAGACCCGCCTTACCTAAATATATAGTAAAACCTACTCCAGCCAGTAGGCATCTCTAACAAAATACACCCCGTCCCACCACCCCCACCCCCACCCGATCCACACCACCCCGTTCTATGTAAAGTTATGTTGGTGCCGCGCCATCGAGGCCGAAACAAATGAGATCGTGTAGGTGTCACGACAAAAAAACACACAGTCCACGCTGTAATGTGGCCGTGTAGGCAACACGGTAAAAACCTCCCAGACCCACACTGTAAATGTGGTTGGTGTTAGGAAGGGCATCCAACTGTAGAAAACCTACCAGACAGTCCTATGCGAGCAAGACAATCACTCTTGCCTCAAGTGGGACTACCCCCGTCCAAACCCATGCAAGCGTGGAACACGGACGTTAAACGTTGATGATGATGATGATGATGATGATATATATATATATGTGTGTATATATATATATATATATATATGTGTCTGCATTTATATATGCATATGTATATATATATGCATATATATATGTGTCTGCACTTCTTTACGGCTTACTACCCTGTCTTTAACCTAATTCATTCAATCTGAAAATATTGAAGAGATAAGACACTTTCCCATTCTTCTCTGCTAAAATGTACCACTAGAGCTGATTCCAATTTTCCCAGCCAGCCATCCATCTAATCTACGAAGGTATTTTAGCCTACATATTGTCGTTAATATTATGATGTTCCCTGCTGTATTAGCGTTAAATTTTCCCTGCTGTATTAGCGATAAATTTTCGAGGGTTTCTCTTAGTAGCTTTTTTCATGACGTTATTATTGTTAATTTTACTGATGTAGTATTAACTTGGATATTTACCATGCGGTATTCTAATCCTATTGTATCTCTCTCAGTTATTTACCATGCGGCCCTCAGTTCCTACCCCCCCCCCCTCTCTATGCACTTCTTTAAGGCTTACTACCCTGTCTTTAACCTAATTCATTCAATCTGAAAATATTGAAGAGATAAGACACTTTCCCATTCTTCTCTGCTAAAATGTACCACTAGAGCTGATTCCAATTTTCCCAGCCAGCCATCCATCTAATCTACGAAGGTATTTTAGCCTACATATTGTCGTTAATATTATGATGTTCCCTGCTGTATTAGCGTTAAATTTTCCCTGCTGTATTAGCGATAAATTTTCGAGGGTTTCTCTTAGTAGCTTTTTTCATGACGTTATTATTGTTAATTTTACTGATGTAGTATTAACTTGGATATTTACCATGCGGTATTCTAATCCTATTGTATCTCTCTCAGTTATTTACCATGTGGCCCTCGGTTCCTACCCCCCCCTCTCTATGCACTTCTTTAAGGCTTACTACCCTGTCTTTAACCTAATTCATTCAATCTGAAAATATTGAAGAGATAAGACACTTTCCCATTCTTCTCTGCTAAAATGTACCACTAGAGCTGATTCCAGTTTTCCCAGCCAGCCATCCATCTAATCTACGAAGGTATTTTAGCCTACATATTGTCGTTAATATTATGATGTTCCCTGCTGTATTAGCGTTAAATTTTCCCTGCTGTATTAGCGATAAATTTTCGAGGGTTTCTCTTAGTAGCTTTTTTCATGACGTTATTATTGTTAATTTTACTGATGTAGTATTAACTTGGATATTTACCATGCGGTATTCTAATCCTATTGTATCTCTCTCAGTTATTTACCATGCGGCCCTCAGTTCCTACCCCCCCCCCTCTCTCTATGCACTTCTTTAAGGCTTACTACCCTGTCTTTAACCTAATTCATTCAATCTGAAAATATTGAAGAGATAGGACACTTTCCCATTCTTCTCTGCTAAAATGTACCACTAGAGCTGATTCCAATTTTCCCAGCCATCCATCTAATCTACGAAGGTATTTTAGCCTACATATTGTCGTTAATATTATGATGTTCCCTGCTGTATTAGCGTTAAATTTTCCCTGCTGTATTAGCGATAAATTTTCGAGGGTTTCTCTTAGTAGCTTTTTTCATGACGTTATTATTGTTAATTTTACTGATGTAGTATTAACTTGGATATTTACCATGCGGTATTCTAATCCTATTGTATCTCTCTCAGTTATTTACCATGCGGCCCTCAGTTCCTACCCCCCCCTCTCTATGCACTTCTTTACGGCTTACTACCCTGTCTTTAACCTAATTCATTCAATCTGAAAATATTGAAGAGATAAGACACTTTCCCATTCTTCTCTGCTAAAATGTACCACTAGAGCTGATTCCAATTTTCCCAGCCAGCCATCCATCTAATCTACGAAGGTATTTTAGCCTACATATTGTCGTTAATATTATGATGTTCCCTGCTGTATTAGCGTTAAATTTTCCTTGCTGTATTAGCGATAAATTTTCGAGGGTTTCTCTTAGTAGCTTTTTTCATGACGTTATTATTGTTAATTTTACTGATGTAGTATTAACTTGGATATTTACCATGCGGTATTCTAATCCTATTGTATCTCTCTCAGTTATTTACCATGCGACCCTCAGTTCCTACCCCCCCTCTCTATGCACTTCTTTAAGGCTTACTACCCTGTCTTTAACCTAATTCATTCAATCTGAAAATATTGAAGAGATAAGACACTTTCCCATTCTTCTCTGCTAAAATGTACCACTAGAGCTGATTCCAATTTTCCCAGCCAGCCATCCATCTAATCTACGAAGGTATTTTAGCCTACATATTGTCGTTAATATTATGATGTTCCCTGCTGTATTAGCGTTAAATTTTCCCTGCTGTATTAGCGATAAATTTTCGAGGGTTTCTCTTAGTAGCTTTTTTCATGACGTTATTATTGTTAATTTTACTGATGTAGTATTAACTTGGATATTTACCATGCGGTATTCTAATCCTATTGTATCTCTCTCAGTTATTTACCATGCGGCCCTCAGTTCCTACCCCCCCTCTCTATGCACTTATTTACGGCTTACTACCCTGTCTTTAACCTAATTCATTCAATCTGAAAATATTGAAGAGATAAGACACTTTCCCATTCTTCTCTGCTAAAATGTACCACTAGAGCTGATTCCAATTTTCCCAGCCAGCCATCCATCTAATCTACGAAGGTATTTTAGCCTACATATTGTCGTTAATATTATGATGTTCCCTGCTGTATTAGCGTTAAATTTTCCCTGCTGTATTAGCGATAAATTTTCGAGGGTTTCTCTTAGTAGCTTTTTTCATGACGTTATTATTGTTAATTTTACTGATGTAGTATTAACTTGGATATTTACCATGCGGTATTCTAATCCTATTGTATCTCTCTCAGTTATTTACCATGCGGCCCTCAGTTCCTACCCCCCCCCTCTCTATGCACTTCTTTAAGGCTTACTACCCTGTCTTTAACCTAATTCATTCAATCTGAAAATATTGAAGAGATAAGACACTTTCCCATTCTTCTCTGCTAAAATGTACCACTAGAGCTGATTCCAATTTTCCCAGCCAGCCATCCATCTAATCTACGAAGGTATTTTAGCCTACATATTGTCGTTAATATTATGATGTTCCCTGCTGTATTAGCGTTAAATTTTCCCTGCTGTATTAGCGATAAATTTTCGAGGGTTTCTCTTAGTAGCTTTTTTCATGACGTTATTATTGTTAATTTTACTGATGTAGTATTAACTTGGATATTTACCATGCGACCCTCAGTTCCTACCTCACAATTTCCCTCCCCCCACCCCCACACACCACCATAGTCTATTCGACCAATCAAACCTAGCATGCCATTTCCACTGCTGCTGCTGCTACTACCTGCCTAACTAACTCTCTCCTCCTCTGGCGCATCCCAACACACCCTGCCATTACCCCACCACCACTGTCCTTCTAGCCCTCAATTTTCCCACCGTTATGGATGGATGAGCTGGGAATACACGAGCAACTCTGAATCAATAGATGAAATATGAATCTGCGAGCTACCAAGCACCCACGTGAAGCGCCAACCCAGAGACCCTCCCCTACGAGTGTCGACAAATGCCCAAAACTCCGAGTTGGTACCATCAATGTAGGCTCAATGAAAGGAAGAGCAGGAGAAATCGTAGAAATGCTAGAGCGAAAGGAAGTTGATGTATGCTGTGTGCAAGAGACTAGATGGAGAGGAGGGTCTGCTAGAGTCCTTGTAGGAAAAAGCCAGTGCTACAAATTTTTCTGGGTGGGAAATGACGATGGGATGGGTGGTGTAGGTATACTATTAGCTGACAAGTGGGTAGATAAAGTAATCTCAGTGTACAGGGTAAATGCAAGAATCATTAAACTCAGACTAGTCCTGAATAAGACAATTACCACAATAATATCAGCTTACGCACCCCAATCGGGGCTGCCAGACGAACTTAAGGATAGGTTTTACGAGTCCCTAATACACACTACTGCTCTAACAGACGACAAGGACTTCCTAATCATTGCAGGAGATTTTAACGGACACGTAGGTAAACACTGCGACGGCTTCAATAGAGTACATGGAGGCCATGGAGTTGGCACAAGGAATGAGGAAGGATTCAGACTTCTAGAATTCTGCGACGCCAATGACATGTCGATATGTAACACAAACTTTAAAAAACCCGACAACCACCTGATCACCTATAGATCAGGGGAGCACTCTAGTCAGTTAGATTTTATCCTCATCAGAGGACGTGACAGATGGACGGTCGTAAACACAAAAGCCTTCCCTAGTGAGGAATGTACATCCCAACATAGCTTAGTTGTCAGCGACCTCACGGTCAGAACTAGACGAGCCCTGAAACAGAGGCCAACCTGGAGAAGAAAGATCTGGAAGCTGAAAGTCCCCTCAACCAGTAACAGATTTAAAGATATTCTACTCAACGCCTATGACAGTAAAGAAGAACAGATAGAGACATTCAATGTAGAAGAGCACTGGGAGTTCCTAAAAAATAACTTACTAAAAGCGACGGACGAGATCTGTGGTTGGAGCAAGTCCACAGGGAGGAGGAGAGTGACTTTGTGGTGGAACAATAAGGTAGATGAGGCAGTTAAAGATTAGAGACAGGCATGAAAAGAATGGAAGAACGGGTGAAGCAGGGTACATTACATAGAGACCAGGAGGGAAGCTAGGCGACAAGTATACTTAGCTAGAAGAGAAGCAGAGGATAGAAAATTCAAGCATGTTTTACAACGTGAGGACCAGAAACAGGAGGTATTCAATATTGCGAGGCAGTGTGTCAGAGATAGTTGTGATGTCATTGGAGAGAAGTGTATCCGGAATGATAAAGGTGAGCTTGCCCTCACAAGTGCTGAGAAGAAAGATGCATGGAAGAGTCATTATGATAGATTACTAAATGAGGAGAATGCATGGGAAGAAGAGACCCTACCCCACGTAGACCCTATAGAGGGACCAGCAGTACAAGTCAGCGGCAGCGTAGTAAGTAAGGCAATCAGAGATATGAAGATAGGGAAGGCAACCGGTCCATCGGGTATAGCTGCCGAGATGCTGAAGGCATCTGGGTCTGTAGGTCACACTATAACCACACGTATCGTTAACCAGGTAATACTAGAGGGGGCCATACCAAAAGATTGGTGCAGTAGCATCATTGTCAACTGCTACAAAGGTAAAGGCGATGCACTAGATAGAGGAAACTATAGAGGTATAAAGTTGATGGACCAGGTCATGAAAGTAACAGAAAGAGTTATAGCACAGCTGATTAGGGACCGGGTGAATATAGACGAGATGCAATTTGGGTTTGTACCAGGGAAAGGCACCACTGATGCGCTCTTCCTTGTGAGGCAATTACAGGAAAAGTACCTAGCTAAAAGTAAGCCACTCTACTTGGCATTTGTCGACCTTGAGAAAGCCTTTGACAGAGTTCCACGTGCAGTAATCTGGTGGGCTCTTAGAAAACTAGGAGTAGATGAATGGCTTGTGAAAGCGGTACAAGCCATGTATAGGGGAGCAGTCAGC
>OZ024742.1:18236040-18586040 GCA_964016885.1 Eledone cirrhosa
CAAAAGGCCTTAAAGTTGACTTGTCTAAGACTAAAGTTCTAGTTTGTAGGAAGGAAAATAGGGCACCGGTCCCATCTGGGAAATGGCTATGCTCAGTGTGTAGGAAAGGAGTAGATAGAAACTCCATTTTATGTCCCAAATGCAAAGTATGGGTAGGATGTAGTGGGATCACAGGTAAGCTAACTAAGAATATAGATTTTATATGTGGCCGGTGCTCTGGTGCAATAAGTAGCAGCAAGTGCCCACAGAATACTAACTCATTCCATTGCACAGATGGTTCTATAGAAATAGTGGACAGCTTCCGTTACCTGGGTGATAAAATCAGCAGTGGGGGAGGGTGCTCTGAAAGTACAGTAGCTAGAGTCAGAACGGGATGGAAAAAGTTCAGAGAGCTTATACCACTATTGGCCGCTAAAGGGTTCTCTCTAAAAATGAAAGGCAGGCTGTATGATGCCTGCATACGAACAGCAATGTTACATGGCAGTGAGACCTGGGCATTGTGTGCAGAGGATATACGCAGACTGGAGAGAAACGAAGCTTGCATGCTCCGCTGGATGTATAATAGTAATATACGTGAACGGCAAAGCATAAACGAACTAAGGGAGAAATTAGAAATAAGAGGGATCAGATGTTGTTTACTCGAGAGAAGACTACGTTGGTATGGTCACGTGATGCGCATGAAAGACGACAGCTGTATAAAAAAGTGCAGGGCAATAAAAATAGACGGTAGCCACGGAGTAGGCAGACCCAGAAAAACCTGGGACGACTTGATAAATTCCGACCTCACACACTTACACCTCTCCAAGACAATGTCACTGGACCGAGATCTTTGGCGCTACACAGTAATAGAGAAGACCCGCCTTACCTAAGTGCAAAGTGAAACCTACTACAGTCAGTAGGCACCTCTAACAAAATAATGAAGATGATGATGATGATGAGTGAGAGAAAGAGTTTAACCCTTTCATGACTACATATCTAATGAAATAGACTTTACTTCAATTAAATAATGAAGAATTTTGAAGGATTTACTAAAATTATTAATGATTTCATTACTGAGATAGTAACTTAATGTAAGGTTCTCATATAAATTTATGTTGGAATCCTTTAAAATGTGTAGTTTCATTTTATAGAACCAGAAATGGTTTTGGTAAGTAAAGGTTTAAACCTAAGGAGCAGTCAATACAGCAAATATTGTCCTATAAAAGCCATTGAAGGAAGCCTCAACATAATTATTTCACCTGCTAGAAATAGCAACCAAGTTTCCTTTAATGTTAAAAACTGTGAAACAAAACATGCGTGTATGTGTATGGATGGGAATATCAGGTATAGTGTTGGCGAATTTTGGGAAGCATGGAAGTTTTGAAGGATGCAGTGTCCCAGCAGCTAACAACCAAATAAGCAATTTTGTATCATAAAACCAGGGAAGTTTCAGGTGGTTTGGTATTAAAAGGGTTAAACAGTTCTAACTAAATATTTATTTAATTTATATAATATTGTAACTGAAAGAATTGATTGGTTTTTAAAAAGTAACAAATATCTATCGATTAAATTGACACCAGTGCATGACTGGTATTTTATTTTATCAACACTGTAAGGATGAAAGGCAAAGCCAATCTCTGCAAGATAAGGAATTACACTAATATTTTTCATTTTTGGAGACAACATGGTCAAACTGTTTAGATGTTTACTTCCCAATTATTAGGACCTGAGTTCAATCCCATTACGTACCATCTTGAGAAAGTGTGATTTACCATAGTCTCAGGTTGATCCATGCCTTGTGAGTGAAATTTAGTAGACAGAAACTGTGCGGAAGTCTGTTAAATGAGCTGTGCCTGTAATTTAAAGATCCAGCCCTTGTCATATTGAATCTCTGAGACTTATGATGAGGCTGCTTGTGTCTGTGGAATGCTCAGCCTCTTACACAGTAATTTCAGAGGCTGTTCCATTGATTGAACAACTGGAACATTCATTGTCAAACCTGATAGGGGTCCATTCTAATATTTTCCCTTTTAACCCTTTAATGTTCAAAACCGGCCAGAATTCTCTACCTCTTTCTGTTGAAACTGGCTGTAACTGGTCACTCAAACTGATTTTAAGGTATTGTTCTCAAAATAAATACTTTCAAAATCTCATAAATTCGGTATTATGTGAGATAATTATGTGAGGTAAAGCCTTTACCATGAAAATATAATAGTATATATAGAGTAATGTGAATGCTAAAGGGTTAAATGACAATATTAGCAACAAATCACAGATATTTATTGAACACATAAAATATTGCCTTACCTTTATAGGATCTGAATTTAAGGCTTCAGCTTCTGCTAAGAAGTTTTTCTTGGTATCTTTTGACCACCAGGTTCTCATATTACCATTATCATCAAACTGTGACCCTTTAAGGAAATATGAAAAAGAAAAAAGAAGTAGTTTAATAATTATTTCTATCAAAACTGAAAATATTAATATTCTCATCTGAGGTCTCAAATAGAAACCTAAGCTAGATAGATTTTATTTGGTGACATGACAAAAAGCACCCAGCCCTCACTGTAGATATGGTTGGCATTAGAAAGGGCATCCAACCATAGAAACCAAGCTAGAAACATTGTGTGTGAGCAAAACACAGTCACCTGACCCAACTTGCCTCAAACGGGACAAATCATCTAACCCATGTAAGCGTGGAAAAATGGACATTAAACAGTGATGATGATGATTAAACAAGATAGACATATGGTTATAAATGTTAAGTATTTCTCTGGTGGAGAATGCACCACATAAAATAAACTGGTGATTAGGGATTTCAGAGTATGCTCCTGATACATAGACAAATAAAAGACAGTTTGGGGAAGGAGGAGATGATGGAAGTTTAAAGAACAGAAAACAATCTTGGGTTTATATATGTACTGAGACAGTTGACAAGGTGGAGGAAGAATTGTAATCCTGTAACATTGAGGACAACTGGAAACTCCTATGAGACTACCTATTGAGGACTACAGATGAGATTTTGGCTGGATGGAAGTTGGGAAGTCTGATATGCTGAGGATTTAGCCCTCATAGCTGAAACTGCAGAAGAATTAAAAAAGTTCTAGACATGGAGTCAGATGAATTCACAGACACACACACACACACACATAAGCAAACAAAACATATGGCTCAGACAAATTTAGCAAAGATTAAAGTTTCAGTAAGTAGAATAGAGAATTCTGCTACCACCAGGGAAATGGTTATGATCAATATACAGAAAAAGAATAAGTGAAACCTTCCTATGACATATCCAGTGTGTACAGTGTGTGTACAAGAGGTGTAGTAGGATTGTAGCTAGGTTGATAGAGAAGGTAAACTTCATATATAACAGGTATATAGAAGTAGTCAGCAGTAAAAAAAATATCCCTCATATACTTAGAAGGTTCATTAGACCAACAGCAGGAGTTAAACTCAGAATGCAGACACATGGAACAAGTCTTTAATGCTCTACCAACTCTGCTAAATCAAACACATTTCTATAGAATATATACACAGATCAAAATGATAAAATACCTTGCAGATCTAAGGAATGGATATAGGCATGCCCAACCACAGATCCTAAAGCTCCAAATTGCATTGCTCTAAAAAATAAAATAAAATAAATCTTATCTTACCTTTTTGTTTTAACATATTTAATAAGATTGCTGGTTCAATATTGTTTTATGAAGGAAATATATACTAGTCTGTGTCATCATGTCTTACTTCACTAAACTGTTAACAAGTAATATTTGTGGATTATATACCCTTGCAAGCAGGGAAAAGCGGACGTAAAATGGTGATGATGATGACATACTCATATATATGTATATTACATATAGAGGTAGAACACTGGAAGGTAATATCTGTAGTGGTAGAGCACTCAGTCTATGGGACGAGTTTGGTAGAAGTAGTAACCCAACAGTTAGTTCACTATACCGAGAACAATCCGAGCTGGAGATCCGCATAAGGTGAAACAATTGTTCTTCGTATGGTGAACTAACTGTTGTGTTACTACGTCTATATATATATATATATCAATATTGCTAACAAAAGTTTATTGGACCGTATGACACAACCAATAATACACCTTACTATATAACTGTATATATTTATATATATATATATATATATGGTGCATGTATGTATATATATATACATACTGTACATCTGTATACATATATGTATGTACGTATACATACTTATATTTAAGTAACAGCCGTACTAAGAGTGGGAAATGAAATTTCGTTTCATTTTTTCCGTTTATCATTTTCGGTGCACCCGGCCGATTAACCCACTCGATATGAAAATTGGGCTACTCAGCCGTTAATATGCATAAGGAAAGTATATACTTTCAGACGTTCAATCATCTGGCAGGAAGGTATACGTTGCTGACGATAGCTAATAAGCTTGAAACTAGAACAGCGTTCCTTTGTCAGTGTTGAACAAACGAGCAACGGTGGTTGCTAGATACTACGGATTAATACGGGATGTTTGTTTACAAACACACTGAGCATTATAATAAATGTTCGGTGAATCCATACGTACATATATATATGTGTGCATGTATGTATATATATATACATACTACTGTACGTCTGTATACATATATGTATGTACGTATACATACTTATATATATATATATATATTTATATATTCAACCTTTCTGTATCTATTGTTGTGGTATATATTTGGCCACCGCCTTTGGTCATTTTTCTTGGTGCCACAATTTTTAACTGTTGTGTTTACTGGATGATAATGTATTAACTTATCACTCCATTGAGTGCTTTGTGATTGCCTCAAACTAATCGAATAGTACATGGTGTACGGCAGCTACAACTTCGGTTTATACTTAATATATATATATATAATAATGATAATAATAATAATAATGAAATTATTGTGTAAAGTGCTCAGGTGCACTACAACTCGTCAAAGGTGCATGTATAGTACATAGAATAATACACAAATGTCAGGGAAGTGAATAGTGTATGAGTCATGATATACATGTGTGTATGTGTATGTGTATGGAGGGGGAACATTAGGTGTAATGTTGGCGAATCTCGGGAAGCATGGAGGCCTTAAAGGATGCAGTGTCTCCACAGCTAACAACTGATGCAGGTAGTTTGTTCCATGCTTCAGCAACTCTGAGCATGAAAAAATGTTTCCGAAAGTCATGGGAACTGTACTGTTTTCATATATATATATATATATACATATGTAGATTCCAAGTTAAATCGGGGTTAACCATAGTAAATAAGGTATTCAATACATTAGTAGAGTGTGAACATAATTATTTAATATAGAAATGGCTTCTACAGGACTAGAACTGTGTCATTCATATGAAATAATCAGGAATACTCTGATTATTTCATATGAATGAAACAGTTCTAGTCCTGTAGAATCCATTTCTATATTAAATAATTATATATATATATATGGGTGTGTTTTTGTTTAATGTATATATATATATATATATAGAAGTGGTTACACAACAGTTAGTTCACCATACCGAGAACAATTGTTTCACCTTCGCGGATCTTCAGCTCGGGATGTGTTATTCGTTCGTCAGTACATAGGATAGTTATTCGTTCGTCAATACATAAATAGGATAGTTATTCGTTTGTCAATACATAAGCTACTATATAAGATACACATCCCAAGCTGAAGATCCGCGATGGTGAAACAATTGTTCTCGGTATGGTGTTGTGTAACCACTTCTACCTAACTCGTCCCTTGGACTGAGTGCTCTACCACTACGGATATTACCTTCCAGTGTGCCACCACTATATATATATATATATATATATATATAGGAGGAGGTTATAGTTCACTTGAAGCATTGTGTAATGAGGTATAAACGTTTGTATATGTACCATTTCCTGTCAGCATGACTTGGCAAGTTATTTAGAACACTGGTTTAACCGCTTTACTTCCCTCCGAAGAAGAGATATTATCTCGAAAATTAAGGACATTTAAATAAATCTAAGGTAAAAGACTAATTGTCAACAATATCTTTTGCATTTGCATTCTTTATTCTATGTCCATACCTGCATTGTTTTGGCTTTATTATACATATACAAACGTTTATATATATATAACACTGACAATGATAAGGATGATTGAGAAAATACTTACAAAGGTAGGTCATCATGGAAAAGTGGTTGTTGGAACATGACTGCTGGGATATCTATTGGAAATAAATATTTATATAAACATGTATTTTTCTTATTTCATAAAAAAATTAATATACTTTGAAAGTGTATTTTAAAAATTGGTGTGATTCCTTCATCATTTTTACATCAACTTTTCTATGTTGGCATGGGTTTGATGAGATATTTTAGGGCAATGTTTTACAGCCAGATGCCCTTTCTGACACTGATCCTCTTGGTCACTTCTTAAGACATGCAGACTCTATTCTGTCCACATGGGCTGTGGGACGGCCAGCGTATGGGCCCCCATTTGCTCATGTTAGTGAGAGATGGGGAGATCAGGAGAGATGGAAGCAGTGACAGTGGAAGTTTGGATCTGGTCTATATGTCATCATCATCATCATCACCGTTTTACATCCGTTCTTCTACGCTAGCATGGATTAGATGGGTTGTCCTGTTGTGGGCAGTGTCTGGTCGGCTGACCTTGTCTTGTTCATACAGGAACTGATTCTGACTTGATTTCTACAGCTGGATGCCCTTCCTAACACCAACCTCATTTACAGTGTGGGCTGGGTGCTTTTTTTCCATGGCACTCCACGACCACTTTGCAGTGGGAGGGGGTGGGGTATATTGTCTATATGCTTCAGCTTATATATATATATATATATATATATAAACAATACCCTGTTAGAAAATAGAGCTATTCAGGATAAAAACTCAACAGATACTAGACAAGACAGCAATGTGTATATTTGTTTATTGCACCACATATATATACTCCATCTATGGTAAATGTTTAAGCTTACTAAATAATTCAGAATTTCACCCCACCGGCCAAAAGAAAAAAAGAAACTGTACCAATAACAACTCACAAATAGAATTCTGCTCTGGTGTGTAGAAAGCTTTTATTTCAAATGGATGGGCATTCAAAGACCATCTAAATAAAGTCAAGAGAAATTATTTCAACAAAGTATTTCACAGCTGCAATAGTAATAAAATTACTTTCACAGAATTTGAAACTATATTATAAAGTTTTATTTCCCCATAATTGTGTGTGCTCTAGCATGGCCATAGACCTTTCACTGGAACAGGTTAAATGGTATATATTCTCAATGTATTACTCCTGCCAGATTAATCATGTAGGCTTATTAACATAAAACCTATTACACACAGGGTTGGAAGGGCAGGGGTCACTTCATGTTTGGATGATCCCTCATACACAAAAAATTAGAAAACACAGCAAAGCCCCCAAGTTTACATATCAAAGTTAGCTAGGCACAAGTAATTCGAATTGAAAAGTTATACATACAGATATTAAATTAAAAAATTCTAACCATCCTAAAACCAAAAAGCCCAGCTGAGAGCACAAATAAATTTCCCACTTTGCGCCCCACATTATACCCCATTAAATGAGCAAGACACTTTATTTCACATTGCTCCAGTTTACTCAGCTGTAGAAATGAGATGATAGGGACTGGGGTCCATATCATTCCCCTGCAAAGTGGTCATGGAGGTGCCACGGCTAAAAAGCACCCAGCACTCACTGTAAATGAGGTTGGTGTTAGGAAGGGCATCCAGCTGTAGAAATCAAGCCAGAATCAGTTCCCGTCCCACCCTTGCAAGCAGGGAAAAAGCGGACGTAAAATGAAATGAAATGATGATGAAATCCAGCCCTGACTGTGACAATACTGCAAATGTGTTGGCTTGCCTAAAAAATCATTAGATGCAAACTCCAGCACCCCTTGATATGGTATGTGACTGACTGTGCATATCTTCTCCCACATTTTATAAATATATAAATTGTGTTTATGGGCATGTGGTTAGAATGTCTCAGAAAAGAATTGCTGGACAGATTTTATGGGCAAAGCCAGCCAGCAGGAGACCCAGGAGTAGACCACAAACAAGATGGTTGGATAACATTCATGAACTTGGCTGGTTATGCTTGGGAATCCAGCTAGATCAGTTGGAAATGGTTGTTTCTGATGGGACCCACTGGAAGGAGTGTTTGAGGATTCAGGAAGAAGTGTTTATTTGTATCTTCATTTATAAAATATTGAAAATTTACTGCAATATTGTATGTATGGAGCTGTAAATCCTGGTGGAGTCATGTAAGTGCCACAGTGACATATGTGTCTTGGACATTTTAAACTCAGTGGCACCCATCCCTCTTCAGGTCTGAAAACAGCTGATTTCTTCTAGCAAAGGAGAGAGAGAGAGAGAGAGAGAGAGGGAAAGTGATAAAGAGATATAGAGTACAGGACTGGTACTTTTTCATCAATCTCGATAAGTTAAAAGGCAAAGTTGACCTCACTGAGATTTGAACTCAGAATACATAGAGCCGGAACAAATACCACAAGGCATTATATTAATAAAGATATAGTGAAATTAATGACAACATTTGAATTTATACAGATATTGGATATTACTTACTTTCCCCTTGAATTGGTTTGCCTGAGTTTACTGAATGTCCGTACTAATTTATATCTGTCAATCGTGAACAAGTTACTCATGAAGTTTTCATTGAACTGAAACTAAAATTAAAAGAACATTTATTTAGAGTGAGACAGTTTACATAGAAGGAAGATGCAGTAGAGGAAGACCACGAAAAACATTGGCCGAGGTGGTGAGAGCAGACTCAGATCGCTGGAGATGACAAAGGACCATGACAAGTGGAGAGGTGCTGTGCTGAATAGGACCTGTCCCACCCTTGCAAACAGGGAAAAGTAGACGTAAAATGATGATGAGGAGGATGATTAAGTAACGTTACTCCAAAGACCCTTCACAAGAACCCCATTTCGGCCACTTGTATTTGTGATTATATTCTTCTGGTCATTACCCAAGATTCATGACCATAGGTAAGAGTTTGGCATGGATATGACATGGATACCAAATTGAAGACAGCGAGTATGGCTTTTACACCAACTCCCCTTCTTCTGATAACTGAATGCTGAAGCTGCACATTACTGCACCAGCTCCTACAATTATTGCACTTAATTCAGTCTTCTGCCTTTCATCACTCGTGAATGTGGCCCTGATAAACAGTTTAACAGTTTTGTTGTATTTTTCTAATGAAATGCAGAGGATTCAAATTAATAAATGAAGAATGGACTGATAAAAGTTTCATCACTGTATATTGGAGGAAGCACTTTTATTTGTCCATCTGCCTGAAGAAAGGCCAGTTTAAAAATGCCTCCTATATACAGTGGTGGCCACAACTGGACATTGAAACCAATGGTCACACATACATGTTAAATATATGCAACTTTGTTTATACTAAATATATATATACTATATATATATATACTGTGTATATATATATATATATATATATATATATATATATGTATATATATATATATACACACACAAACGGATGTGTAATAGTAATATACATGAATGGGAAAGCGTAAATGAACTGAGAGAGAAATTAGGCATAAGAGGGATCAGATGCAGTTTACTAGAGAGGAAATTGCATTGGTATGGTCATGTAATGTGTATGAAGGATAACAGCTGTATAAAAAGGTGCAGGGTGATCAAAGTTGATGGAAGCTATGGAGTAAGAAGACCTGGGATGAGGTGATAAAAGCTGATCTTGCGCAATTTCACCTCTCAAAGACAATGGCACAGGATCGAGATCTTTGGTGTTATGCAGTAATACAGAAGACATGATCACCTGACCCAACTTGCCTCTAATGGGACAACCCATCTACCCCATGCTAGTATAGAAAATGCATGTTAAACGATGATGATATTTATATATACATTACCTGTTCTATAAAGGGATCAGCACTAAGGGTATCGTCGCTACCAATCATCTGTAACATACTGTATAGCTGTAAAAAGATACATATCACAGTTATATTAACTTTATTTTAAATAACATAAGAATCAATGGGCTGGTCGGAAATTCTTAGAAAATGTAGAAATCCCAAATTCACATAATAGCTTAAAAATCTATTGCATCAGAATTACTTCAATCCAGGAGCTTTTCATTCCTATTGGAGGAACCTCTCCCTGGTTGATCTCCACCACCTTCTGTTTGGTTTTAGTCATGTCAGGGGTGTAGCCCTACTCACCATGCTTGTAGGTTGGTGAGGCTATATAACCCATATTTGGGGTGGAAGGTCGTTGACTCTGAGGACTTCATCCACCCTTTTAACAGCTCTTTTTTTGTGTTGCTGGGATTCCACTTATCCTTCTCACCAGACCAGGGTCTGGTGAGGGAACCTCAACCATGAAGCAAGTTGTACTGGTTTACATGTTACCGGTAGCAGGCAGAAGCCTGACCTTATTTCTCATCTCATGCTTTAGACTCTCTCTCTTCTTTTCTTTCCCACTCTCCGTTTGATATGGGGTTATATCTTAACCCGACCTTTTATTCCACATATAGTATCCAGCTCTTTATGTCTACCCTTCACACTGACAATATTACAATTTTATCAATATTCATATACACTCATCACTTTAAACCTTTTCCATTAACATTTACACACTTATATTTAATAGAGTACAACATGTTACCTTTTTCAGACCTTCCCACTTTGTGATTTGATCCATCCAACAAATGTGGGAAACCATGTTTATGACAGCTGCGTGGATCATCTTTGGGACATGGATGTTCTAAGGAAGCAAAAAATCACATTTATGATATCAACTTCCTACATTATTAAAATATGTAAATCAACATCATCATCATCATCACCACCACCACCACCATCGTCGTTGTCATCATTATCATCATCATCATCATCATCATCACCATCATCTCTACCACCGCCACCACCACTGCCATCATCTAATTCATCATCATTATCATCATTGTTAAACATCTATCTTCCTTCTAGCAAGTGTTAGATGGGTCATCACAGTCCAAGTCAGTACTCAAGCAGAGGTAGTGACCTGCCAGATGGGCCAGGAGCCAACAACTTGCTTACATACATTCCTGCCCTCTATTAAGTGCATTTGATCATAGCAGCAGCACAAAGGAGGTTTTCATATTTTTAACAAAGTTGAACAATCCTCCTGTATATGAAAACTAGTTTTGTGTTATAGTGTTGGTTGCTTAACAGTATAAATTGGCATTTTACCAAAGTTAAGTTTTACTCTTATCCAATTGATAGAATTTAAATAATATAATTATCATCATCACCATTTAACGTCCATTTTTCCATGCTGGCAGATCCTGTTGTGAGCTATGCTAGGTCAGATGACTATGTCATGCTCACACAGAACCAATTTTGACTTGGTTTCTACAGCTGGATGTCGTAAAACCCAAGCCATAATGAAAATTATCGTGTACAGTATTTAGGTGCACTAAAACTCATCAAAGGTGCATGTGTAGTACATGCAAGTTCGCTTCATGGACCAGGCAATGTGTTATGTCCTTGAGCAAAACATTTTATTTCATGCTGTATTTTCTGCCAGGAGTTGTAACTGATAGATAGTATCAGCAATGGAAACATCATTTCCTTGGTCCGATTTTACGAGTTCCACCCCACTGAGTAAGTGAATGAGGTTTGGGATCTTCTCAATCAATTCAATCAACTATAAATTATAGTTGAAAAAAAACCCCCAAAAAACAAAAAGACAGGTAAAATACACCTGGAGACAGAAAAAAGTGGTGCCCCAGCATAGCCTCAGTCCCTTGGTTGGAATGCAAATAAATAAGAGGCACCTACAAGGAACTGAACCTGCCCCTTTCATTTCTTACCTTATATTTATCAGCATCTGAGAAATATCTTCTGGCATAGATTTTACTGATAACACTTGGCATTAAATTACCAACAAAGAGGACACAGCTGAGGGGTCTGTTGGCAGTACCTATACCACTGGTTATCTGTAATAAATAGAGACATGACTTGTGACAGCTTCATAAAAATAATGGTTTCTACTTTTGGCACAAGGCCAGCAATTACCCCAGTCTATTACTGGTACTTTATTTTATTGACCCCTTAAGGATGAAAAGCAAAGTTAACCTCAGCGAGATTTGAACTCAGAATGGCAAGGCCCGTAACTCTATGCATCAAAGCATGGGGAACATCAAGATAAGAAACTATCAGTTCAAATTCCAGGAGACCACCATTTATAAGTGTGACCAGTTCCTGTCATGGGAAGTTATAATGTGGTATAAGCGAGATAAATCCTTACCTATGAAAGAACAGTAGAAACGTAAGTCTGAATATCACATATGTCTTCAGAATTGTACTTTGTATATATAAAATATATATATAATAAAAAATATAGGATAATAATAAATTTACTTACATGTTTGTAATTTTGGTACATATTATAGAACGGGCTGGGCATAGCATCGATTTTGGACATTAAAAACTTCATCAATACAAAGTCAATCAAATCACTTGGTGTTAAAAAGAAAAAAAAAAAAAAGAGAATATTAAGAATGTATACAGTCCAAGATCTGAGTGTCATCATTCTTGACCTATGTGCTGATGGCTGCAGGAGATTGTCATGGAGCACTTGTTCTGTTTTATGGATCACATTTTGTGCCTCCCAGAACATTGCCTATACAAAACAGCAATGACAGAGACTTCCCCTGAAGGCAAGCGGAAAGAGACCGTCCAAAGATGACCTGACAGTGGACATTCCAAAGTGACCTACAAACCGTCAATATCACCTGACACAGATTTCAACAAGCTGCCTCAGCTTATAAAATTAATTTTTTTGAGTAATCGAAAGTTTAACGAGATATAGAAATTTAACTAAATCATTATTCAACGTTGAGTTAAAATATGAAATAATTGTTTCTACTTTTGGCACAAGGCCAGCAATTATCCCATTGCATTACTGTTATTTTTTTTTGTCGACCCCGTAAGGATGAAAGGCAAAGTTAACCTCGGCGGGATTTGAACTCAGACCATAAAGGGCCATAACCCTTTGCTGCAAAGCATGGCGTCCGACCCTCTACTGATACTGCCATAAAATATGAAATAATATGTAGGGATTATTCTTTGTTCGATAACTAATGGTGTCATAAAATCACTTAATTTTTAACTCTACAAAATACTTCACTGACCGACAGCACTGGAGATGATTGGTTGCCTTATGTTCCCTTTGGAACAAGCTGGACTAAGAGTAAAGAAGCTATCTTTAAACATTTTAAAATATCTGAAATGATCCCTGACTTACTTTTCTTCTGAATTCCTTAACATTTGTAACAGATTCTTTAAATATTCTGGAGATTCAACAAGAACAACTTCATCATCTTTAATTGTCACATTTTTTCCAGTCAGGTTTAAAGCTGTTTGGAATATTTGGCGCCAAGAAATCTATGAAAAGAAAAGAAAAAAGTGATAAAAAGGGAAATGAAAGTTTCATTGATTGTAAATATGAATTATATATTATCCTTGCAGTGGCAGTGGCAGAAGGAGCAACGTGAAATAAAATGTCTTGCTGAAGGCCATAACATATCACCAGCTCACACCCTCGCGATTGTGAATCCAATTCTCTAACCACTCATCCACGTGCCTTCACTATGACATTAACCCTTTAGAATTTACATTATTCTATATTTACTATTGTATTTTCGTGGTAAAGGCTGTATCTTACATAATTATCTCATATAGTATCGAATCTTAAACCCATGTTAGCGTGGAAGATAGACGTTAAACGATGATGATGAGATTTTGATATTCATTTTGAGAAAAATACCTTAACATCAGTATGAACGGCCAGTTACAGCCGGTTTGAACAGAAGGAGGTGAGAGAGTTCTGACTGGATACAGCCTGTTTAAATGCTAAAGGGTTAATAATCTGTCTTTTTCAACCTTCATATGTCTTTCTGGAATATATTAGCAATAAGTAAATATCAAACCATACTCTAGTCCTTGTTATTTCTGTCCATAAGAGGTAAAAAGATGCCATTAATACCTGAGTGGATTCTTCAAGTTCTCTTATTTGTATTAGATTATATTTGCGATGAACATCTGTTGTAGCACTTGGTGTGATCTAAGTAGAAAAAATAGTTTTAAAATCAAACTTCATAACAAGAAAAAGAAGTTTTGTAGAAAATAACAAGAAAAGTATTATTGAGCAGAGCTGTAAAAGGAAAATGGTTGAAGAGAACTATGTCGCAGCAAATAATCCTTTTTTTATACAGAGCATATAAATAAATTTACAATAGAATAACAACAAATATGTTTTAAATATATACATAAATAACATTACAAATGCTTAGACAACATTATAAATTGCTCGCGATTCTTTCAGAAGGATATATTCTTTTAATGTTGCAATATTAAAGAAAATGTAAAGGAAGGGATGAACAACCGAGCCAACACCAGAGCAAAAGACAGCAGCGTCGCGAGGGGTACCAGGCAACCTCTCTAATGATTTTTGAGGCAAGCCAGCACACTCGCAGCGTTGCCTTGGGTGATGGCGAGGCTAATGCGCTGGAACAACCAAGCGCCCTCACAAGATTCACCAAATAATTGAACCAAATCCACAACTCCTCAATTGAACTATTTAAGATCATTTGTAAAAGTTTGTAGTAATGTAATATATTTATAAAATATGTTTATAAAATTCATAGAAAATACAGGATTCCTAGACATTGGAATTGACAAGGATGACCGTCTAACCCATGCTAGCGTAGAAGATGGACATTAAACGAAGATGATGATGATGACCTACAAACTTTGATGGGAAACAGAGACCGTTGTTGTGCAGTTGTGAATTTCATAGTAAATCTAAGAGTCCCAGACACATAAAATAACTGTAAACACTGCTATAAATAATACCATAATATCATCATGATTATCCTGATCATCATCACTGTTTTATATCTATTTTCTATGTTTATTGTTGTTGTTGTTACAGTTCACACCTATGTAGGTTTTGCTAGCCTCCTCCAAGGTTGTATCTCATTGGAGGTGTCTTGGATGATATAATGATAGGGACCCCAGTCCCTATCATCTCATTTCTACAGCTGAGTAAACTGGAGCAATGTGAAATAAAGTGTCTTGCTCAAGGAAACAACACATCACCCGGTCCAAGAATTGAACTCACAACCTTTCGATTGCAAGCCCAATGCTCTAACCACTAAGCCATGCACCTTCTATGCTTGCATGGGTTAGACAAGTTATCATGCTCTGAGACTAAACAAGCAAGTCAGACAACTGTGTTTTGCTCATATATTCCATTTTGGCATGGTCTTTATGGCTGGATGCCCTTCTTAATGCCAACTTTTTCATGATATGAATAGGGTTCATTTCCACATGTAGTCACCATTACTATCTGACAGGGTAGAATGGGTGCTTTTTTTGTGACACTAGCACTTCTACATTACAGAATCAGCTGGATGCATTTTATCATGGTACAAACACTAACATTTTACAAATTGAGCTTGGTGCATTAATCTACATCAAAAATGATGATCAGAATCTGAAGGAACTCCAAAGTTTCAGGTGGTTTGATATTAAAAAAACAAACACTTAAAGTCATAAAATAAGATATAATTCAATTGAATGGTTGAAAGTTTTTCTAATTTACCTGTGAAAGAACTAATTCTAAACCAATAACCTTTTGTACGATTGATTGCACCTGCATCTGATTAGCAATGTCAGTCAGTAATTTTCGGAATGCCGTAAAGTAAGGTAGCTTGGAATCATAGTTTTTTTTGTTTCCCAGTTGCAGAGGTAAAATACCAATCTGGAAAATAATAAAAAAAATATTAAGAATGTATAACATATATATATATATATGACAAAGGAAGTGTGGTAAGGAACCAGGTGAACCATAATGCACCAGAGTACTCGATACTTTGGGTAGTAGAGTGGGTAATAGAAAAATGTTCAGGACCCCGACAGCAGAGCTCAAGCTTTTTCAACGGCTAGAAATAGCCATCAAAATAGCTTGAGCTCTGCTATCGGGGTCCTGAACATTTTCCTATATATATATAATACGTATGCAGTAGATGTACAGGGAAATTTGATAGTAGAAGTCGCAGTGATAGACTTATTTTTCAAATGCAGGTAGGTTCTATAGAAGTGGTTGATAGCTTCCAGTACCTAGGTGATCAGATTAACATGGGAGGGTGGTGTTCCGAGGCCATAGTATCTAGAATAAGGACGGGTTGGAAGAAGTTTAGGGAGCTGCTTCCTCTGCTGACAAAGAAGGGTTTCTCCTGGCGTACGAAAGGCCAGTTATATGATGCCTGTGTGAGATGCGTGATGCTGCATGGTAGTGAGACATGGGCAGCAACTGCAGAGGATATGCGACGGCTGGAGAGAAATGAAGCAAGTATGCTCCATTGGATGTGCAATGTCAATGTGTGTGAACGACCAAGCATAGACGAGTTGAGAAAGAAACTGGGTATAAGAGGGATAAGTTGTGGTGTGCAGGAGAGAAGGCTGAGATGGTATGGACATGTGATGCGCATGGAGGATGACCACTGGGTAAAGAAGTGTTAAGAAATGCCAGTAGAAGGAAGATGTGGTAGAGGAAGACCACGAAAAACATGGGCGGAGGTGGTGAGAGCGGACCTCAGATTGAAGGACCGTGACAAGCGGAGAGATGCTGTGCTGAATAGGACCCGTCCCACCCTTGCAAGCAGGGAAAAGCGGATGTAAAATGATGATGATGATGATGATATATAACAAGAAATCAACAGGTTAAAATTAACTTCATTTATTCATATTTGCTGCAATATATATTTGGTGATAACCATTATTCAACAGTTATGACCTCATCTAGAACTTGAACAGAAAAAACAGGGAAACATAATGGTGGAATAGAGTTTACCTTGTTAATTCGTTGATATGCCTAGATCTGGAAAGTGGTGTTGTTAATCCAAAGCACTGTCAGAATATCTATATATATACACATACACACATCATTTCTGTTGCATTTTGTGTGCTTATCTTCAATGCTCTACAAGTTTCAAAAATGCAATTACAGTTATGAAAGAACTGTGTGTGACATTAAGGGAGGATATTATAGACATCAGAATGGTTCAGAGATGTTTCTGCTAATTTCCAACTGGAAATTTCAATCCCAAAGATGAGCTGCATACTGGCAGACAGTCAAATTTTAATGTCAATATCCTAAATGCCCTTACTTCTTAAAGACCCATTTTCTTTAGTAACAGCTTAACCAAATAAAATTGACTTTGCTCATACCACAGTATCTTGGCATATTAACAAATAAGGGTGTGTTTAAAGTTTGAATGATAAGTTCCACATGAACTTAACACAGCCAGTTTTACCACCAGATTCACCATATGCACTTCACTGTTGGCACAGCATAATTTTCAGGCTTTTCAGCCTTTAATGATTGGTTAATCATTGTCAATGAAAAATAGGTTATATATGATAATTCAGTCAGGAAAAATGTTAACTGTTTGCCACATGAGAAGGTCCCCCATGTTCTGTGGCCTAATATGTATATATGAACTTGTAACTCCTGATGGATCATAGAAGTACCATAATGATATACAGTGTGTTTTGGGATTTTTTAAACCTGGTGGATGATATTAATGATGATGATGATGATGATGATAAAAAAAACATACAAAAAAGAAATTCAAATATAATCTTAGAATGCAAAGGCAGACTGTATGATGCGTGTATACAAACAACAATGTTACATGGTAGTGAGACCTGGGCACTGTCTGACTTGTGTAGATTAGAAAGAAACGAAGCTTGCATGTCCCAATGGATGTGTAATAGTAGTATACACGAACGGCAAAGCATAAACGAATTGAGAGAGAGGCTGAGCATAAGAGGAATCAAATGTTGTGTGCAGGAGAGGAGGTTGCGTTGTTATGGACATGTGATGCATATGAAGGATGACAGCTGCATATAAAGGTGTAGAGCAATAGAAGTCGATGGAAGCTGCGGAGAGGGGAGACCCAAGAGGATGAGGTGATAAAAGCCGACCTTACCCAATTGCACCTCTCAAGGGCGATGACACACGATCGCAACCTCTGGCGTTATGCAGTAATACAGAAGACTCGACTTCCCATGGGAACAAGCCGAAGCTGAAGCATATAGACAATATGCCTCCCCCCTCCCACTGTAAAGTGGACGTGTAGGCACAACGGAAAAAGCACCCAACACTCACTATAAAGTGGACGTGTAGGCGCCACAGAAAAAAAGCACTCAGCACTCACTGTAAATGAGGTTGGTGTTAGGAAGGGCATCCAGCTGTAGAAATGAAGCCAGAATCAGTTCTCGTATGAGCAAGACAAGGTCAGCCGACCGGACACTGCCCACAACAGAACAAGCCATCTAACCCATGCTAGCATGGAAGAACAGACGTAAAACGGTGAAGATGATGATACTGTATATGTGTTGTTTCATCTATTTCTGAAATTTCTGTGTATTCCACAGTTTCTACAAAGCCATGTTTGTGTTTATTATATGTTTTTATGACCCTGATCAATAAATATTCCTCCATCACTTGTTTTCTGGTCAAAAAGTGGTGTGTGTTATACATGAATGTGCACAATACATGAAATTATATGGTGCTAGAGTTTCTTGTCTCTAGAAACTTACATGTAAGATATTGTTTGAAACATTTTTCTGGTCTTTTACAACTCCAATTGGTAATAAATAGTTACTATAAAGTGGTATAAGTTCTGTTACTAATCGATTCAAATCAGGTTTTTTAGAATTAGGTTGATTGCTTCGTGCTATACTTGTTAATGCTGACAATGTTCGTTGGATGAATAACAGGCTTGGTTTTCCATAATTTTCTGTAATATAGAAAAATATATTCTTTGTATTTGCCAAAATAAGTTTTTATTAAAATTCAATCCAATTCATGGCTTTCTCAATCCTATTGGAGGACTCGCTCCCTAGTTGACCAACACCCCCTATTTTGGTTTTGGTCATGTCATGGGTATAGCCGTACTCACCATGCTTGGTGTGTTGGTGAGGCTATTTAACTTATAGTTGGGGTGGATGGCCATTGACTCTGAGGAGTTTATCCACCCTTTTTAACAGCTCTTAATTTTTGTATTGCTGCTGGGGTTCCACTTATCCTCCTCACCTGACAAGGGTTATATGGGGTAGCTGGTTTAGTCCCCGACCACTTGACCATGAAGCAGGTTGTACTGGATTACATGGTACCAGTAGCAGGCAGAAGTCTGAGCTGACATTTCACATACAACTATCTCACTTACCTGAGTACACACAAGACTTGTATAAGGTTTTTGCATTTTTTTCTGCTTTTGAATCATATTGTAGGGGTTCCTTCATTAGCAAATCTGGAAATATAGAAATTATTTATGTAAATGTTTGATGGAATGGTCCTCCATCGATTTCAGTGATGATTGTTACAGTTGTTTGATCAATGGAACATCATGAAATTAACATGTAAGTGGCTGAACATTTCACAGACACATAATTCTCAGGGAGATTCAGCATGACAAAGTGTGTGACCAGAGCAAGACTTTCATCTGTTGAAGCCCTAAGCTATGAGATGTTAGACACAGAATTCAAAACAGTGTCAAGGGTTGTTGTTGGAAAGATGGTTAATAATCTTGTGGGTGTCTACCAAGTCAGATGATGAAACGCATTCCATGGGTGTTTTTATTTGTAATTGCTCACATGAGTCTTGTATGTCAGAAGTTTTTTTTTCACTGCCAGACTACCATAGAATCTACTACACCTTTTGTGCATCCATAGTTTACATATAACACAATGTATGAAATTCTTACTGATTCCATTTCTGTTAATATCATCATTGTTATGTGTTTTTTAAAATTATTTTGTATGGTGGTTGGCATTAGGAAGAGCATCCATCCACCCATAGAAAGCATGCGAAATATGGAATGTATGAAGAGAATGGTTGAATTGATCCACCAGGTCTTGGATGACTACAACCCATCCAACCTATGCCAGCATGGAAAGAGGATGCAAAAATAATGATGATAATGATGATGATGATCATCATGATGATTAGGAATTCTTTTGCTAATTATTCCATTAGCATGTCATCATCATCATCATCGTTTAACATCCATTTTTCCACACTAGCAAGGTATGAACATATCTGTAAAAATGTATCAGTATTTATGAAATGTACCAATAAAATAAAACAAACAAACAAAAAAACCCTATGTACCTTTGATGTCACTTTTTATCTGATCTGTGAGGACCACACCAGAAATTCCTAGATGGACAGGAGGAGAAGTAGTTGTTTGTTTCCAGTTTCCACAAATATATTGATAGAAGTCATCACAAGGAGCTGTATTTTCATCAATTGAGGATTTGAAAGATTTTACTTTGATAAAAAGAAAAAAAAAGTACAAAATTGTGATTCCAGTATTTATTGTAAAGCAAGTTATTTTGCATGATTTCTGATTTCTATTATTTAGTGAATAATACACTTTATTTGCTGATCTGAAGTTGGATTCCAACTTAACCCCAAAGTCCTCCATGTCTTAACTTTAGATGCTTTTACTGCAGTTTTTCATGCCTGCTTGTGCTGCAAGTGCGAGAAGGGGGACTTATTTCCAAGCCAAGATTTGTAAGGCTCCTTCTTTTCAGATGGCATTTTTGACCTCTTGAATGAACCAAGGAGTTTTCCTGCCATTTGGTGCCACACCATGCCTCTTTCGCCTACAGCATTTAACAGTATTAAGAGTTAAAATAGACATTTAGCAATGTGAAAATTTAAATGTTGGTGTCATGATAATATGCACCCAGTACACCCTGTAAAGTTGTAAACCATTGACTGGAGGTCTTTAGCCTTGTCAAGAACATGACAGTTTCTTTAGTGTTGATGTCATAATAAAATACATAAAATAGAATCTATAAAATGGCTAGTATGAAGAAGGACATCCAGCAGTAGAAACCATGCCAAAAATTGGGACATACATGTGAGATGTAGATTCCTATCACCACAACCTGGCTAGGAAGGTAGCATAGAAAGTGAATGTAAAATGATGATATTGTTGTTGTTAATACTGATGATGATGGGGATGATGATAACGATGATCATGATGAGGATCTTGATGATAATGATGATGATGATGTATTAGTTTCAATAAAATCCCACAAGAAATCAATCTGCCTTACCAACTATTAGGCATTCATCTTCCAAACATTCATTCTTCAATGGTACATTTGTAATGTGAGTTGAAGATGTTGCAGTTGTTCCACTGAAGTCTGTAAAAGATGTTATATTAGTTGTAGTTTGAAGTAGTGACGTTGTTGCTGCTTCACTAAAGTTTTGGTGGTATTTGGTTTTATTTGTAGTTTGAGAAATATTTAAATATGTTTTCAAGACGCTCAAAGAATGGTTTCGAATCTTAGTGATATTCAGATCATAATTGTGATCTTCTACAGTAGATGTAGCGTCATAAGGCGTAGAAGTTTCTCTATCAAAGATGGAATTAGTATAATTAAGAATAGATTCAGTGGTAAAAACTGAGCTTGAAATAGAAGCAAATGTTGAATTTTCATAAATGGAATCAGAGCTTTCGTTCAATGTTTTGCCAGAGCTTTTGGATATATTTAAAATTGCTGTTAGGTTTAAATCTTGAGAAGGGATATGAATCCTGTCTGTTCTTCCTTGGTGAGAAATGTTTCTGTTTCCTTCTGTGGTACCAAGAACAAATGGTGTTGTTATAGTTGTAGAACTTTTGTAAGTATTATTGGTGATAGGAGTAGGTATAGTATTAGAAGGAATTTGTTCTGTTGATTCAGGTGAAAAATGGGGAGTTGTTTGGTGGACTGAAGTAAGTTTAAATATAGAAGTGATGAGGGAGAGAGAAGTTGTAAATTTGTGAGGAGAAACATATGGAGTGGGAAAAAGTGTAGAAGTTGCAGTAGTAGTAGTAGTAGTAGGAACAGTAACTCTAGAGATAGGAATAGTGGTAGTAATAGTAGTGGGAGTAGTAGTGTGAGTAGTAGTAGGGATTGGAGTAGTTGTAGTAGTAGTACTCATAGATGAAGGAGAAACTGGACGTTTCTGTAAAGATGGTGTTGTAAAAGGGAAGAGTAATCGCTGAGATTGTGTTGGTATGAATGTAGTTGATGTGGAAGATGGTCTTTTGTTAGGTTCCTGTGGAGGAAATTTCCTATTATGTATTGTGTTTCCTGGATTTCCTTCTTCAAATATAGGAATTTTATGTGTAGTTCTTAATAAGTTTTCTGTTGTGGTTTTAATTATTGGGAATTCAACATCATCCCATAAAGGATATTTAGAGTTCCATCGATTCTGGAAACGAGCATTCATTATCAAATTTCTTGACTCCTCATAGAATGAATCGGGGTCTTCAAGATGTTTCTTTTTCTCTGTGGGAAATATAATAACATAACTTTAATTTGATGGCAACCAAACTTCATTTCTATAAAACATTTACTGTAAAAATCTAGATTTTTCTGACATATTTTTATGTGAAACAATGAATACGGTAGATCACCTTAAGAAAATGTTCATTATCAAAAACAAAAGCAAAAAAGGACATTCTAAAGTATGAATAAGTGATAATCCATTACATTAACCCTTTAGCATTTAAACTGATCATATCCGGCCTGAGTTCTCTCACCTCTTTCTGTTCAAACCAGCCATAACTGGCCACTCATACCAGCATTAAGGTATTATTCTCAAAATAAATATCAAAATCTCATAGATTCGATATTATGTGAGATAATTATGTGGGATAGAACCTTTATTGTGAAAATACAATAGTAAATATAGAGTAAATACTAAAGGGTTAATCAGTGCAATAAGGGCCAGACTTTCCCTTGCTGAGGAACAAACCACCAGCATCAGTTGTTAGTTGTTGGGACACTGCATCCTTCAAAACTTCCATGCATCCCAAAATTCACCAACACTACACCTGATATGCCTCCTCCATACACATGCATGCATGTGTGTGCGTGTGTCTGAGTATATATCATGACTCATACACTGTTCACTTTCCTGACATTTGTACATTATTCTATGTACTATACATGCACCTTTAATGAGTTGTAGTGAACCTGAGCATTGTACACAATAATTTTCATTATTTTCATTATTATTATTATTATTATTATAACTTATTATTATAAAGGCGGTGAATTGGCAGTATCGGTAGAGGGTCGGACAACATGCTTTCCAGCATAGTTACGTCCCTTTACGGTCTGAGTTCAAATCCCGTTGGGGTTAACTTTGCCTTTTATCCTTACGAGGTCGATAAAATAAAGTACCAGTAATACACTGGGATAATTGCTGGCCTTGTGCCAAAAGTAGAAACAATTATTATAACTTACTTGCATCTGATTTTTCAGAAGAAATAGTTAATGAGAAAATAAGGGCACATAGTACTATACAACAAAAAACAACAGCCTGAATTGTACGTTTTTCTCTTTGTGATCTTGTTGCCCACCATCCATAATTTATGAATCTGTAAAAATAAAACAAAATATTTATGTGTAACTAATGAATTTATTGTTTATCTGAAGTACACAATAATGAAAGTTTTTTTTTTACAAAAAAGATTTAAGGAAGGAAAAAAAAGGGTGAGGAATGGGAAATGGGAATATTGGTGAATCTCTATATTCTTGACAGGATTGGTGTGTATATCTCAGCTGAACTTCACAGAAAAGATGGTGTAACAGCCAGCATCAATCACTGTAACAGCCATTTCACCTCATAGGGCTTATATCTCAGGAGAAGGCAATTCTCATGATAAAATATTTTGTAATTCAAAATCAACTCAATAAAACCGTTTTGAAAAATAATTCAATTTTTTCACTTTTGATCATTTTTAATATATATATTAAAAAAAAAATCCCATGAAGCCTATAATTACCAAATTAAATTTTCTTGCATTTAAAAGTTGTGAAGTTATTCTCTGAATTTGTCAAGTTCTATGTTTTTATTTTAACTCTTAAAGTCCTGTACCACATAAAACTACATTAGCAATACATTCTTGAGAAGTACAACACAGCACTATGATTGTATCACATTAAAAATTAAAGTCTCTCCTCTTTAGCTCTGAATTTTCTCAATGATCTATCCACTAATAAAAAAAACTATAAATAAACATGTTTGTTAACCCTTTCATGACTTCATATCTAATGAAATACACTATATTTTAATTAATTAATGAAGAATTTTGAAGGATTTACTAAAATTATTAATTATTCCATTACTAAGATAGTAACTTAATGTAAGGTTCTTATATAAAATTATGTTGAATGATTTTAATTTAAATTGAAAACCTTTAAAATAGGTGGTTTTATTACATAGTACCAGAGCCGGTTTTGGCTGAGTTGGTAACTAAAGGGTTAAATCAAATATTTTCTGCTAAATCATAAAAAGATGTTAAGAGTTATTCAGTAAATCTTTTGCTTGTATAAATTTGAACATTGGTAAATCAAAGAAATAAACATTCAGCAAAGTATTTTGGTAATTGTATTATTTCTGTTTTTATAAACTATCAGTGTTGTTTGACATTGAATTCAGGCTGCATTTATACACATCACCATCAGCTTCTGCTGAGAAATAGCTTTAGCTCTTTTCTTCAAATACTCAGTCATGTAATACCTAACACAAGATACAAGACACTACACCTGATATTCCACCCCCACACACATGCACACATGTGTATCTGTATCTGTGTGTATGTCATGACTCATACACTGTTCACTTTCTTGACTTTTTTTCATTATTCTCTGTACTATACATGCACCTTTAATGAGTTGTTATACACCTGAGCACTGTACACAATAATTTTCATTATTATCATTATATTATTATATTTATACACACCAGGATATTATCCTGGTTATCTATGGAAGTTTATCCACAAAAAGTTTGTAATAAATGAATTATTAAACTAAAAATAATTGTTTCTACTTTTGGCACAAGGCCAGCAATTATCCCACTGGTACTTTATTTTATCGACCCCGTAAGGATGAAAGGCAAAATTAACCTTGGCGGGATTTGAACTCAGACCATAAAGGGCCGTAACTCTTTGCTGCAAAGCATGGTGTCCGACCCTCTACCGATACTGCCAATCCATAAAAATAATGTTGGAAGATTTTAATTTAAATTGGAAACCTTGAAAATGGGTGATTATATTTCATAGGACCAGAGGTGGTTTTGGCTTGGTTGGTAACCCTAACCCTAAAGGGTTAAAGGGTTACCAACCAAGCCAGAGGTAACTAAAGGGTTAAAAATGCTAAAATGCATGTTAAACTATCATATTAACCTAGTTAACTTAATTCCTAGCCTTGTCAAATACTTCCTATTTTCTCCAAACTGTTTTTTAACTTCTAATATAGATTTATTATTTCAATCTATGGATGGGAATAATATATCTACACAGACCCCCCCCCCTCCGGGGCACACACCACCATATCCCCACACACATGCAGACACACACACATACAGGCACAGACATCCTCCATGAAACACACACACACATAATACACTCACTTATATCCACAAACACAACACCATATATATATATATATATAGGGAGGGAAAGAGTGAGAGAGCAAGAAAACACACACACATGCATATATATATATATATATATATATATATATATATATATATGTGTGTGTGTGTGTGCGTGTATTTTTTCCTAGTATATCAAGTGTAAAACTAAATATATTTATTCATTGTACTGTGGCATTTGGTTTATTTCTGTTTGCATTTTGCACACACACACACACACACATATATATAGAGAGAGAGCGAGTGAGGGAGGAAATTATATTTTCTAAACAATTCCATTCTTTTTCAAAATGAATAAAAAATAATATTTGTGATAAAATAAATAATTTTCTAACCTTTGAGGTCTAAAGTTAACATTCATTTTTAGCAGCTGAGAAGTACGTAAGATGTTGTATCTCCTCCCAATGACTTGTTAATGTAGAGAGGAAATAAACAGTTGAATTAAGAAGATTATAGTGGCCATGTGATATAAGTAAAATAAGCTGAGGGTGAAATTAAACCATACATAGATATATATATGTATGATATAATGATTATGATGATGTTGATGATGGTGATGATGATGATGGTGGTGGTGGTGGTGGTGGTGATAATCTATAAACTAGATTTGATAGATAAGCAAGAAATGTAGGTAGTGGCACGTGGCTAATGTGAAGTCTTATGAGATTAACATTGATATTCACGTGAAGTGTCTCCATTGCAAAGCAACATTTCATAACGATGTAATTCCTACCCAGATAAGCCACTGTTTATTGACTTCTTAGTAGGAAAAAATATCATATCTATAAATCTGCTTCGTTAATCCTATCGACTATTATTTTAAGCCAACAGCAATGACTAGAAAATAACAGAAGTTGTTATTTAGCCCCAGGTTATTTTCCTTTGAATCAAAGGCGTGATTGTGACAATCAACATCTTCTTTTTTTTCTAGGCATAGGGTGCTCTGGAATATATTATCTAAAGTAGTTATTTTAGGACAGTAAGGGGGCGGATTAGCAGTATTAGTAGAGTGTTGGACATCATGCTTTACAGCATAGAGTTACAGCCCTTTATGGTCTGAGTTCAAATCCTGCCGAGGTTAACTTTGCCTTTCATCCTTACGGGGTCGATAAAATAAAGTACCAGTAATACACTGGGATAATTGCTGGCCTTGTGCCAAAAGTAGAAACAATTATTTTAGGACAGTAAGGGCAACGGATTGGCAGTATTAGTAGAGTGTCAGACATCATGCTTTATTGCATTTAGTTATGGCTCATTACGTTCGGAGTTCAAATCCTGCCAAGGTTAGCTTTGCCTTTCATCTTTACAAGGTCAATAAAATAAAGTACCAGTAATGCACTGGGGTAAATTTAATCAACTTTCCTCTCCTCCAAAACTGTTGGTCTTGTGCCTAAATCAGAAACCCTTATTTTTAGGACAGTAGGGAAGTAGATTGGCAGAATTGGTAGCGCGGTGGAGTTGGATAAAATGTTATCGTGATATTTGTTCTGGCATTTTATATTCTGAGTGAGAATGTTGCTGAGGTCAGCTTTACCTTTTCATTCTTCAAGGGTCAATAAAATAAGTACTGGAGTCAATGTAATTGACTTTCTCCTCCCCCTTCTAAAATTTATGGCCTTGTCCTAGCAGTAGCCTGGTGACTAATCCAATCTCTGCTGCGCTTTGGGCCAAGGAGGATAAATTCTCCAACAGGTTTGTGGTTGAGCCTGTAGCAGTGAAGATTTCTTGTGTCCTTGGCCCTAGGACCACACCCTACTCACAATCATGCGCACAGAGTTGGATACCTGCAAGTGTGAGCCTCACGAGCTGGAATGGCTCTTCCAACGCATCTCCCTCCTCCTCCTCTGGGAAACGCCTTCTCTATTCTGTTCACCAGGGCCATAGAGCAGCCAGCATGTGGGTTCCCATTTACTTATAAAAGTGAGAGATGGGGAGGGCTAGAGAGACAGAGGCAGGGAGTGAAAGAGAGAGAACATTAATACACACACATAACGACACAGAAATAAAAGTAAATCTTTTATGTGGAACCTCTATAAAGGCAGTAGACTAGCAGCAATGTCAATGTATCAAATGAAATACATTACATAGCTACGTTCTGATTGCTATTTCTGATGGGGTCAACTTTACCTTTCATTCTTATGGAGTTGATAAAATAAAGCACCTGAAAACTATTGGGGTCAGTATAATTGACCTTTCCTCATCACCCCAAAATTGTAAGACTTGTGCCTAATTAAAAAAAAAAGTTATTTTTCAGATGGTAGGTTGTGACTTAAGGGAGATATAGCTACTATTTCTAGCAGGTAGTCAAGTGATCATGTCATTGCTCCCTTGTTGGCTTGTGAAAACAAGAAGTGAATTAATTACTGCGAGTTTGAAGTTATGTAATTGTGTGACTAAATTGTCTAATTAACTTTTCAACAAAGACTTACACAGCCATTATTTTCAACTATTATCTAAATATAAATCTAATAATAATCTACACAGAATAGATCAATAAAAAGTTATTGATTACTAAATGACTACAGATTTGTATGCTTACTTTTGATGGCTTAATCTTCATTAGTTGTTGTTAATAATGAGAGAAAGTGGTTATAAACAACACATTTTCAGTAGTAATCTTTCATATAGAGTATAGTGAAAGTAGGAATTTGGAAACAACTAAATATAACAAATAGTTTATAAACAACTTTACAGAAGTTCTGAGCCCAACATCTCCAGATGTCACAGACTAAATATACTGAGACACAGAGCAACCTTACATTCCCAGAGTTCAGTATAGATTAGTAACCAAAGCCTAACATTTCCAGATAGACTGACCTTTCATTCCCAAGGCTCAGTGTAAATTAGTAAGTGAACCCTAACATCTCCAGATGTCACAGACTAAATATACTGAGACACAGAGCAACCTTACATTCCCAGAGTTCAGTATAGATTAGTAACCAAAGCCTAACATTTCCAGATAGACTGACCTTTCATTCCCAAGGCTCAGTGTAAATTAGTAAGTGAACCCTAACATCTCCAGATGTCACAGACTAAATATACTGAGACACAGAGCAACCTTACATTCCCAGAGTTCAGTATAGATTAGTAACCAAAGCCTAACATTTCCAGATAGACTGACCTTTCATTCCCAAGGCTCAGTGTAAATTAGTAAGTGAACCCTAACATCTCCAGATGTCACAGACTAAATATACTGAGACACAGAGCAACCTTACATTCCCAGAGTTCAGTATAGATTAGTAACCAAAGCCTAACATTTCCAGATAGACTGACCTTTCATTCCCAAGGCTCAGTGTAAATTAGTAAGTGAACCCTAACATCTCCAGATGTCACAGACTAAATATACTGAGACACAGAGCAACCTTACATTCCCAGAGTTCAGTATAGATTAGTAACCAAAGCTTAACATTTCCAGATAGACTGACCTTTCATTCCCAAGGCTCAGTGTAAATTAGTAAGTGAACCCTAACATCTCCAGATGTCACAGACTAAATATATACTGAAACTCAGGGTGACCTTTTTCTCCCAGAATTCAGTGTAAATTAATAAACAAATCAGCTTGTAGCGCTCTCTAGACAAGGGAAGTAGCTAGAGTTACTTCCTGTTGACTTTCTAGAACATTCCTTAAAACTTCCGTTCCACGGATTATAAAGGATAGAGCAAAAAAAGCGTTTTTCCTCTTTGGTGGCTAACTCTTAAACTGACAACATCGAGCGCAAGCATGTTAAGCTTTTTCTAACCACATCTTATAATTCAGGATTATACCTTGTCATGCCACGAGGTACGTTTTGTTACCACATTTGTAATACACGGACTACAATAAATGCAAGTTATTTTGATACTCGTTTTGAGAAATTCTTCATGCCTCAGTTATTACTTCGAATGTAGGGAGAGATAATTCTCACAAAAAAGAAATTGTATGAAAGTTCTTCTATATCTTCTTTCTATTAAAATTAGTTGGGATCCAATGGTACTTACTGGAATAAGTAACCCTGGGACCAACTCCCTAAAAGCTGTTTAGAAAATTTCAAACGCAAATAATTTTAAATCACTCATAAACAGAGGAATAATTCTGTTATATGTAACTAAAATTAAGAGATTTCTTCTTAGAAAATGCAAGTTTATTTCTAAATTGTTTCTATATTGAATACCTTGATAAGATTCTTTTCTCTTCTAATATCATATCCAACTGTTTTGCTTTGTAGAACTTATTTATTGGTGAGTAGCAATTGACTAGAACTGATACTTTCATAGAACAAGTCAATGTTGGTATTGAAGCAACAGTTAACTGGTATATCTATTTCAGAGATATATTTGTTATGTGGTATATATTGGAGCTGTGATCTCTCAATTGGAGAAGTAGCGGCTCTACCTGGAGTGACTCTCTGATCTCTGAGCTATGCGCGCTATCAAGTAATGCTACTTCTCCGAATTGAGAGATCACAGCTCCGATTCTATGGGTATGTGGTTAGAATGTCCCAGGAAAGAATTACTGGACAGATTTTATGGGCAAAAACCAACCGGCAGGAGACCCAGAGGTAGACCCTGAGCAAGATAGTTGGATAATATCCATGAGCTTGGCTGGTCTCGCCCACTTATACGTGAGAGCATATAAGGGCAGATTCCTCAGACACTCCTACCAGCGGGTCCTGTCAGAAGCAACCGTCTCCAACTGGTCCAGCTTGATCCTCAAGCGAGATCAGCCAAGCTCATAGATGTTATTCAGCCATCTTGCTCAGCTGGTCTACCCTTGGGTCTCCTGCCGATTGGTTTTTATCAGTCTTTAAGAAAATTGCTGGTATTTTGGTTTTCATTCCTGCTTTATCACATTCTGTTTTTGGCTTGGTTTCTATGGCTAAATGTTTTTCCTAACACTATCCCCTTTACAGAATGTACTGGGTACATTTTATCGTAAGTCTAGTGCTAATACCTTACAGGGTTGACTGGGTGTTTTTTTTGTCATTGCACCAGCAAGGTGGACTGGGAGCTTTTTGTTGTGGCACCAACACTACCACCTTTCAAGGTGGATTGGAAGCTTTTTGTCATGGCATCAGCTCTACCACCCAAGCAATAATTGACATAGCATGTTTAAATTTTCAGCAGCTCCAGAGGAATGGAAACACTTGGCCTTATTAATTGTAGAGTGAATGTAAACTTTATTAGATGGTTCAACAATAAAGATTTCTATGTCAGTTGCAAGGTAGAATGTATTATGTTAATATATGTAGCCACCACTCCTTTTGCCACTTCAATGCCTTCTTAGCCTGACCAAAGATGTCAGTCACTCTCTTACCTCATCTCCTTTGAAGGTGTTTAGAAGGACATCTAGGTGACCCACAAGTTCTGTTACAATGGTTAAACAATGTATTTCAGCCAAATCTGAACCAATTTACTTGAAAACTTGCACACTAGTTTTTAACATTCTCAGCAATGTTACAGCAAAAATTTATTCAATAAATCCACCTCTTTTCTTTATTACCACCTTAAGTCTACCAGGCACTGTTTCAACTACGGCACGCAAGACTTCTAGGATAAAATATATTAGTAAAGACATGGTCATATAATCTGTCTAGTCTGAGATCTTGACAACTCCTCTAATCCATATAAGCACAGAAAATAGAGATGTAAATCAATGATGATGATGATGATGATGATGATGTTATTGCTGTTGATGTTGTTCAGTTGACTGAATGTTACTGTGATTCATTTTCTTTATAATTAATCCTTTGAGTTAATTAATTACTCTGCAACAATCAAACCTGTACTTTAATTCTGGCACTAATTCTATCACACATTAATTATATTTACCAAAACATCACAACAAACACAGTAATGTCATTGAGTGTTTAAGTGTTGTGAATAGTTTAAACTCTGAATATCTGTTGGCCATGACCAAGAAAATACCTGAGAAGATCACAATACATCCCATCACCATTTAATATCTATTTTCCATGCTTACATAGATTAGGTGTGCTGTTGTGTACTGAGACAGGCCAGACCTGTCAGGTAACTACTTCTTGCTCGTATGCTCTGTTCTTTTGGCTTCATTTCTACGTCGGCTCGATGTTTCTCCTAACACCAGCAACTTTACAGAATATACTAGGTGCATTTTATCTAGGAGCTTTTTGTTGCATCACCAACACTACTACCTTACAGGGTGGATTAGGAGCTTTTTATCATGGCACCAGCACTACCATCTTACAGGGTGTACTGGGAGCTTTTTATCATGGCACCAGTACTACCTCCTTATAAAGGAGATTGGGTGTTTTTGTCATAGTGCCAGCTCTACCACCTTTAAAGGTAGATCGGGAGCTTTTGGTTGTCACCAGCACTACCACATTACAAGGTAGACTGGGTGTTTTTGTCATAGTACCAGCTCTACCACCTAAGCAATAATTAACATAGCATATTTAAATTTACATCTCATTTCAGGTAAACTTTTCTCACAATATTATTATATCGGTAGAGGGTCGGACGCCATGCTTTGACACAGAGTTACGGCCTTTGCCATTCTGAGTTCAAATCCAGCCGAGGTTAACTTTGCCTTTCATCCTTATGGGGTCGATAAAATAAAGTACCAGTAATGCACTGGGTAATTGCTGGTCATGTGCCAAAAGTAGAAACAATTATTATGCTACATAATTATGTGGCATAGAGTTACATCCTTTTATATTCTGAGTTCAAATCCTGCCGGGGTTAGCTTTGCCTTTCATCCTTACGGGGTTGATAAAACAAAGTACCAGTAACACACTGAGGTTGGTTTAATTGACTTTCCCGTTGCCCAAAATTGTTGGCCTTGTGTCTGAACCAGAAAGCACTATTGTGCTACATAATAACTGTTTATGGGTAGCGCAGCCAGATGGCAGGAACAGGTAAAAGAATAAAAGAGCCTGAAAGGTTGTACCTCAGACGATATCTCTCACTGACCAATGAGACTAATGTTTAGTTTGAACATATATAGGTCAATGTTTTTAGGAAATATATGAAGGAGCATGGCTTAGTGGTTAGAGCATTGGGCTTGCAATCGAAAGGTTGTGAGTTCTCGGACCGGGTGATGTGTTGTTTCCTTGAACAAGACACTATTTCACATTGCTCCAGTTTACTCAACTGTAGAAATGAAATGATAGGGACTGGGGTCCCTATCATTCCACTGCATAGTAGTCGTGGAGGTGCCACGGCAAAAAAGCACCCAGCACTCACTGTAAATGAGGTTGGTGTTAGGAAGGGCATCCAGCTGTAGAAATCAAGCCAGAATCAGTTCCGACCGGACACTGCCCACAACAGGACAACCCATCTAACCCATGTTAGCATGGAAGAACGGACGTAAAACGGTGATGATGATGATAGGTGAGGAGAGATTTCCAGAGGGTTTTATTCTGGGGATGAAGGACTGGTGAAACTTTTCATACAGAATCTGGGAGTTGAGACATTAACCCTTTAGCATTTAAACTGGCCATATCCGGCCAGAATTCTTTCACCTCTTTTTGCTCAATCTGGCCATAACTGGCCACTCATACTGATGTTAAGGTATTGTTCTCAAAATAAATAATATCAAAATCTCATATATTCAACAATATGTGAGATATTTATGTGAGGTAAAGCCTTTACCATGAAAATACAATAGTATATATAGAGTAATGTAAATGCTAAAGGGTTAACGGTGATGGGAGGGGAAAAAGGGAAAGAGCTGAAAGGATGTAATATGTAGGTAGTCAATTCCATGAAGCAGGTCATTGTAGTAATTATAGAAGAGGCAAAAAGAAGAAGCAGAACATCAGTTAACTAGGGGTCATACTGTGTTGGTGATTGAGCTTTGCACAATCAGATGAATGCCCATTTTTTGGAAATGGTCAACGATATTTGCATATGTAGCAGTAGCACCCTAGTATTTAACCCAATTTTATATAAATAGTGCTGGTGCTGTGATAAGGAGCACCCAGTCCATCCTGTCTAGAGAGGTCTTCAGCATTTGCATTTAACATTAGTGGGCTCCCCAATTAAACGTTTTGTAGCAGGTTCGTTGTCTCACATGAAATAACCTACAAGTTGAAGTCACTTGATACAGATGGTATGGCTAATAAGCAAGAGGTTGCTGTAGAGAATTTTGTTTGTAACAATGGTCAAGAGGTTTGATTTTTTTATCCTTCTTAGCCTTCTGGTGTAGCAACCATCTAAAGCTTTGGTAATAGGTATTGTCATTGACCATGATTTACAGGGATACAGTAGAATTGGTTCCACTGTAGCTTTGAATAATATAACTTGTTTTGGTGGTTATGTTAGATTTCAAAAAAAACAAAAAAAAGATATAATATCAACTGTGATGATAGCGAATATTTATATACTTATATATTTGAGATGGTAGGGACATGTGATACGCATGGAGCATGACCGCTGGGTAAAGAAGTGCCAAGAAATCACAGTAGAAGGAAGACGTAGTAGAGGAAGACCACAAAAGACATGGGTGGAGGTGGTGAGAGCAGACCTCAGATTGTTGAATCTCACGGAGGAGATGACAAGGGACCGTGACGAATGGAGAGATACCGTGCTTAATAAGACCCGTCCCACCCTTGCAAGCAGGGAAAAGCGGGCGGGAAATGATGATGATGACTTATGTGAGTGTATGTGTGTTTATGTTTATATCATTCATCATCATTCAGCCCCATCGTTCTCTGTGGGGCATAGGCCATTGGTCCTGGGTTGCTCTCGCCACTCTACTCCAGTTGGCTTCCAGCTTTCTTAATTATTTATATACTCAAACATATAAATATACAGTACAGTTCCCATGGCTTTCAGAAAAATTTGTTCACGCCCGGAGTTGCTTAAACATGGAACAAGCTACCTGCATCAGTTGTTAGCTGTCGGGACACTGCACCCTTCAAAACTTCCATGCTTTCCGAAATTCTCCAACACTACACCTGAGATTCCCCCTGCATACACACTTACGCATATGTGTATATCATGACTTATACACTGTTCACTTTCCTGACATTTATGCAGTATTCTATGTACTATACATGCACCTTTGATGAGTTGTAGTGCACCTGAGCACTGTACACAATAATTTTATTATTATTATATTATTATACTTATATTCACCAAGATACTATCTTGGTTATCTATGGTTGTGGTAAATAGTTTATCCACAAAAAAGTTTGTAATAAAAGAATTATTAAACTAAAAACTTGGCTTTGATAGCACAGGGGCCAGCTAGTTAATAATAAACTTGAAAACAGGAAACAGGATATGAATTAAAAGAATAAAAAACTTTTATTTAGACCATAATCTCTTCTTAACAATATATAAGACAGTAGCAAAGATTATTTAGACCATAATCTCTTCTTAACAATATATAAGACAGTAGCAAAGAAGAAGACTAGAGCAAGGATTATTAGAAGACGATCAGTAAATTCTCTTCTGTTATATTTCGAAAGAAGTTTCTTTGAAGTGTGAATATGGCCAGACATTCCTTTAAATTCTTCGTGAGTTTCATCCACAGCCTTGGAAGAAGAAGCTAAATAATATAGAGAATTACAGAATATTTCAACTAGAACAGTAAAATACATGAAATAAATGTGTTATAAATATAGTTTTATATTGTTACATAGGAATGAAATATTTAACATTTGAAGAAATATTGTATTGATAAAAAACGATGAGTGTTGGTGACATGATATTTGCATCCAGTACACTCTGAAAATTAGCTGGTAATAGGAAAGGCATTCAGACAGAAAACTTGCCAAACAAAGGAGTGGGAGGACTATTCAGCTCTAGAGTTGGTGACATGATAAATGCACCCAGTACACTCTGTAAAGTAATAGGTGAAAGGAAGGGCATTCAGCTATAAAACAATTGCCAAAGAAAAGGACAGGAAAACTCTTCAGTTATATCAAGAGCATGACCTTCAGTATTGGTGACATGATAAAATGTACCCGATGCAATTATAAATGAGATGCAGGTCCTCTTGGGCCAACTGAGATATGAGTAACTCTGATTAAGTCTAGACATGGTCTGTGATGATTTTTCCAACCCAGTGGTCCTTGTTACTGTTGCTAGAAACTTGGTAGATACCACAAGATTATTAACTCTCTTGCCAACAACAACCTTGGGCACCTTTTTGAATTCCATATGTTTAACACCCATGGACATGCTTACAAAATCAGAAAACTGTGCAGCTCCCATGACTTTCAGAAACATTTTTACATGCTCAGAGTTGCTGAAGAATAGAAGAAACTACTTGCATCAGTGGTGTGTGTGTCTGTGTATATATTATGCTTCATACACTGTTCATTTCCTGACATTTGTACATTATTTTATGTACTATACATGCACATTTGATGAGTTGTAGTGCACCTGAGCATTGTACACAATAATTTTCATTATTATTATTATTATAATTTAGAAGGTCGAAATAGTAAAACTTGATAGTCTCTTACCCAGTGTGTTGATAGTATGTTCACTTTGTTTCACTTGAGTGGCCATCATACGGTTAAGACTCATTAAATTATCAGTTATAGAATTTGCTGCTTGAGACAAGGCTTGTCTGTTGCTTACCTTCCTGTCAATACAAAATAGAAATTGAAGATCTCGTTTACTTATTCTAGTTATAGCAATCATCACACACACACACACACACACATCTAAAGTCTGTCTCGAGCCCTGAGGCTCATCAGACGGGTGCTTATCCTGGTTTCCATGGCATGAAATGACTGAGAGTACAAGACTCCCCCCTCCTGGACAGGACACCAGTCCATCACAGGGTTAAACCTCCAGCTATTGCTGGTACTTATTTCAGATGAAATATACTGGAGCAACGCGAAATAAAAGGTTTTGCTCAAGAACACAACACGCAAACCAGGAATCAAACCCACAACATTATGATCGTAAGTCCAACACCCTTACCACTAGGCCACACCACACCTCCACAACAGACAACCCAGGAATCAAACCCACAACATTATGATCGTAAGTCCAACACCCACACCACACCTCCACAACAGCCAACCCAGGAATCAAAGCCACGATATTATGATCGTAAGTCCAACACCCTTACCACTAGGCCACACCACACCTCCACAACAGCCAACCCAGGAATCAAACCCACGATATTATGATCGTAAGTCCAACACCCTTACCACTAGGTCACACCACACCTCCACAACAGCCAACCCAGGAATCAAACCCACGATATTATGATCGTAAGTCCAACACCCTTACCACTAGGCCACACCACACCTCCACAACAGCCAACCCAGGAATCAAACCCACGATATTATGATCGTAAGTCCAACACCCTTACCACTAGGCCACACCACACCTCCACAACAGCCAACCCAGGAATCAAACCCACGATATTATGATCGTAAGTCCAACACCCTTACCACTAGGCCACACCACACCTCCACAACACACAACCCAGGAATCAAACCCACGATATTATGATCGTAAGTCCAACACCCTTACCACTAGGCCACACCACACCTCCACAACACACAAACAGGGAATCAAACCCACGATATTATGATCGTAAGTCCAACACCCTTACCACTAGGCCCCACCACACCTCCACAACACACAACCAGGGAATCAAACCCACGATATTATGATCGTAAGTCCAACACCCTTACTACTAGGCCCCACCACACCTCCACAACACACAACCCAGGAATCAAACCCACGACATTATGATCGTAAGTCCAACACCCTTACCACTAGGCCCCACCACACCTCCACAACACACAACCCAGGAATCAAACCCACGACATTATGATCGTAAGTCCAACACCCTTACCACTAGGCCACACCACACCTCCACAACACACAACCCAGGAATCAAACCCACGATATTATGATCGTAAGTCCAACACCCTTACCACTAGGCCACACCACACCTCCACAACACACAACCCAGGAATCAAACCCACGACATTATGATCGTAAGTCCAACACCCTTACCACTAGGCCACACGACACCTCCACAACACAACCTAACCCAGGAATCAAACCCATGATATTATGATCGTAAGTCCAACACCCTTACCACTAGACCACACCACACAACCCAAGAAACAAACCCACGACATTATAATCATAAGTCCAACACCCTTACCACTAGGTGTCACTTACCTTTGTTTCACAGATGATTCAACTGAAAAAAATTCTTCTCTTAAGCGCCGATCTAAACTCATCTGGGCTGTCAACTTAGCCTTCCGTAATGAGTTGACACTACTGTAATAGTCAAAAGAGATTATCATGTATAAACAAGTTAAAGGATTATTATTAATAAACTGAAATACTATTGTTTTTTTAAATAAAATATATGTAATCAAAGTGGTTGCTTAAGAAGTATTGGGAAAATCTAAAATCTGAAATGTGGCATCCCAATGCAAATAACTATAATAATAGTGGATCACTATAAATAATTGTTTCTACTTTTGGCACAAGGTTAACAATTTTGGGGGAGGGGAAAGTTGATTAAATTGACCCGTGTGTGTTACTGGTACTTTATGTTATTGACCTCATAAGAATGAAAAGCAAAGTTAACTGTGACAGGACTCAGAATGCAAAGGGACGTAACTCTATACTGCAAAGCATGGTGTCCGACGCTCTAACAATTACTGCCACTACCCTTTGGTTCACTATAAATAACTGTTGAGAAAATCAGATAAGGTATTCCTGGAGCCAGCAAAAATTGGATAGAATCACTTTTGAGGAATTGGACGCTGGATGTTCACATCTTTCCATCTCTAGGGGTACATTGCTAAATTATCTTAACTATTATTTATAACGATTGACTATTATTATGGTCTTTTATGTTAAGATACTCACTTTATATATATAAATATCATCATCATTGTTTAACGTCTATCTTCCATGCTAGCATGGGTTAGACAGATTTGTCCCACTTGAGGCAAGTTTGGTCGGGTGACCGTGTCTCGCTCATATAGAACTGTTTCTGGCTGGTTTTCTATGGCTGGATGCCCTTCCTAGCACTAACCACATTTACAGTGTGGACTGGGTGTTTTTTGTCGTGACACCTACACGACCACTTTACAGTGTGGACTGGGTGTTTTTTTGTCGTGACACCTACACGACCACTTTACAATGTGGACTGGGTGTTTTTTGTCGTGGCACCTACACGACCACTTTTGTATGGGCTGGATGTTCTGTGGTACCAACACAACTTTACAGAGAAAGGGTGGTGTGGGAGGATGATATATATATATATAATGGGGTAGATGTACTCTCCATATGATGTAGTGAAGGCAACCTGTTTAGGAGGGTAGAAATTCCAAATAAAAGCTGATATAGGATGGAAAGGACTCTCAAGTCCAGTAAGACAACTTCTCTAGTGTTAGTGGTTTGAACAATGCATACAGTCCACGTTGTAAAGCTGTTGGTGATAGGAAGGGCATCCAGCTAGAAAAAAAAACCTAGCCAAAATTATGGAAAGCATAAAAAAGAAAGCTGCAGTCGAGGTAGACCAAGGAAGACCTGAGCAGAGGTGGTGAGTGCTGATCTACAACCATTGAGACGCACAGAGGAACGTGGTGAGTGGAGAGATGCTGTGCTGAAAAGGATCTGTCCAACCCATGCAAGCGTGGAAAAATGGATGTAAAAATGATGATGATGATTATATATTTGTGCCGTCATCATCATCATCATTTTACATCCGCTTTTCCCTGCTTGCAAGGGTGGGACGGGAACTGATTCTGGCTTGATTTCTACAGCTGGATGCCCTTCCTAACACCAACCTCATTTACAGTGAGTGCTGGGTGCTTTTTTGCCGTGGCACCTCCACGACCACTTTACAGTGGAATGATAGGGACCCCAGTCCCTATCATCTCATTTCTACAGCTGAGTAAACTGGAGCAATGTGAAATAAAGTGTCTTGCTCAAGATGTGTGCAAACTGTTGACAAAGAAAGTTGAAACAGCAATCACAACAACAGGAACAAAACAGGAGCAACAACACCACCATCAACAATATCATCACCACCACTAACACCACTATCCCCTTCACCACTGCTGCCACCACCAATAACATCACTACCATCACCAACAACCCCACCATCAATAATGTCCCCCCCCACACACACCACCACTTCCACCAGCCCCCCCCCCCTCCAAGCAATGGAAGTCAGGTGAAAGTAGAATTAGAAATAGAACACAAATCCAACCTGAGTAAAGCTTGTTGATGATTTTGAACTTGTTTCATTATCATATTCTGGTTGTTCTCCCTCTCTTGTTCCTGGGCCAGCTGTTCTAAGTCCTGTGGGGTAAGAATAAACCAATAAATATTCTTCATTCGATCAATATATGTATTCGAGAAACATTGGAGAAATTTGAAATGTGTGCATCCCAACGTAAATGGCCATTATAATAGTTGAGAAACTAGGGTAAAGAACTCGTCTAAAGTCCATCTCCAGCCTAAAGGCTCATCTGTCTGGTACTTATCCTAGTTTTCATGGTGTGACAGAGTACAAGATCTGTATCAAACCATGAAACAAGAGTGACAACTTCATTTGGTATAGCAAGTAATGTTTTAGCTTGGAGCACCTGCCAGGTCCCCAAACCTACATAAAGTGTAATATTGAGGATTAACGTCATAAATATATGACATAGCTTTAACCTTTTAGCATTTAAACCGGCCATATCCGGCCAGAATTCTCTCACTTCTTTCTGTTCAAACTGGTCATAACTGGCCACTCATACTGATGTTAAGGTATTGTTCTCAAAATAAATAACATCAAAATCTCATAGATTCGTTATTATGTGAGATAATTATGTGAAATAAAGCATTTACCATGAAAATACAGTAGTATGTATAGAGTAATGTAAATGCTAAAGTGTTAATAAACACAAGGAAGATGTTTATTGTCACATTTTGTTAAAATATTACTAACAAAAATCAGTGACTAAGATTTTGAAAATACTCAAGAATATGGAAGGATTTAATATTATAATTCACTTCTTTAGTATTAAGTTGGTGTTTAGAACATAACAAAGGTTCTTATATAAAATTATGATGGAAGGTTCTTAGATAAATAAACACTTTAAAACAGTTTTATGTATATGTAGCCAATCTCTCGGACTCTTAAAGCTCTGAGAAGATAAAGTTAATATAAAGAATGATGAGCCATAAAATAGGATGAAGACCCTTAAAAGAGGAATTGAACCCCCATATCTTCCAGATACTTCCAGATCTGTGACAGATGGTATCTTCTTTTTCCTTCTTTTAAGGTTCTTCATCCTATTTTATGCATCTCCACACCTGAGCACAACATTCTTTATATAGACAGTAGTGTATTGTAAATACAGTAAATAGGACATAAGACAATAATTTAAGTAGACTTACTTTGATTTTAATTCTAAGCTTGGCCAGTTTTTCATTTGCCAGCAAATTCAGTTCCTCCAGAGAAGGTAAAACAGGGGTTTTGGAGTTCTGTTTAAGATAGGAATTGAAAATAGATTTTTAACATTATTCTTTGATAATAACAAAAAATATCAGAACAACTTTCCATTTCCTTGTTTTAACATCATCATTATCCATATCTCCATCAATTAATGTTGTTTACCTTGGTTTATACAAATATTAGAAATAGTTTGTACAAGAAAACTTACATGTCTTGAATTATATTGATATAAATAAATATCTTTATCTTTGTTAGCAGTATCAAGTGAGAAGTGAAGAGACAAACACACACATATAAGACTTTCAGAAACATTTTTTCATGCTAAGAGTTGCTGTAACATGGAACAAACTACCTGCATCAGTTATTAACTGTTGTGACTCTACATTCTTTAAAACTTCAATTCACCAACACTACACCTGATATTCCCCTTCCAGATACACGCATGCATGTGTGTCTGTGTATATATCATGACTTACACACTGTTCACTTTCCTGACATTTGTACATTATTCTATGTACTATACAAGCACCTTTGATGAGTTGTAGTTCACCTGAACATTGTATACAATAATTTTCATCATATTATGATCAGCTTCCACACAAATTTTGTCAGTCAAATTTCACTGGCATGGCATTAGTCAGCCTGAGGCTATGGTAGAAAGAAGAGTGGAGTTGAACTCAAAACCACATAGTTGAGAAGCAATGTTGTTAACATATGGTCATGCTAAACTTTAAATTAATTTTGGCAAACATTATCTAGATCTCAGTGTGGGTACCATGACATAAAGTACCCAGTCCACCCTGTACAGTGGTAGTGATTGTGCTGGTCCCACAACAAAAAGCACCTGGTCTATCCAGTAAAAGTGGTTGTACTAGTGCTGCGACAAAAAGCTCTCAAGACACTATAATATAGCTGATGATAGGGCATCAAACCATAGAAACCAAGCCAAAATTGAATTGTACAAGCAAGACATGGTCACCTAATCTGTCTGGCCTCATAATGTGACAACTCATCTCGCCCATGCAAGCATGGAAAATAGACGTTAAATAGTGATGATGATGATGACATAATGAACAAAAGGAATATATAACTTAAAAGTTAAACAAATTGTTTAATTTAGAAGATAAATATGAAAGCTTACAGAGTCTCCATCACCCGTACTCTTTGTTAAGCCTATATTCTCATAGTCTCGGATATCCTGCAAAACAAAATTCATAGAATTAGAAATTTCTCTAAACAATTCTTGTAGAGCTTTTTCTGAGATTATCAAGAATTTATGACATTTTTATGGGCAAAACCAACCAGCAGGAGACACAGGTGTAGACTCTGAGCAACATGGTTGGATAACATCTCTGAGCTTGGCTGGTCTCACTTGGAGTTCAAGCCTTATCAATTGGAGAAGGTTGCTTCTGACAAGACCTGCTGGAAGGAGTGTTTGAGGACTCTGCCCCCATGGCCCTCTCAGGAATAATAATAATGTTTCTACTTTAGGCACAAGGCCAGCAATTTGAAGGGGAAAGTCGATAAAATCGACTCCAGTGCATTACTGGTTCTTTATTTATCGATCCTGTAAGGATGAAAGGCAAAGCTAACCTCGGTGGGGTTTGAACACAGAACATAAAGAACTGTAACTATATGCCGTGAAGCATGGTGTCTGATGCTCTACTGATATTGCCAATCCATATATATATACTGTATATATATATATATATATATATATATATATATATATATATATATATACACACACACACACACAGGGTGTCTCAAAAAATGTATACACACTTTGATTACAGGTACAGGCAATATTTAGTAGAATGCTGTTGAAGTGTGTATACATTTTTGGGGTCACCCTGTGAGTGTGTGTGTTCATTTATATTTATACTCGGAATTTTTCCTAGAGTGCTTAAAATTATTTGTGACTAATCCCGGTCTTTTTTAAAAAAAAACCACGATAATATTGCTATTTTGCTGAACTCCTTACATTTTGTTGAGTTTTTTCGGAATGTTTTTGACTGCTGTTTCTTGTAAATAGACATCTCATTCTGATGTCACCAGTCATGTCTCTCCATGTGTGTTTATTTTTATAATTCCACACGAGGTGAACTAGCCTGCTTTTAAATTCCCTTTTTGGTATATTCTGACAGTGATTTAGGGTTATCGTGTTTGAACTCTACTGATGAACGACTCCAACCGTGACCATCCCCACTGAAAAGTTTCGTGAAATAGTCTTTTTAAGACTATATAGAGCATTTGTAGTTTTTCCAAATTGAAGGATGAGTATTTAGGCTTTATTTATTCTGAGTTAAGACTCTATTGGTTTTTCCCTGGATTTCACAAAATCTGTGGATAAAATCTCTGTCTTGATTTTTTAAAAATTATAGTCACTTATATATTATGAAATACTGTTGGCTTCTTGCTCACAATAATTTCTATATTTTCATTTATATATATATATATATATATATATATATATATATGAAACTTCAGACAAGGTGCAACCCCTCAGCATGCAGCCACACGTTCAGGCTTAAGCTGTCAGTACTTATGAATAAAAATCACCCAAACTTGCCTCACAATTAGACATTCACCGTTACAACGAGGAGAGATGTGAGAGGGCTGTCCCACTTAGTTTCTTCTTAGCATTCTACTATAAATTCATGGACACCGAGAGGGAAACTCCAGCGTTCTTATTGTGGTATTTGATTGAGTGTGTGTCTTCACACACTTTTTTCTCTCTTGTTCATTATGTATTTTAATTTTCAGAAAATATCAAGGACACCGATTCGTTATTCCAGCATCACTCGCCACAATGCTGCGACTGTGTTGGCTTGCCTAAAAAAAACATTAGAGAACAATTCCAACACCCCTTGGTGTATATTTTCATTATTCATAGTTGTATAAATTATTTATTATTCTTACAGAATGAAAATATAAACACAAATATAAACAAATATAATAAATACAATTAACCCTATCTATCTAGTGCGGGTAAAATTAACCCTAACCCTAACGCTATCTATCTATTTATCAATCCTACAATTTTGAAACGCTGAGCTTGAGCTTTATTTATGGTCATAGCAAAACTGGCTCTAATAGGGAACTGAAGTCTTAAGAATTTGAACGGCAGCTCGGTAGAGGAAGAGATTAGAGGAATCTTGGGAATAAATGCATTTTCTCCTTGGTTGCCTCAAAGAATAGTAACTCTAGGAGATTATCATCTGCCCGACTGTTAAGCATGTGCCTTTGCATAGACGTATCACGAGTGGTAACACCTAGAAATCTTCATATACTATACACGAACGGTGAAACAAAGAATCTGGCGTATCTGAAATACTTTTTACCGTTATTTTTGTCACACACACATACAGCGGCCTCGCCTCGTACTGTAAACCAGACAACGCATCCAATACAGTCGTTTTCTCTTCTACCTGTCTTATCATCTGTTTACTCGGGCGAAGCTGGGTACATCAGCTAGTATATTTATATTCAAAAGAAAATATAGTACAGTTGTAAACCACCGAATCCTAACATAGTTCTAACTGTAGAATAATTTCACCCCGTCTACCAGTATTTCACTAGTGCCTTATTTTATCCAAACCCCCAAAATCAAAAGCAAAGTTGAACTAAAAACACAAAAAAGGCCGTAAATAAATAAAGCTGGTATTTTGGCCATCACTCAATCAATCCACCGTCTGCTTCGATCTACTTTTGACACACGTCCACTTATGCCGCTTATGCCTCTAGAAAAAAATCATAACATTTCTCATTTCTCACTTCTAGATATACGTATATACTTCTACTGAGTTAAAACAATCCAATATTCATACCTGTATTAGTGCTTGAATTTCCAAGTCAAGTTTCACTACTTCTTGTAAACATATTTTTACGTGGACATCTTCGGCTTCCATTTTGAAACGGTGTTAGCTGAACTCATCTTCCCCCAAGTCAATATTCCGTAACTAAAATTTAAAAAATGATTTTCCTAAATTTTATAATTTAGATTTTACCTTGATTTCTCTTCATATCTAAAACCTTCATATTGATAACATTTGTCTTAATCGCTTTGGTTACACTTCTAGTTAACAGAAGTGTAATTATTATACAATTACAAACAAAATCAACATTTTAATTAACAAAAATTATGATAAGTATAGCGCATGAAAAAATCTATTTTTATTAGTATTTAAAATAACTGATCAGTTTTATAAGTCGATAAATCTAATTAATATAATGGACAATTAGTGTGTGATGGTTTATAGATTGATTCTATCCAATACTTGCTAGAAAGGATATATATGTGTGTGTATGCGTATATATAAATTGTGATTATTTGTATGCCTAATTATGTGAAACAAAAGAAACAGCGATCTGTATTTATTATTTATAAATCCCACCGAGGTTAACTTTGCCTTTCATCCTTACGGGGTCGATAAAATAAAGTACCAGTAATACAGTAGTATAATTGCTGGCCTTGTGCCAAAATGTAGAAACAATTATTTATATTATAAAGACGCCATACACTATACTGGTTTCGTATGAGAAAAGTAAGAAATAAAATTAGAGTTATCTCCCTTTATCTTCATTCCACACCGATTAGTTTTACCCAGTTACAACAAACTTGAGTTAACTTCAAAAATACCGATTTGTAATATATTTTATTGCTGAAATACCTTAAAAAATTAATATGGCATGTAAATATAATTATGACTTTTTAGATGACATACGTGACAATCCAGCAAGTGTAGTTGTTGACACGTTCCGTGTTATACTGAAGATATGTAAGAACATAATTGACAACCCAGCTGAAAGGAAATACAGACGTCTTCGTCTCGGAAATCAGGTTGTACAGAACAAAATCTTACCTATTAACGGAGCTTTCAATTGTTTATTAGCCTTAGGCTTCGAAGAGGTTAGCAATACTTCGTATCTTCTTTTGTGTTGTTGTTGGTATTGTTGTTGTTCTCGATACAGTAGTTTGGAGTCTGTAGTCTGGTTAAGACACAACGTGTGTTGGTAGTGGTGGAGAACTCGTATTTCCGAAGCCGGCGATTATGGCTTCATCTGACAAATCCCGCCGAGGTTGACTTTGCCTTTCATCCTTACGGGGTCGATAAAATAAAGTACCAGTAATGCACTGGGTAATTGCTGGCCTTGTGCCAAAAGTAGAAACAATTATTATTAATACCCTGAGTTTAAATCCCGCCGAGGTTAACTTTGCCTTTCATCCTTACGGGGTCAATAAAATAAAGTACCAGTATTGCACTGGCCTTGTGCCAAACATAGAAACAATTATTATTAATACCCTAACCACAAAGCCACGCACCTTCTCTCTCTCACACACACACGCACGCACGCACGCACACACACACACACACACACACACACACATATAACTTCAGCATTCGGTAATCAGGTGGAGATGATTGCTTCTGACAGGACCTACTGGAAGGAGTGTTTGAGGACTTTTCCCCTACGACACTCCCAGGAATAAATGGGGGAAGAAGAGAGAAGACGACTTCCATCCGAAGCACCTCCAGTTCCTCCTAAACGTGACCCAAATAAGACTTTAAAATGAATGTATCCTAGTTGGATTGTTTATCGACATAGACGTGAGGGAAGGTCCCTTGTCTATTTACCATTTTTGTAAGTGAGAATTATAACAAAGTGAGTGGGTGTGTGCGTAAACAAGACAATAACCACAACGAGAGTTATATTCAACAATTGTAAATAATGGTGATGTTTATTTTGTTTATATGTGTTTATTATATTACAAATGGAACATACCAAATATAGACGCGGTCAGTTGTGGTGAAAGGAGCGTATTACAATTACAAAGGTATTGTGGGGTTTGCTGTTTGCTGTTCCCTTGGGCTGTTTATCGTTTCGTGGTACAGAGGCTGTTTTCTGTGGCGTGTGTTTAGTCTGCTTTCCCGTGGCTGTCTGTGTTTACCTCTGGTGTTCTCAACCAGGGGGAGACAATTAGCTTGGGCTATTATCCGCCAGGAGGCGTGAGGCGTCTTACTACAGTACTCCCTGCCAGATTTTCAAATCATCGAAAATCGATGTTATTACTCACACGTGGAGTAAGATGGCGAACAATGCAACAAGGGGGAGCTATTCGCCCTACCAATCATTAAATCCAAAATAAGGATTTGAAAAATGTTAAAAAACAACATGCATGCATAAAAAACAGGCAAAGAAAAAAGCAGAAACACAGAAGCAAAAAAAAAGGTGCAGCTGATACAGTCTAAATATAGACGGTGCTGCAAAATTTTTTGGGCCAGTGGACCCTACGACCTGAACGGGTCGTGGTCTTGTAACGTGGTGATGGTGGTGGTGTAGGGACAGGCGATGATGGTGGTTCAGGAACAGGCGTTCGCTCAACAGGCAAATACGAAGGGGTTCGTGGATCAGGAACCACAGCGTCCGTGTCAAGGTGTGCCTGCTTAAGCCTGTCTATTGTAACTGTCTCCCTGGACCCTTTAATATCTAAAGTGAAATGCTTAGCCAAGCGCGCTAAGACACGGTAAGGTCCAGTGTAAGGCTGTGTGAGCGGGGGCTTCACAGAATCTTTCCTTACAAAGACATGCGTCCACGAGGCAACATCCCTAGGGACAGCAGTCTTGACAGTTTGTTTCCTAGTGTCCATTGGCGGCAAATCCTGGAAATAGGAGCGCAAACGGGACACGTAGGAAGCGTGATCTTGGGCATCAAGATCGATAGGGGCAAGCATTTGCCCGGGCAACGTCAGAGGGGCACCGTACAGTACTTCGGCCGGTGAAAATCCAAAGTCGACCTTCACCGTTGCCCGAATCCCTTGTAGCACAATAGGGAGGTACTCGCTCCAATGCGCCGAGTCCATTGAGGCCATTAAGGAGGCCTTCAGTTGGCGGTGAAAACGCTCCACCATACCATTCGAAGCGGGATGGTACGCCGTAGTTCTGATGCATTTAGCACCAATTAATTTTGACAGTTCGAGGAAAAGGCTCGACTCGAACTGTCGTCCACGGTCGGTAGTTACTGTGGATGGAACTCCATAATGAGAGATCCATCCAGACACAAGAGCACGCACTGTTGTCTCAGCGGTGATGTTTTTCAAGGGGATGGCTTCAGGCCATCTCGAAAAACGGTCAATTATGGTCAGCAGATAAGAATACCCATCGCTGACAGGCCAAGGTCCCACTATATCAATATGAATGTGCGAAAAACGCGCATCTGGGTTAGTAAAGGTATCCAGGGGAGCCTTGACGTGTCGATGGACCTTTGATTTCTGGCAAGCGACGCAGGAACGGCACCAAGCAGCAATTTCACGCCTCATATTTGGCCAGAAAAATCTAGCTGATATGAGCTTTGCTGTGGCAGAAGATCCTGGATGCGAGAAACCATGTAATCCCAGAAACACGGTCAGATGATGATTCTCTGGAACGAAGGGCCTAGGCACGTCCAAAGAGACGTCGCAGAGAATTTGGCCAACTGCAGTCGACAGAGGCAAGAATTTCATCTCGCAATTCGCAAACTCGGGCGATGTAACATCCAATGACTCAAGGGGAGGCTGATCCGCAGCCAAACGAGTCAGATCTATGTCAGAGGGTGACGAGATAGCTGTCATGGGTAAGCGGGACAAGGCATCGGCCGCTATATTTAGTGAACCCGGAATGTGTTGGATATTATTCGCATATTGCGATATGAAATCAAGGTGTCTCGTCTCTCTGGGCGAGTATTTATCAGCCTTCGCTCTCAACGCAAAAGTCAATGGTTTATGGTCAGTGAGGATAGTAAATAGTCTACCCTCTAGCATATGTGAAAAATGTTTCACGGCCAAATAGATGGCCAAAAGCTCTCTTCCAAAGGTGCTGTCGTGCGTCTCAGCAGGTTTCAGCTTTCTGGAAAAAAACTCCAGCGGTTGCTGGTAACCATTGATGTTTTGCTGTAGCACTGCGCCCACAGCGATATCCGATGCATCAACACAAAGCATTAGCTTTGCACCAGGTACCGGGTGAGCCAGTAACGAAGCATTAGCCAAAGCAGTTTTGGCGTGCTGAAAATCAGCAAGTTGAGTGTCTGTCAAAGAAATGTCTTTGTTCTTCTTCCGACAATTTTTTTAAAATTTCTGTCAGGGAGAAAAGCAATCTTGCACAATTTGGCACGAAACGCCTATAAAAGTTAATCAGGCCTAAGAACTGGCGTAACTGACGTAGTGAGGTCGGTGGAGGCAAATCCTCTATGACCTTAACTCGCTCAGGCCGGGGTCGAATACCGTCAGCATCGATGACGTGACCCAAGAAAGTCAGTGACTCAACACCAAAAACACATTTGGGTGCATTAATCTGCACGTTATACGCCTTCAATCGGCGGAAAAGAAGATTCAAATGGTGCGTATGTTGCTCTTGAGAAGAACTAGCAATGAGCAGGTCGTCAATATAGGTATAGACGAAATCGAGGCCGCGAGTAACCTCGTCCATAAACCGCTGAAAAGTACTAGCGGCATTCCTTAATCCGAACGGCATGGTCAAAAACTCAAATGACCCAAATGGCGTAACTATAGCCGTTTTTGGAATGTCATTTTTATGGACAGAAATTTGATGGTACGCACGAATTAAATCCAGTTTGGAGAATATCTTGCATCCCTGCAACAAAGACGCAAAGTCTTGCAGATGAGGGATAGGACAACGGTCCGGTTCCATTATCGAATTTAGGCGTCGATAATCTCCAGTAGGTCTCCAATCGCCAGTCGCTTTCGGTACCATGTGTAATGGGGACGCCCACGGGCTCGTGGACGGACAAATATTCCCCAACTGCAGCATATGATCAAACTCTGATCGTGCTGCTTTGAGTTTGTCCGGAGGCAAGCGACGAGGACGAGAAAAAACGGGAGCACCAGTTGTAGATATGAAGTGCTCCGTGGTATGAGTTGGCTCATCAACTCGAAAATTTCCCCGAGTCAGTTGCGGGAACGAGTTCAACAAAGCATGGTAAGTATCACCGGTGTTAGCAAGAAAAAAGGTCGGGCTAACCGTTGGAACTCCTGGTGCCTTGCCAACAACAGTTAAACCAGTGATGCCATCAATTAGGCGTTTACGACGGAGGTCCACTGTCAATGAAAAATGGTGGAGAAAATCCGCGCCTAGAATCGGATACGGCAAGGCAGCGACAGTAAATATCCATTTAAACTCGCGCCGCAGATTACGGAACTGCAAAGGTAGCGAGATTTGTCCGAAGGTTCGAATCAGCGAACAATTTACTGCCTGCAACTCAATAGGTGTCTCAGGGGGAGTTTCCTTCATACAACACACAGGCCATATTGAACAAACTGCACCTGTGTCCACCAGAAAGGCTCTACCTGATAGCAGGTCCTCAATGAAAAAGTGGCGGTTGGATGATGTTTCGCAGAGCGCACTATCCGCCGTTAGTGACTCTGGTCGTCGTTTCCCATGTAAGCACAAGGAGGCCTACAGCGAGCGGCTTTGTCACCATATTTGTCATGGTAATAACAATATGGTGGTTTTGGTGTTTTGGAAGGGCTACGGTGGCGAGGAGTTGAATAACATCATGAGCGGCTCCTCTGCCGTCCAAAAGACCTGAATTCCTGGCACAACTCCGCCATTTGACGAGTCATGGCTTCCATTGTGGTGACTAATTTCTCATCACCCGCTGATGAGCGTGATTGAGGAAGAGAAGAGGAAGCACGTACTTTGGCTTCGAAGTGTCTCTCTTCGTCACTTCTACAATTTTGTCAGCAGAGACAGCAATGTGGTCGAGGGTATTTACCTCTAGCATATGGGCTAGGATCGCCTGTACCTCTTGAGGTAGGCGAGAGAAGAACAATTGCTTCAGGAAAGGGCTATCCTGATCTTGGGAATCGCTCAATTCCCGCAAATGCTGGAGAAAAGCGGTAGGGGTCCTGTCACCTAATTGTTCGTCCTCGATCAATGACTGAAAACGACTCTCTACCAACTTACAATTCCTTCTCAAGATTTCGCCTTTTAAAGACTCATACGTTAAGTCAGAGGGGGGGGGGGGGTCTGTAATTAGGTCTTGGACCGAATCTGCTAGATTAGGGGGAAGTCCGCTAATCAAGACAGCGAGGCGCTGGTTAGACTCGATCTTACAGACCGTAAAATACGCCTGTAGCTGAGCCAACCACAGCTTAGGGTTTCCGGTAAAGGCGGGCAAATGTGGCACTTTCATGGTAAAACGTTTAAAATAAAAAAAAATATATATATATAAACAGCAATTAATGTACCCTCGCACAGCGAAAAGCAAACACCCACAATGGAAAAAAAATCAAAGGTCAAAAAGAAACAGACATTCAAAACATTAGGAAATAGGAAAAATACATAAAATACATATATATTTAAAAAAAAAAAAAATTTTCCTTCAATGTCTGTCCCCTTGTGTTGCTTCAACGGGCCAGTAAATCAAATAACTCGTGAAAAAGAGAAAAAAAAAAATGTTTGTTTTAGAATATATCCACGTTGGATATCATCAATAGGTAGCCTGTGGCTAAAAATCCCTTATAAAAAAAGTAAGGCATGTATATCCCCTGCGGGGCAGTAATGTTCACAAAAAAGTTTTTTTCCCTTGATCAAATATGGAACACACACGCAATTCCAAAATGTCCCTGTCCTGGCAGAAAATTACAAAACGGGGAAGGAAAGCAACGCCATCTTTGAAAAATTTTTTTGGCTGGTTTGTATACCTTGTCAATACGGTATAAACACTTTATTATTTCTCTGTCTTTTTTTGTATTTTCGTAAGTTGCGAAAAGGTTGACAACGTGGTAATAACAGTGATGTTCAACTGAATAAAAAGGCTGCGTAAAATTCTTACGTCGGTCACCAGTGTGGTAAAATGAATGTATCCTAGTTGGATTGTTTATCGACATAGACGTGAGGGAAGGTCCCTTGTCTATTTACCATTTTTGTAAGTGAGAATTATAACAAAGTGAGTGGGTGTGTGCGTAAACAAGACAATAACCACAATGAGAGTTATATTCAACAATTGTAAATAATGGTGATGTTTATTTTGTTTATATGTGTTTATTATATTACAAATGGAACATACCAAATATAGACGCGGTCAGTTGTGGTGAAAGGAGCGTATTACAATTACAAAGGTATTGTGAGGTTTGCTGTTTGCTGTTCCCTTGGGCTGTTTATCGTTTCGTGGTACAGAGGCTGTTTTCTGTGGCGTGTGTTTAGTCTGCTTTCCCGTGGCTGTCTGTGTTTACCTCTGGTGTTCTCAACCTGGGGGAGACAACAAGCTTGGGCTATTATCTGCCAGGAGGCGTGAGGCGTCTTACTACAACTTTGTGTTTTTGCATCCGTGTTTGTTTTGTTTTATTTGTTCAACTATATATATATATATATACAATATATTAATAAATGGAAACTATATCTATAAAACCATATTTATTTTATTATATATATTTCAAGGGCAACCAAGGTAAATTATGGTGCGCTTTCATCAGATAAAATACAGATTTGTTTTATAAATAAATATTGACATACCCGGAAAAAAGACAACCTCAAAGGTTGAAATTGATATCAGTTATAAAAATGTTTAAGCTTGTTGAATCCCAACAAATTAGATATAACCTCTGCATATATATATATATATATATATACCCATCCATACCACCCCTTTCAATGTAAAGTTATGTTGGTACCACAACATCCAGTCCGAAACAAATGAGGTCATGTAGGTGTCACGACAAAAAAAAACACACAGTCCACGCTGTAATGTGGCCGTGTAGGTAACACGGTAAAAACCTCCCAGTCCACACTGTAAACATGGTTGGTGTTAGGAAGGGCATCCAGCCGTAGAAAACCCGCCAGACAGTCCTATGCGAGCAAGCCAACCACTCTTGCCTCAAGTGGGAAAACTCCCGTCCAAACCCATGCAAGCGTGGAAGATGGACGTTAAACGATGATGATGATGATATATATATGGTTGAACAAATAAAACAAAACAAACATGGATGCAAAAACACAAAGTCTTATATATATATATGGAGGCACATGGTTTAGTGGTTAGAGCATTGGCCTTGCAATCGAAAGGTTGTGAGTTCAATTCTCAAACTGGGTGATGTGTTGTTTCCTTGAGCAAGACACTTTATTTCACATTGCTCCAGTTTACTCAGCTGTAGAAATGAGATGATAGGGACTGGTGTCCATGTCATTTCACTGCAAAGTGGTCGTGGAGGTGTCACGGCATAAAAGCACCCAGCACTCACTGTAAATGAGGTTGGTGTTAGGAAGGGCATCCGGCTGTAGAAATCAAGCTAGAATCAGTTCCCGTCCCACCCTTGCAAGCAGGGAAAAGCGGACGTAAAATGATGATGATGATGATGATGATATAGATATTTATTTATTTGCATTTATTCCTGATGATTTCATACAAATGAAATAGTTTTAATTCTGTAGAAGTCATTTCTATAATATATATATATCATCATCATCATCATCATACGTCCGTTCTTCCACGCTAGCATGGGTTAGACGGGTTGTCCTGTTGTAGGCAGTGTCCAGTCGGCTGACCTTGTCTTGCTCATAGAGGAACTGATTCTGGCTTGATTTCTACAGCTGGATGCCCTTCCTAACACCAACCTCATTTACAGTGAGTGCTGGGTGCTTTTTTTTTCCGTGGCGCCTACACATCCAGTTTACAGTGTGGGCTGGGTGCTTTTTTGCCGTGGCACCTCCACGACCACTTTGCAGTGGGGGTGGGGTGGGGTGGGGGCATATAGTCTATATGCTTCAGCTTCGGCTTGTTCCCATGGGAAGTCAGGTCTTCTGTATTACTGCGTGACCCCAGAGGTCACGGTCGTGTGTTATAGCCCTTGAGAGGTGCAATTGGGTAAGGTCGGATTTTATCACTTCATCCCAGGTCTTCTTGGGTCTCCCCACTCTGCGGCTTCCATCGACTTCTAGTGCTCTGCAACATTTTATGCAGCTGTCATCCTTCATACGCATCACATGTCCATAATGTAACCTCCTCTCCTGCGCACAGCATTTGATTCCTCTTATGCTCAGTCTCTCTCTCACTTTGTTCACGTGTATTACTATTACACATCCATCGGAGCATGCAAGCTTTGTTTCTTTCTAATCTGCGCAAGTCTTCTACAGACAGCGCCCAGGTCTCACTACCATGTAACATTGCTGTTCGTATACACACATCATACAGTCTGTCTTTCATTTTGAGGGAAAAATCTTTTGCAGCTAGTAGTGGCAGTAGCTCCCTGAACTTTTTCCATCCCGTTCTTACCCTAGTTATTGTACTTTCCGAACACCCACCTCCGCTGCTAATTCGGTCAACTAGGTAGCAGAAGCTGTCCACTGTTTCTACAGAGCCCTCCCAGAGTTTGGTGGTGCTTGTTTCCTGTGGCTGTTTGCTGCTTGCTGTCCCAGCACAGCTGCTACATATGAAGCCTACATTCTTAGTTAAGCTTCCTGAGATCCCACTACATCTCTTGTGTACCCATTGTTTGCATTTGGGGCAGAGGATGGAGTTCCTACCTACACCTTTCCTACATACTGAGCAAGGCCATTTCCCTGAGGGGCTCTGGGTTCTGTTTTCTCGTCTACCTTAGTCTTTGTCAGGTTGACTTTGAGACCCTTTCTTTCTAGTTTCTGCTTCCATGTTTGGAATTTCTTCTCTAGTTCCACCATAGATTCAGCTATAAGTGTGAAATCATCTGCATATAGGAGTTCCCATGGGCATCCAGTCTTAAACTCCTCCGTTATTGCCTGCAAAACTATAATGAACAGGAGAGGGCTAAGATCAGAGCCCTGTGGACACCGATCTGTATGCTAAATTCCTTGCTATAGTCATTGCTAACCCTAACTTTGCTGACTGCTCCTCTATACATGGCTTGTACAGCTTTCACAAGCCATTCATCTACTCCTAATTTTCTAAGAACCCACCAGATTATAGCACGGGGGACTCAGTCGAAGGCTTTTTCCAGATCGACGAATGCCAGGTAGAGTGGCTTACTTTTAGCTAGGTACTTTTCTTGTAACTGCCTCACAAGGAAGAGGGCATCAGTGGTGCCTTTTCCTGGTACAAACCCAAATTGCATCTCATCTAGTTTCACCCGGTCCCTAATCAACTGTGTTAACTCTTTCCGTTACTTTCATGACCTGGTCCATCAGCTTTATACCTCTATAGTTTCCTCTATCTAGTGCATCACCTTTACCTTTGTAACAGTTGACAATGATGCTGCTGCACCAATCTTTTGGTATGATACCCTCTAGTATTACCTGGTTAACAATTTGTGTGGTTATGGTGTGACCTACCGACCCAGATGCCTTCAGCATCTCGGCAGCTATACCCGATGGACTGGTTGCCTTCCCTGTCTTCATATCTTTGATTGCCTTACTTACTACGCTGCTGCTGACTTGTACTGCTGGCCCCTCTATAGGGTCCGCTTGGGGTAGGGTCTCTTTTTTCCATGCATTCTCCCCATTTAGTAATCTTTCATAATGGCTCTTCCACACAGCTTTCTTCTCGGTACTTGTGAGGGCAAGCTCACCATTATCATTCCGGATACACTTCTCTCCAATGATATCACAATTCTCTCTGACACACTGCCTTGCAATCTTGAACACCTCCTGTTTCTGGTCCTCCCATTGCAAAACATGCTTGAATTTTCTATTTTCTGCTTCTCTTCTAGCTAAGTATACTTGTCGCCTAGCTTCCCTCCTGGTCTCTATGTAATGTACCCTGCTTCACCCGTTCTTCCATTCTTTTCATGCCTGTCTCTAATCTTTAACTGCCTCATCTACCTTATTGTTCCACCACAAAGTCACTCTCCTCCTCCCTGTGGACTTGCTCCAACCACAGATCTCGTCCGTCGCTTTTAGTAAGTTATTTTTTAGGAACTCCCAGTGCTCTTCTACATTGAATGTCTCTATCTGTTCTTCTTTACTGTCATAGGCGTTGAGTAGAATATCTTTAAATCTGTTACAGGCTGAGGGGTTTTTCAGCTTCCAGATCTTTCTTCTCCAGGTTGCCTTCTGTTTCCAATTTTGTCTAGTTTTGAGAGTGATGTCGCTGACAACTAAGTTATGTTGGGAGGTACAACCGTCCATCTATCACGCCCTCTGATGAGGATAAAATCTATCATCATTGTTGCCATTTTACATCTGCTTTTCCATGCTTGTATTGCTGGGACGATCCTTTGGTTCTTTTCCAGCACAGCACTCCTCCATTTGTCACAGCCTTTCGTTATCTCAACTATGAGATCCTGTGATTTGCGATCAGCTCTGGCAACCTTTCTTCAGATCTTCCTTGGTTTCCCTCTACTCTAACTCCCTTCCACTGGGATTTCTTGGCACTTCTTCACTCAATGATCATCATATGTATCACATGACCATACCTGCGCAGTCTTCTTTCTTGCAAACTACATTTGATTCCTCTTGTATCTAGCTTTTCTCGCAGCCCATGTACTTTTCCCCATCAACATCTTGGTTATCATAGACACACTGCTTACTGATGCAGAACACCTCACGTTTCCAATCTTCACATTGCCAAGACGGTGGCAAACTTCCTGCTTTCAGTTTCTTTGCAAGCTATTTATACCTGTTGGAATACATACCTTGCAAAGTAGGACTTAGAATATATACGCCATCTTACATAAATATATTCAGTTTATACAAGCAATTTTTTTTCCTTTTTTTTTTTACAGGATGATGAGTTTCTTACATTACCTGAAACAAAGGCACTGTTTGATCTGATAAACATTCAGCAGCAAATCGAGAATATATTAAAGACTGATGTAAAATTGAACATGAATTCTGAGGGAAAGTCTGTGTTGGCAGATAATGAGAGAAAAGCTCCAAGTTCATTGAAAAGTCCAACAGAACCAAAACATTTAGTATCAAATCCTTCTCAACAAAAGGTACATATATTATTATTAAAATTATTATTTTTATTATTATTGGATTGGCAATATCGGTAGAGGGTTGGATGCCATGATTTGCACAGTTACGTCTCTTTACGGACTGAGTTCAAATCCCGCTGATGTTAACTTTGCCTTTCATCCTTACGGGGTCGATAAAATAAAGTACCAGTCACGCACTGGGGTCGATTTAATTGACTTTCCCCTGCCTCAAAATTGATGGCCTTGTGCCTATATAAGAAACCATTATTAACAGTAATTAACTGGATTATGTTGTTTAACCCCAGACTATGTGTTGTCTGATCATTATTGAATTAATTACAAGGACTTAATTGAATAGTAAATCATCACTTAAACTATCAACATTGGTGTTTCCACAAATATCACTACTACCATATCACCACAAATATTTTCACCACCACCACAAACATTGTCATCTTCACCACCATCTCACTACAAACATTGTCACAACCACTGTCACCACACTACAAACATTGTCACTTACATTGCACATCCAACAAAGCATTGCTGTTTCATTTCTCTCCAGTCTACACATGTCCTCTGCAGTCACTGACCATGTTTCACTATGATACAGCATTGCACTTCTCACATAAGCAATATATTTCATTATAAATATAGTAACAAAAGGGTTGAATTTATTAATTTCTATTTTCAGAATGAGGTACATTTTTATTCCAAACTGTTAACGTACTTGAAGAAAGTTCAACAATATGAAGAATTGAGCCTCCAAAACAAGGCACGCCAAATAATCCCAGTGGCAGAACTAAAAGAAGAGGCTAAAATAAAGTTTGAGTCTGTTTCTGATGCTGAAAGTTCTGATGCAGTTAGTTTTGAAGACTGCCTACTTCTTTGCCTCTTGGATTGGTTCAAGAATAAATTCTTTAAATGGGTTGATAAGCCAGTGTGTAACGTCTGTAGCTGTACCAATGTCATGTCTGTTGGCACTGATGATCCTAATTATGAAGAAAGCTGTTGGGAATCCGGAATTGTTGAATTATATTCATGTTCTTTATGTGGTACAGTTGCCCGTTTTCCTCGTTATAATGATTGTGAAAAATTGCTTGAAACCAGACAAGGGAGATGTGGAGAATGGGCAAATTGCTTTACACTGTGTTGTAGATCGATGGGATTTGAAGCACGTTTTGTAGTTAGCTGGGCAGATCATGTATGGACTGAAGTTTTTTCTGAATGTCAACAACGTTGGCTCCATTGCGATCCTTGTGAGAACATCTGTGATAAACCTCTATTGTATGAGGCAGGCTGGGGAGCTGAGATCATCTATATTATTGGCTTCTCAAGAGACGATATCCAGGATGTAACTTGGCGTTATTCTAACCAACATGAGAAAGTTAGGCAGAAGAGAACAACAGTGAGTGAGAAATGGCTGCTACTGACTTTGGAAAAACTACAAACGAAACTAAAACTTAATTTATCACAGGAAAGAAAAGATTTAATATCATTCAGATATATGAAAGAACTTACTGAATTCCTGTCTGTTAAAACACCAAAATCTGGAGAATTCCAGGGCAGAACAACTGGTTCTTTGGCTTGGCGTTTACAGCGAGGGGAAACCACGAAGCATACACCTTATATTTTTAAACCTGATGCAGAAGAACAGAAATCTAAATGTTTGCATGTGAAATATTCCTGTGCCAAAGATATGTATTGTCGAAAATATTCTAGTAAATCAGAAATTCCAGCTTGGCAGTCACTAGTATTCTCTTATAAATATATATTTCGCAAAGAAGAACGTGACTGGAAAATGGTGTATCTATCTCGAGATGAAGGTTGTGAATTTGGGGAAATTATTTGGAAATTTGATGTTTCTGGTAAGTTAGTATTTCATCATCATCATCACCGTTTAACGTCCATTTTTTAATATTTATTTCATTTCATCTAATGAATGGTTCTATCATCATCATCACCAATTATACTATCTATGAATTTCATACATACATTAACAGAAAGTTTGCCAAAGAGTTGGTAATTGTGTCAAGGACATGAGTCTCCCTAGTGTTGGTAATCTACATGATAAACACATCCATACATGCATGTGGTGATAGGAAGGGCATCCAGCCATAGAAAGCTTGTCAAACAAAGGGCTGGGAGGACCCCTCAGTTGTGTCAAGGACATGATGGCTTTCTCTGTGCACTCAGTAGAAAGTGAGACTATACATAAGCGAGTCACAGATCCTGGCCTGTCCAGATCAGTAGCCCCACGTTAGTACTGTCTTGGTCTTTGTAGACCCATCCAACCCTTGCTAACAGGGAAAGTGGACGTTAAAACAATGATGATGATTAATAATTCTTCATCATCATCACTATTTAACGTACATTTGGTTTCCATGGCATTAAGTGACTGGAAGTACAAATATTACCCCTGAACAAAGCACCACTCCATTTCAGGGTTAACCCCCAGCAACTGCTGGCACACATTTACAACAGAATGAACTAAAGCAACTTGAAATGAAGTAATGTGCCTCCTGGTATCCAAGAATCAAACCTACAAAATTACGACACCCACAACATCCAACACTTTAACCACTAGGCCATGTTCCTTCACAAAGGATAACCCCTGATTTAACAGGAACAAAGGTCCTTAAAAGGCCTGCAGGTGCTTTCTATTTTAGACAGAATATCAGTTGCTCTCTCCGACAGGTTTGCAGTTGAGCCCATAGCAGTGGAGATGTCTGGTGTCCTTGGCCCACCATCGGAACCCCACGGCAGGGAGACTTCTGGTGTCCTTGGCTCTAAGACCACCATCAGCACCCCATGGCAGGGAGACTTCTGGTGTCTTTGGCCCTAGGACCACCTCCCTACTCACCACCATCGACATGGAGTTGGCTACCCGCTGGTGTGAGCCTCGTGAGCTGGAATGGCTCTTCCGTGTCTCCCTCACCATCCTCCAGGGGAAATACCCTTATTATTCTGTCTGCCGGGAATGCTGGCGTGTTGACCCCCATTTGCTTATAATAGTGAGATATGGGGAGAGCGATAGAGATGGAGGCAGTGAGAGTGGGAGTTTCGTTCCTTTGTGTTTGCACCTGTTGTATATGACAGATGGGGAGGGCGAGAGAGACAGGGGCAGTGACAGTTTGGCTCCTTTGTGTTTGGACCTGATGTATATGAGAGATGGGGAGAGAATGGGAGAGACAGAGGCAGTGACAGTGGGTGTTTGGTTCCTTTGTGTTCAGACCTGGTGTATATATGTATATGTTTCACAGACATACACTCACGTTTAATTCTCTCTTTTCACACGTACTTCTTTAATATGTAAAATTTATAAACTTCTTTATGCTTTAGATTGTGGACTAAGCATTGACAAGCTTGAAGTGTTGGTTTCCAGTGAGACGTTTGAGAATGGTGAGGTATTGTGGCAGGTAAAAAATGATCAGAATAAGAGTTGGCCAATTAAAGGTATGTTGTTTTGAAAATATGAATTGTGAACCCTTTTTATACCAACCTATCCCAAATCATAACTGGTTCTATGAAATAAAACCTCCCATTTTAAAGGGAAATCTTCCAACATAATTTGGTACAACGTTTTGTTAAGTTATGTTACAAATACCATCAATATATATATATATATATATATATCCTAAACGTAAATTGTTTTTTTTAACAGACGGTCAGTTACACATCATTGATGATATGGAAGGAAGCAAGACTCTACATTTATCAGCACAGCTCCAAGGTGGAAAAGGTCAAAATGGATGGCAGCATGCACAGTTGTTTCGGCAAAGTAACACAGCTACAGATCATCCTTTGCAGATAATTTTACACCTTCAGTAAATTACAAAGAAATCAGTTTGTCACAACACTGATATATATTTCTCTGATTGTGTACCTATGAACATACATATTTTATTTGAAAGTAAAAAACAGAAACAGAAAGAAAAAAAAAACAAGCAAAAAACCTCTCAGCTGTTTGGTGAAGAAAGAAACATTTTAAGCAATAAAACTTTTTATTTAAGGAACTTGAATACTATTATAACTTTAGAAGTGGTGATTTGGCAGAGGTTTTAGAATGTCAGATAGAATGCTCTGTGGTATATATTCCAGCTATCTGTGTACTGAGTTCAAAACCAGCTGAAGTTAACTTTATCTTTCATCCTTTCGTAATCAATAAAAAAGTACCAATCCAGTATTGAAATCGATTCTCTCACCATATCTCTTCCTCACTTCCTTTCTATCATACACATTCTCTCTCTTTTTCTTCTCTGGAAGAAATCGGCTGTGTTCAGACCTGGGGCTGGGCTGGGCTTGGCCAGGTTTTAAAATGCTCAAGATACACCTTATGTCATTACAGTACTCCTATGACTCCATCAGAAGACATGTTATTATTTTAGTTTAATAATAATAAGAATGAAAATTGTGTACAGTGCTCAGGTGCACTACAACTCATCAAAGGTGCATGTATAGTACATAGAATAATGTACAAATGTCAGGAAAGTGTATGAGTTATGATAGACACACACATGCGTGCGTGTGTATGGAGGGTGTAGCGTTGGTGAATTTTGGGAAGCATGGAAGTTTTGAAGGATGCAGTGTTCCAACAGCTAATAGCTGATGCAGGTAGTTTGTTCCATGCTTCAGCAACTCTGAGCATGAAAAAATGGAATCTTAAATTGAAATAAACTGATATTAAATTGGTTATAAATGATTTTTAAAATAGATGCAAAACAATGGTGAATTGTGACATTCTTATATTTTCTAAACAGCATAAAGTTATTCTGGCTTGGAATTAAAACTGATAGAAATATTTCATCAGAAATTTAGCTACTACATGTAAATTTACAAATCGAACTTGTTTCTATAATTATATTTTTTGTGGACTGTTAACTATATAATAAAACTTTTAAAAAATCATTTGTCCAGATGTTCCCTGCTTTTGGAAACTGTTCATTTCCATTGAAGACAACTTGTATGAACCTCAACCATCATTGTCAGTCCTATGGCCTCGAATTGTTATCTTTTTATATTTTCATTCAAATATTCTTGTATTTCTAAAATGTGATAGTGATGAATGATATGGTTGGGTCATGTGTTGGGGAAGGATGAAACTGACTGAGTGAGAGGAATAGAGCTAGTGATGAATGAGGTGACTGGTCAGTGCTGGACTTAGGCTAAATAAGCTATAGCTTAGGGTCACGCACCTTCAAAGGACTTCATTTTTTAAAATATATTTTTTTTTATCATTCATTTTTATTTTTTAACACTAAATCATCAAAAATTATATCATCATCATCATCATATATATGTATATGAGTCCTGGGTTCAATCGGGAGTAACCACAGTAAGTAAGGTACTCAATATATTAGTAGAGTGTAAACATCAAGTTTAATATAGAAATAGCCTCTACAGGATACTTAGAATAAATGAACCCTTAAATGTGTGGGCATTAGTGTGTATGTGTACATGAGTGTGTGTGTGTATGTGTACATGAGTGTGTATGTGTACATGAGTGTATGTATACGTGAGTGTGTATGTATACATGAGTGTGTACATGTGTGTGTATGTGTACATGAGTGTGTGTGTGTATGTGTACATGTGTGTGTATGTGTACATGAGTGTGAATGTGAACCTTGTCTTTTATCTGTCATTGTATCATTGTGTATATTTCTAAAAATAGTTTTTTCAAAGAATCCCTGTTCTTTAAAATCCCTTGGCCAATGACCTCTAACCACCCCCAAAAATCATCACCTTCCCCCCAACCACCAACTCAGAATATAAAGGGTTGTAACTCTATGCTGCTAAGCATGTTGACCGACACTCTACCGATTTTACCAATCCACCTAATAATAATTGTTTCTACTTTTGGCACAAGGCCAGCAATTACCCAGTGCATTACTGGTACTTTATTTTATCGACCCTGTAAGGATGAAAGGCAAAGTCAACCTCGGTGGGATTTGAATTCAGATCGTAAAGGGACGTAACTATGCTGGAAAGCATGGCGCCCGACCCTCTACCGATACTGCCAATCCACCGCCCTTGAATGGCCTAATAATAATAATAATTGTTTCTACTTTTGGCACAAGGCCAGCAATTATCCCAGTGTATTACTGGTACTTTATTTTATTGACCCCTTAAGGATGAAAGGCAAAGTTAACCTCGGCGGCATTTTAACTCAGATCATAAAGGGCCGTAACTCTATGCTGCAAAGCATGGCGTCCGACCCTCTACCGATACTGCCAATCCACTGCCCTCACCGATAATAATAATGATTCTAAATTGATTTTCTTATTTCTTTCCATTTCAATTTAAGCTTATTTTTTGTATCTTCATTAGCAAAAATATAATTAATACAGTTGTGAGAAATTTCCCAGAGATTCTCTTTTGATAAAGAAAATGCCTCAGCTACCAAGTTATATTCTTTAGAAAGGTTTGTGTTGAATATTCCTGGACCATCAGTCTGAAACATAAACCAGAAATATTTATTCAGATATACCAGAAATTAGAAAATATAACAATAAAAAAGTACATATTTCCTAAATTACTTTATATTTCAGAGCCAAAGACTCAGTGACAATTAAAGAAATGACTCATGATAAAGTCAAGTAAACATATTTAAGACTATTCAACAGAATTCGTTATATAATCGGCTTGTCTCCCCACAACCCCGGAGGACGGCAAAGGAGACATGCTGGAAAAGCTACTCCAATTCGCGGGGCTCACACCTTTATATTTTGGAGTGACAATATTTAGTTTTCAGGTATTTTCTTCAAATTAACATAAAAAAGTAAAGCAATAAAATAAAGATTTCCTTATGAAAATTGTTTTTTCTTTCTTTTTTTCCTTTAAAAATATTTTCTATTTAATATAAAGAGTCATGTACTCATACGTGATGATGGTATAACATATGTGTGGAAGGAGGCTCTGTTGGAAAAGACCCACCTAACACATGCAAGCATGGAAAAGTAGACCCAGTCCATACTGTAAAGTGGTTGGTGATAGGAAGGGCATATGATCAGAAAAATTCTATCAAGAAAGCATGTCTAGTGCAACACAGAGTATTTAAAATAATTGTGTATACAGGGCTACCACTAACCATGTTAGTGGTGTGCTCAACAGAGAAGATGAAGAAATGTTATAAGTGGAAAGGACCCATCTAACCCATGCAAGCATGGAAAAGCAGATCCAGTAGTTGGTGCCAGAGGAACTCGACCAAGAAAACATGTCCAGCGCAACACAGAGTATTTAAAATAATTGTATATACAGGGCTACCACTAACCATGTTAGTGATGTGTGGGGTAGTGGGGTGCTTCAAAGAGGAGTTGAAGGAATGTTGTGTAGAAAGAGGACATGGTGGAAAAGACCTGTCAAACCCATGCAAACATGAAAAAGTAGAGGTAAAATGAAGATGAACCATGACTGATTAACTTACAGCAATAATAACTGGATGGTTTTGTTGATACCAGAAACCAAAGTGATGTTTGTCAGCACTTGCAACAGTGACACTCTTTAGGTTAGATGTTACACAACATTCTGAAGAAAAACAAAGAAAATAGTTTTAATTTATATTAACTCTTAACGTCCTGTACCACATGAAGTCACATTAAATAACTCTTAACGTCCTGTTCCACATGAAGTGACATTAAATAACTCTTAACGTTCTGTTCCACATGAAGTGACATTAAATAACTCTTAACGTTCTGTTCCACATGAAGTGACATTAAATAACTCTTAACGTCCTGTTCCACATGAAGTGACATTAAATAACTCTTAACGTTCTGTTCCACATGAAGTCACATTAAATAACTCTTAACGTCCTGTAACACATGAAGTCACATTAATTACCTCTTAACGTCCTGTACCACATGAAGTCACATTAATTAACCCTTAACATCCTGTACCACATGGAGTCACATTAATTAACTTAAATTAACTTTGCCTTTCATCCTTATGGGGTTGATAAAATAAAGTACCAGTAATGGATTGGGTAATTGCTGGCCTTGTGCCAAAAGTAGAAACAATTAATTAACTTAAATTAACTTTTAACGTCCTGTACCACGTAAAGTCACATTAGGTGGATTGGCAGAGGGTTGGACGCCATGCTTTATAGCAAAGAGTTACGGCCCTTTATGGTCTGAGTTCAAATTCCTCCGAGGTTAACTTTGCCTTTCATCCTTGATGAGTCGATAAAATAAAGTACCAGTAATACACTGGGATAATTGCTGGCCTTGTGCCAAAAGTAGAAACAATTAATTAACTCACAGCATCCTGTACTGCATGAATCCATAACAACAAGACATTCTTGAAAAGTACAAAAAAACACTAACTATATGACATTAAAAACTGAAGTCTTTATTCCAATACTGCAAAGTTTCACAATTATCTCATAAAGATACTATAAACAGTTAAATTAACAATCTCATTCTTAGATATCACAGCTCCGATACTATGGGCATGTAGTTAGAATGTCTCAGGAAAGAATCACTGGACAGATTTGACAGGCAAAACCAACTGGCAGGTGACCCAGGAGTAAACCCAGAGCAAGATGTTTGGATAACAGCTTGGCTGGTCTTACTTGGGTATCCAGCCAGATCAGTTGGAGATGATTGCTTCTGACAGGACCTGCCGGAAGGAGTGTTTGAGGACTCTGCCACCACGGCCCTCAGAAATAAGTGAGAGAAGAAGAAATTAATGAAATAAAACAGTCAAAAATTGTAATCAAATGAAAGAATCGAGATAAATTATTTTTTTCACTTACCAATTGGAATATTTTTTGATTTTACCAAGTCTACCATTTCCTGGGTACCCCCAACTTCTGGATGAAGGAAAGTGCCATGACCAATCCTATCAGGCCCCACAAGGAGAAGTTCTTTACTTTCTGATGGATTTTGAACCTGATGAGTATAAGATATAATTAAAATAAAATATGATTTGAAATTAAACCTAGTTCAAATTTCAGTTTCGATATGAAATAATGCAACAAAAACTTACAGCAGAGAATGATTTTATGATACAATACTATTTATTTTATAGTGTTTAGTTGTAAGAAACTCTCTGGATAGCTGAATAGCAGAAGATCTTCAGTGAAGAAACTCCCACTTCCTTGTTAGCAAGAGTTGGACAAGTTCTCATACACCAGTCATGGGCAAACTGTGGCCCGTTTCACTTTCTGAATGGCACACTTAATTTTAAAATTTCCTTTAGTTTTTTTAGTAATGTGGCCTGCATTATGACAAGCCACATCCTATGTAGCTTGCCTTATGACAAGCCACATCCTATGTAGCTTGCATTATGACAAGCCACATCCTATGTAGCTTGCCTTATGACAAGCCACATCCTATGTAGCTTGCCTTATGACAAGCCACATCCTATGTAGCTTGCCTTATGACAAGCCACATCCTATGTAGCTTGCCTTATGACAAGCCACATCCTATGTAGCTTGCCTTATGACAAGCCACATCCTATGTAGCTTGCCTTATGACAAGCCACATCCTATGTAGCTTGCCTTATGACAAGCCACATCCTATGTGGCTCGCCTTATTATGAACCATATCCTATGGGCCCACTGCTCGAAAAAGGTTGCCCATGCATGATATAGATCAAGTCTGTACTGAAGCGGAGCCACATTATTTGAAAATCACATGGTAGTGTGGAAAAATGGATGTTAAATGGTGATGATAATGATACATAGAAGAGACTGAGGTTGGCTGGACATGCTCACCGACATCCAGAGTTGACACTGCACTCAGTGCTCCTGTGGGAGCCCCTGCATGGACACATTGGAAGAGGAAGACCGAGGTTAACATATGTTGATGCCCTAAGGACAGACACTGGTCTGTTGGAGATGCAGGACATGGCAGCGATAATGAGGGACAGAGACTGCTGGAGAGAACTCGTCCATGGATCTCAGGAATTTTACCCGCCCTAGACATATATATATATACACACACACACATATATATATATATATATATATACACATACATATATATATATTATGTCACTGTTGTAATTATTTATATATATATATGTGTATATATATATATATATATATATATCTCATTAAGTTTAACCAGCCAGCAGAAGCAGTTATCAGGGTGTGGCTGAAAAATGTTCCCGAGCCAAAAGTGAGAGTCTGCTGAGAACCTGTTTACCTCTCCCTCCCTAAGGTTGCTTCTGCCAGACACTAAGGTATTCTCTTTACCCGAAATACCCCCAGCTTTGAGATTATATTTCTTCAAATCCTGGATAAGAATGTTAAGAGATAATGATAAATTTTACTTCATGTTAGAGAGGAAAGCTGCAGGAAGGAATACAAGTAATTATGTCATATGGCATTCCAATAAATTATAAATGTAAAATGAAACCTCAGCCAAATGAACTGCTAGCTTTAGCCCATGTGATTTGGCATCCTTTAAAGCCGGTAAGAAATCTCTGGCATCATTAATCTGAAAACAAAGCAAATAATACTTGTAGTAGAACATATGAAAACACTGACTAGGTAGAGACATGGATATGTGGTAAAGAAGTTTGCTTTGCCATCACATGGTTTTGGATACAGTCCCACTGTGTGGCACCTTAGGCAAGTGTGTTCTACTATAGTTCTGGGATAACTAAAAGGCACATGCCAGGAAGGGCATCTGGCCATAAGACTGTGTCATAAAAAGGACCTCATTATGAATATGAAGCTTATAATGGGAGCCACAAGATTAACCCCTTCTTTAGCAGGGAAAATAGCTTTAAAAAACACTTGCTGTATTTCCTCAGTAATATCTCACAGAAACACTCAAACCTGATTTGTTACAATAATGATTTTTAATTTAAGCACAAGACCAGCAATTTGGGAAGGGAAAAGTTGATTATATCAAGCCCAGTATTTGACTGGTATTTTATTTTATTGACTATAGAAGGACGAAAGGCAAAACTGACCGTGGCAAGATTTTAACCCAGAAAGGAAGGAGCTGAAAAAATGCTGCAAGGCATTTTATCTGATGCCCTAGCAATTGTGACAATCTCCTGCACCTAGTTTCGTACAATAATGCCTTCAATGTCAGTTACTGTGACATAGGGGGACCCTAAAGTCTAGACACATAAGTAATATCACTATCTCAGTGAACATGAAGGATGGTGATATCGAAAGATAGCAGATATTTTAAATTTATATCATCCCAGAAGGACCCTAATTAGCTTTTCCACTGTAGGGTTCACGTGAATCTTGCAAAGCGCATCAAACTTTGCATCACAAATTTTAGGAATCCCTTTGAAGATGTTATTTATTAAAATTAATAGGAAGCCGCAGTAGAGGTAGACCAAGAAAGACCTGGGTAGAGGTTGTGAGAGCGAACCTCAAATCTCTAAGAAGATGACGAAAGAATGCGACAAGTGGAGAGATGCTGTACTGAGAAGGACCTATCCAACCCATGCAAGCATGGAAAAGTGGACATAAAAACGATGATGATGATTTCAATTAAATCAATGTTGTTGACATTTTCTTTTATTGAAAATATGCATTTTGCCTATATGTCCAGACTTTGGAGACACCCTGTATTTCTATTATATTTCAAACTACCATTAACTTAAGATATTTGTTCTTAGACTATTTACCACATTCCCAATACACTGACCTTTGGATTTCCACTAAAGTCAACCCCAAGAACAATTCCATCAGAGTTGTGCAATAGTTCAGCAGCCATATCAACAGTTTCTTGGGCAATGTCAGGGTTTGTCTTCCTATCAATAGACAATAACAATCTAACATCAATATCAAGGTTTTCTGCTTTGCAATCCTTTATGGCAGCCAGTACTGAGTTGACATAGGATCTTCGGGTCATACCAGTGTTGCTCTCAGCTCTTGGTGTCGTTCTCAGTTCCACATATTTCACATTGTCTTTACAGAAGTCATGGATCACATCATAGGTTATCTAGTTAATATCAGCATTGCAAAAAAAAAAAAAAAGAAAAAAAAGAAAGGAATACATATATATTTAAATATATAGATCGACAGTCGATCAACTTTCGTCAAATCGGACTGAGGAAACAATGTTTCCATTGTTTTTTTCTAATTGCTAAAACTATCTATCGGTTGCAACTCCAGGTAGAAGGAGCAACGTGAAATAAAGTGCCTTGCTCAAGGACATAACGCATCATAACGCATTTGGGAATCAAACTCACAACCTCGCAATTGTGAATCCACTTCTCTAACCACTCAGCCACGCGCCTCCACAAGAATGTATACATATATTATACATATATACATTAAATATATTACCAAACACTCTTAATTATATCATAATTCAATTAACATATGTTTCATCCAAATAGGACTCGTCGGAATTAAATATGATATAACTTTTTCACCTACATCTTTCCAGTTTTTATATTTGGAAATGTATTTCTATATATTCATATCTAAATTACCATATATATATATTGGTGAGGTGGCAGCACTTAGCTCAAACTAATCACATCTAAATTACCATATATATTGGTGAGGTGGCACCACTTAGCTCAAACTAATCACATCTAAATTACCATATATATTGGTGAGGTGGCACCACTTAGCTCAAACTAATCATATCTAAATTACCATATATATATATATTGGTGAGGTGGCACTACTTAGCTCAAACTAATCACATCTAAATTACCATATATATTGGTGAGGTGGCACCACTTAGCTCAAACTAATCACATCTAAATTACCATATATATATATATTGGTGAGGTGGCACTACTTAGCTCAAACTAATCACATCTAAATTACCATATATATATATATTGGTGAGGTGGCACTACTTAGCTCAAACTAATCACATCTAAATTACCATATATATTGGTGAGGTGGCACCACTTAGCTCAAACTAATCATATCTAAATTACCATATATATATATTGGTGAGGTGGCACCACTTAGCTCAAACTAATCACATCTAAATTACCATATATATTGGTGAGGTGGCACCACTTAGCTCAAACTAATCATATCTAAATTACCATATATATATATATTGGTGAGGTGGCACCACTTAGCTCAAACTAATCACATCTAAATTACCATATATATATATTGGTGAGGTGGCACCACTTAGCTCAAACTAATCACATCTAAATTACCATATATATTGGTGAGGTGGCACCACTTAGCTCAAACTAATCACATCTAAATTACCATATATATATATTGGTGAGGTGGCACCACTTAGCTCAAACTAATCATATCTAAATTACCATATATATGGCCGTCCAAACCCATGTAAGCGTGGAACACGGACGTTAAACGATGATGATGATGATGATGATGATATATATATGTGAGTCCTGGATTTAATTGAGGGTAACCACAGTAAGGTACTCAAAACATTAGTAGAGTGTAAACATCATGTTTAATATAGAAATGGCTTCTACAGGACTAGAACTGTTTCATTCAAAATAAATCATCATCCTGATTATTTGAGACCCAAAAGTAGTTGATTGATACTCAATATTTCATAGTATATTAAATAGTTAACAAGTTCACCATAATTTACAGTATATATATATATACCCATGCAAGCGTGGAACACGGACGCTAAACCTGATGATGATGATATATATATATATATATATAAAAGGTAAACAGAAATAACAACACAATCGGTACAGTATATGGAAGTAATATATTAGGTTAACGCTTGAAATAGCAGGAAGAGGGTCTTAACGTTTCGGATGCTAGTCCTTCATCAGAAGAAAGAATGAGAAATAAAATAAATTGAAGGGATGGGATGGAATGTTGAAACAATGGGAAAAAGATTAAGAAAGATGAAATACAGAATCATAACCAGAAAATATAGAAGTCGAGAATTTAATGATTTCTACTATAGGCACAAGGCCAGCAATTTTGGAGGAAGGGAAAGTTGATTAAATCAACCCCAGTGCATTACTAGTACTTTATTTATCTACATGATTTGAACTCAGAATGTAAAGGGTTGCAACTCTATGCCATAAAGCATGGCGTCCGACCCTCTACCGATACTGCCAATCCACCATCTTAACAAAATATAATAATGGTTTCTAAAATAAGCACAAGGCCAGATATTTGTGTTGGGTGAGAGAAAGTTAATTATGAGAGGTGCTGAAAAGTTCCTGATTTTAAGGGTATCATGTAAAGGTAGATCTGTTACCTTTACAGTAGGATCGCTGCAATAAGTGTGTGAATCTGAGAGGGGAATATGTTGAATAAAATCATAATTAACTGACCCTCTTGTATTTTCTTTTACCCAAGGCCAAAAACTTTTCAGCAACCCTCATATATCAACTCCAAGACTTTATTGGTACTATATTCGATTGACCCCTAAGAAGGATGAAAGGCAAAGTTGATCTTGACAGGATTTGAATAATTAATATAACATTGATTTCTAATTTATGTACAAGTCCAGCAATTCAGGAGAAGAGTAAGATTGATTATATTGACTCAGTATTTAACTGGTATTTTATTTTATTGAACCCCAGAAGGATGAAAGACAAAGTTAACCTCAAAATGATTTGAATAATGAATTTAACAATAAAACAACCTTGTATATGGCTTTTTCATTATCTGTGACTTGGTGGATCTTTTTGAAGATGTCGAAACACCTGCAAAGAAAATATTTAAATAGAAAATAGAAATAACTATCATTATCATTGTTTAACCCTTTAGCATTTACATTACTCTATATATATTATTGTATTTTTGTGGTAAAGACTTTACCTTACATAATATCAAATCTATGAGATTTTGATATTTATTTTGAGAAAATTACCTTAACAGCAGTATGAGTGGCCAGTTACAGCCAGTCTGAAGAGAAAGAGGTGAGAAACTTTGGCTAGGTATGGCCGGTTTAAATGCTAAAGGGCTAATGTCCAGTTTCCACACTTGCATGGGTTAGATAGGTCGTCATGTTATGAGACAAGTCAGGCTAGGAGACCACATCTTGCTTCATATGGATCTCTATTTTGGCTTGGTTGCTACAGCAGGATGACCAACCTAAAACCAACCACATTACAGAGTGGACCGGGTGCTTTTTATCATGGAGCCAAAATGACTATCTAACAGGGTGGACTGGGTGGTTTTTGTCATGTCACCAGTATGATCACCTTACAGGGTGGACTGGTCACTTTTTGTCATGTCATGAGTATGATCACCTTACAGTGATTATTAGAATGCACAACCTTTGTGCATACATTTTTTGGGAACACTCTGTATATACATTTGGATGCACTTGGCTGGTATTTTATTGACCTTCATAAGGGCTGTGGGACAGAGAAGCAGTACAAATACTAAAAGATAACCTATCTAATGTTATAACACTACCAATTTACCGTCTTACTTACTTATTAAGTTTTTGGTAATCTTCGTTTTCTTCGAAACTATTCCCAGAACTTTTGATTTGATATTCTTCAACAGATAAATTTTTTTGTTGGGAAATTTCTTGTAATGTTTTTGAAGATATGGTAGAATTTATGTGAGCATGTAATTCCTGAGAAGAACAATAAAACAACATGATAAACAGAACAAACAAAATGGTGAGGAAATATTTCTTATAATAACCTCTTTTAACCATTGTATTAATGTATTTCTAATGAAATACACTGTATATGAATTAATTAATGAAGAACTGGGAGGGATTTACTAAAGTCATTAATTATTTTGTTGTGGCTTTCAAACTTTGAATTCTTTATTAATTATTTATCATTAAGATGGACCAAGGGGATGGCAAAAGGCCAGACAACATGACAATTTCCTGTTCTGCGGAGGTAGGCTCCTCATCTGGGATGCCATATGCTGTGACAAACGTGAATATAATTTCTATTCCATTTAACATCAGTTTTTCTATTTTAAAGAGAGGGGTCACATATAAGTTACAAAGGAGAATTATTTTTACCAGGAGACCAGGTATTGCTATTCCCATCCTCTCCACCTTATGTTGTAGAGTATGAAAGGGCTTGTCTATATATAAACCCTGTCCTGACCAGAACTGGACTGCTGGTAAATTAAGAATGAAAAGAAATAGGCAGAAGTAATCTACAAAGCATTTGGTCAAACAATTCCCTAGGGAATTAATCTGATAAAATGACAAGTCTGTCAATCATATTGGCGGCCTCCCACAGAATATTGGTGGACAGAATGGAGAAGGCATTTCCCCGGAGGATGGCAAGAGAGGCGCGCTGGAAAAGCCATTCCAGCTCGCGAGGCTCACACCTGCGGCTGGCCAGCTCAGCACCTCTGGTTGTGAGTAGGGAGGTAGCCCTAGGGCCGAGGACACCAGAAATCTCCACTGCCTAGGGTACAACTTAAATATAATCTTATTTTTTTAATAGCAATTTTTAAATTTTATTTGGCACAATACCACATTTCTGATATAACGTGGATATCAAATGACAAATAAAGACAAACTTATTTGACTATAATTGTAATTGTGGCAGTGTTACCTCTTGTGTATGATTGTACACAGGGTTAGATTTAGACCTTGGGGGCCCGGGGCACTTCAGTTTTTTTTTTGGGGGGGAGGGGGCTCATACACCAAAAATTAAAACACACAGTAAACTGTCCAAGTTATACATACAGGTATTAAATTAAAAAATTCTAACCATCCTAAAACTAAAAAGCCTAAATTGCTACGGCTGTCGCTGGTGAGGCCGCCCCTGCAGGGGGCCCGGGGCAATTGCTCCCCTCCATTAAATCCCGATCTGTTTGTACATGTATATGTAGTGGCCAAAGTTCACAGCACGAACCAGTTAATGAAAGGTTGTCACGCCCCCTCTGTATGCCCGCTACGCCTCACCGATTTGCTGAACTGCAGGTGTATATAAAGTATAATATATTCAGAAACAAATTGGATACAGGTTTTTAAACACACACACTACAGTAAAAAAGTAGAATAAATAAATATATAAAATTTCAGTATTATTATAGAAAAGCAACCAACTTCGATTTCAGTGGGTTAGGGTTACGCTTTCATATAAAAAAAAAATCGATTGCGAGCACCTTCGAGGTTAGATTAGTTGATAGTACATGAAATAACATTAGGAAAAAAACATTTAAAAAATAATTTAAATGTTTAAAAAGGTGGGAGGTTGGGAGGTTAATTATTTGAACAATGTTTTAAGTCAACACAGGCTTTTCTTTTGTAGGCATAGTGTAGCGTAGACTTCATCCAATAGCTCCTTCCTTTTTTTAAGATGATGGGTGTGTGATTTAAGGGGTATTTCTCTGCTATTTCTAACAGGTCTAAAGACTACTTAAAGGTCAGTTAGTGGATATTTTAACCTCACGTAAGCCTTGGTCGAAGAGACATCCGTTCAAAAACAGTCCAACCGTGACGATACTATCATTTTCTATATATTTAAATACATTATCATTGTGTCCTTCCGTTTTCTTTAAGCAGTAGAGTGCTTCTGAGGGGTATTTGGTTGCTATTTCTAGCAGGTCAAGCAACCACAGAGACGCCCAGTATATAAAGCTAAACTTTATCAACACAGAAATTGTTGGTAAAATCGATATAAGGAATAAACAGACCATAATGAAAATAGGGGACAACAAAAAATATGAAACAAAATACGATAGAAGACTTCTTTTTAAGTTATTTTTATGCTGAAAATATATAAATACATTATTAAACATTTAACACAGTATAAACTAACCAATACGTAAACATTTAGGAAAAGCAAAAATAAAACCAAAATATCTAAAATATAAACCAACAATTTTAGGGAGTTGAGAACAAAAAATATCCATCGTTACAGTTGGTTTCCCTCCACAAAGAAGTATCCAATAACAACGAGGGACCTCAAGACAAATACACCTGTCAGTAATGTCTTATTGCAGAGGGAATCTTTGCTCGTAAATTATATATTAAGATACTATATTTAATTATTTCTTATACAACACAGCGTACATTTGATAATCTAAAATATCTGTAAACTTAATGTCGCTTTTTATATATTTACTGAAAAAAAAACCAAAACATTTTTGTTTCTTCTATACTTTAGCAAATCACCTAGTAATTTCTGTTTTCGATTACTATCTGAATAATTCCGCTTTTTACATTTACCTACTTACAAGGGACTCTTAATGTGGTAACTCAACCTGTTAGAAATAGCAGTAAAATCTCAACCTCACGAGCCAAGAGTAGAGCCCTTCAATGATCCCTCAATCTGCTAGAAATAGTAGTAAAATGTCAACACACTAGCCAAGAGTGGAGTTCCTCAATCTGCTAGAAATAGCAGTAAAATCACAATCTACGAGCCTCACAATTGTTACTCTAACTGCTTAAAATAGCAGTAGAATCTTTCTCACATTTCTTACATTTCTCTATAGAGTGTGTAGCTCGGAGATCAGAGAGTCACGCCAGGTAGAACCGTTACTTCTCCGAATTGAGAGATCTCAGCTCCGATGTTATGGCTATGGAGTTAGAATGTCTCAGGAAACATTCGCTGGACAGATTTTACGGGCAAAACCAATCGACGGGAGACCCAGGGGTAGATCCCGAGCAAGATGGTTGGATAACATAAATGAGTTCGGCTGTTGTCGCTTGTGAATCCATTAGGATCAATTGGAGACAGTTGCTTCTGACAGGACTCTCTAGAGGGAGTGTTTGGAGTTCTGCCCCGACGACGCTTTCACAATAATAATAATAATAATTGTTTATACTTTAGGCACAAGGCCAGCAACATACCCAGTGCATTACTGGTACTTTATTTTATCGACCCCGTAAGGATGAAAGGCAAAGTTAACCTCGGCCGGATTTGAACTTAGATCGTAAAGGGACGTAACTATAATAATAATTGTTTCTACTTTAGGCACAAGGCCAGCAATTACCCAGTGCATTACTGGTACTTTATTTTATCGACCCCGTAAGGATAAGAAGAAAATAGCAAAACTATTGCTTCCATATTATCAACATCTAGGGGAAGTAACTTTTACTGCTGTATTAAAAGTATTCTCCCATAGAATGAAGAGACTATAATGCATGGCTTGGATGCTGCAGGCTCCCTTCCCCTTCCAGTTCGAGCCGGTGAGGCTGGACCTAGGGGACGGCAAACGATCAGACGGCATGACCACCTTCCCGTTCCGTGGTGGTATACCCCTCATTTGGGATGCCACATGCTGCGACACATTCTCCAGCGGCAACCTGGTGCAGTCTGCGACTAATCCAGGCTCTGCTGCACTTCAGGCCGAGGAGGGTAAACTCTCCATGTATCGGTCGCTCTCCGACAGGTTTGCAGTCGAGCTCATAGCAGTGGAGACTTCTTGTGTCCTTGGCCCTAGGACCACCTTCCTACTCACCGACATCGGCACAAAGATGGCTACCCGGGGAAACGCCTTCTTTATTCTGTCTGTCGGGCCGCGGGGTGGCCAGCACGTGGGCCCCCATTTGTTCACAATAGAGAGAGATAGGGAGAGCGGGATGGACAGGGGAAGTGACAGTGGGAGTTTGGTTCCATTGTGTTAGGACCTTGTGTGTATATATATATTTATTTGCCGCACCACATTAACTGTATGCTTATACTCATTGGACTGTATAAGTGGGTGAGTATGTGTGTGAGACGTTCGAACGAGTACCTCCACATCCAACTATGTTACTCTCCACCCTCTCTGGGTTTGTAAAGGGTTTGATTAGTGGGGAAATATTTGAAAAATGTAGAAACAAACGTCTCGCGAGTGTGTGTGTGGGAGTGTGTATGTCGGACTATGTGTGTGTGTGTGTGTGTGTGTGTGTGTGTTTGAGTGTGTGCGTGTGCGTGTCAGACTATGTGTGTGTGTGTATGTGTGTGTATCATACTATGTATGTGTGCGTGTGCGTGTGTGTGTGTGTGTCATACTATGTATGTGTGCGTGTGCGTGTGTGTGTGTGTGTTGTGTGTGTTTGTGTGTGTGTGTGTATGTGTGTGTCGGACTATGACGAACTCGTGCTATTTGATTCCAAGCAAATATGTGCAGCTTTTCAGCGGGACTTTGCTCATTTGTTGGAGACGGGTGACAGGCTGAGTTCTAGGATAGGTTATAGGTTGCAGTACCTACCTCGACCACCTACTACGTCTCTTGACAATAGAGACGAACGGTTGCGACTTACTACGTCTCTTGACAATAGAGACGAACGGTTGCGACTTACTACGTCTCTTGACAATAGAGACGAACGGTTGCGACTTACTACGTCTCTTGACAATAGAGACGAACGGTTGCGACTTACTACGTCTCTTGACAATAGAGACGAACGGTTGCGACTTACTACGTCTCTTGACAATAGAGACGAACGGTTGCGACTTACTACGTCTCTTGACAATAGAGACGAAGGGTTGCGACTTACTACGTCTCTTGACAATAGAGACGAACGGTTGCGACTTACTACGTCTCTTGACAATAGAGACGAAGGGTTACGACTTACTACGTCTCTTGACAGTAGAGACGAAGGGTTGCGACTTACTACGTCTCTTGACAATAGAGACGAAGGGTTACGACTTACTACGTCTCTTGACAGTAGAGACGAAGGGTTGCGACTTACTACGTCTCTTGACAATAGATACGAAGGGTTGCGACTTACTACGTCTCTTGACAATCGAGACGAAGGGTTACGTCTTACTACGTCTCTTGACAGTAGAGACGAAGGGTTGCGACTTACTACGTCTCTTGACAATAGAGACGAAGGGTTACGACTTACTACGTCTCTTGACAGTAGAGACGAAGGGTTGCGACTTACTACGTCTCTTGACAATAGAGACGAAGGGTTGCGACTTACTACGTCTCTTGACAGTAGAGACGAAGGGTTACGACTTACTACGTCTCTTGACAGTAGAGACGAAGGGTTGCGACTTACTACGTCTCTTGACAATAGAGACGAAGGGTTGCGACTTACTACGTCTCTTGACAATAGAGACGAAGGGTTACGACTTACTACGTCTCTTGACAGTAGAGACGAAGGGTTGCGACTTACTACGTCTCTTGACAATAGAGACGAAGGGTTGCGACTTACTACGTCTCTTGACAATAGAGACGAAGGGTTACGACTTACTACGTCTCTTGACAGTAGAGACGAAGGGTTGCGACTTACTACGTCTCTTGACAATAGAGACGAAGGGTTACGACTTACTACGTCTCTTGACAATAGAGACGAAGGGTTGCGACTTACTACGTCTCTTGACAGTAGAGACGAACGGTTGCGACTTACTAAGTCTCTTGACAATAGAGACGAAGGGTTGCGACTTACTACGTCTCTTGACAGTAGAGACGAAGGGTTACGACTTACTACGTCTCTTGACAGTAGAGACGAAGGGTTGCGACTTACTACGTCTCTTGACAATAGAGACGAAGGGTTGCGACTTACTACGTCTCTTGACAATAGAGACGAAGGGTTACGACTTACTACGTCTCTTGACAGTAGAGACGAAGGGTTGCGACTTACTACGTCTCTTGACAATAGAGACGAAGGGTTGCGACTTACTACGTCTCTTGACAATAGAGACGAAGGGTTACGACTTACTACGTCTCTTGACAGTAGAGACGAAGGGTTGCGACTTACTACGTCTCTTGACAGTAGAGACGAAGGGTTGTGACTTACTACGTCTCTTGACAGTAGAGACGAAGGGTTGCGACTTACTACATCTCTTGACAGTAGAGACGAAGTGTTGCGACTTACTACGTCTTTTGACAGTAGAGACGAAGTGTTGCGACTTACTACGTCTCTTGACAGTAGAGACGAAGGGTTGCGACTTACTACGTCTCTTGACGGTAGAGACGAAGGGTTACGACTTACTACGTCTCTTGACAGTAGAGACGAAGGGTGGCAACTTACTACGTCTCTTGTCAATGGAGACGAAGGGTTACGACTTACTACGTTTCTTGACAATAGAGACGAAGGGTTACGACTTACTACGTCTCTTGACAATAGAGACGAACGGTTGCGATTTACTACGTCTCTTGACAGTAGAGACGAAGGGTTGCGACTTACTACGTCTCTTGACAGTAGAGACGAAGGGTTACGACTTACTACGTCTCTTGACAGTAGAGACGAAGGGTTACGACTTACTACGTCTCTTAACAGTAGAGACGAAGGGTTGTGACTTACTACGTCTCTTGACAGTAGAGACGAAGGGTTGCGACTTAGTACATCTCTTGACAGTAGAGACGAAGTGTTGCGACTTACTACGTCTTTTGACAGTAGAGACGAAGTGTTGCGACTTACTACATCTCTTGACAGTAGAGACGAAGTGTTGCGACTCACTACGTCTTTTGACAGTAGAGACGAAGGGTTGCGACTTACTACGTCTCTTGACAATAGATACGAAGGGTTGCGACTTACTACGTCTCTTGACAATAGAGACGAAGGGTTACGTCTTACTACGTCTCTTGACAGTAGAGACGAAGGGTTACGACTTACTACGTTTCTTGACAATAGAGACGAAGGGTTACGACTTACTACGTCTCTTGACAATAGAGACGAACGGTTGCGATTTACTACGTCTCTTGACAGTAGAGACGAAGGGTTGCGACTTACTACGTCTCTTGACAGTAGAGACGAAGGGTTACGACTTACTACGTCTCTTGACAGTAGAGACGAAGGGTTACGACTTACTACGTCTCTTAACAGTAGAGACGAAGGGTTGTGACTTACTACGTCTCTTGACAGTAGAGACGAAGGGTTGCGACTTAGTACATCTCTTGACAGTAGAGACGAAGTGTTGCGACTTACTACGTCTTTTGACAGTAGAGACGAAGTGTTGCGACTTACTACATCTCTTGACAGTAGAGACGAAGTGTTGCGACTTACTACGTCTTTTGACAGTAGAGACGAAGGGTTGCGACTTACTACGTCTCTTGACAATAGAGACGAAGGGTTACGACTTACTACGTCTCTTGACAGTAGAGACGAAGGGTTGCGACTTACTACATCTCTTGACAGTAGAGACGAAGTGTTGCGACTTACTACGTCTTTTGACAGTAGAGACGAAGTGTTGCGACTTACTACATCTCTTGACAGTAGAGACGAATGGTTGCGACTTACTACGTCTCTTGACAATAGAGACGAAGGGTTGCGACTTACTACGTCTCTTGACAATAGAGACGAAGGGTTACGACTTACTAGGTCTCTTGACAATAGAGACGAAGAGTTGCGACTTACTACGTCTCTTGACAGTAGAGACGAAGGGTTACGACTTACTACGTCTCTTGACAGTAGAGACGAAGGGTTGCGACTTACTACGTCTCTTGACAGTAGAGACGAAGGGTTGCGACTTACTACGTCTCTTGACAGAAGAGACGAAGGGTTGCGACTTACTACGTCTCTTGACAGTAGAGACGAAGGGTTGCGACTTACTACGTCTCTTGACAGTAGAGACGAAGGGTTGCGACTTACTACGTCTCTTGACAGTAGAGACGAAGGGTTGCGACTTACTACGTCTCTTGTCAATGGAGACGAAGGGTTACAACTTACTACGTTTCTTGACAATAGAGACGAAGGGTTACGACTTACTACGTCTCTTGACAATAGAGACGAAGGGTTGCGATTTACTACGTCTCTTGACAGTAGAGACGAAGGGTTGCGACTTACTACGTCTCTTGACAGTAGAGACGAAGGGTTACGACTTACTACGTCTCTTGACAGTAGAGACGAAGGGTTACGACTTACTACGTCTCTTGACAGTAGAGACGAAGGGTTGTGACTTACTACGTCTCTTGACAGTAGAGACGAAGGGTTGCAACTTACTACATCTCTTGACAGTAGAGACGAAGTGTTGCGACTTACTACGTCTTTTGACAGTAGAGACGAAGTGTTGCGACTTACTACATCTCTTGACAGTAGAGACGAAGTGTTGCGACTTACTACGTCTTTTGACAGTAGAGACGAAGGGTTGCGACTTACTACGTCTCTTGACAATAGAGACGAAGGGTTGCGACTTACTAAGTCTTTTGACAGTAGAGACGAAGTGTTGCGACTTACTACATCTTTTGACAGTAGAGACGAAGTGTTGCGACTTACTACGTCTTTTGACAGTAGAGACGAAGGGTTGCGACTTACTACGTCTTTTGACAGTAGAGACGAAGGGTTGCGACTTACTACGTCTCTTGACAATAGAGACGAAGGGTTGCGACTTACTACGCCTCTTGACAGTAGAGACGAAGGGTTGCGACTTACTACGTCTTTTGACAATAGAGACGAAGGGTTGCGACTTACTACGTCTCTTGACAGTAGAGACGAAGGGTTGCGACTTACTACGTCTCTTGACAATAGAGACGAACGGTTGCGACTTACTACGTCTCTTGACAATAGAGACGAAGGGTTACGACTTACTACGTCTCTTGACAGTAGAGACGAAGGGTTGCGACTTACTACGTCTCTTGATAATAGAGACGAAGGGTTGCGACTTACTACGTCTCTTGACAGTAGAGACGAAGGGTTGCGACTTACTACGTCTCTTGACAGTAGAGACGAACGGTTGCGACTTACTACGTCTCTTGACAATAGAGACGAAGGGTTGCGACTTACTACGTCTCTTGTAATGGAGACGAAGGGTTGCGACTTACTACGTCTCTTGACAATGGAGACGAAGGGTTACGACTTACTACGTCTCTTGACAATAGAGACGAAGGGTTGCGACTTACTACGTCTTTTGACAATAGAGACGAAGGGTTACGACTTACTACGTCTCTTGACAGTAGAGACGAAGGGTTGCGACTTACTACGTCTCTTGACAGTAGGGACGAAGGGTTGCGACTTACTACGTCTCTTGACAATAGAGACGAACGGTTGCGACTTACTACGTCTCTTGACAATAGAGACGAAGTGTTACGACTTACTACGTCTCTTGACAGTAGAGACGAAGGGTTGCGACTTACTACGTCTCTTGACAATAGAGACGAACGGTTGCGACTTACTACGTCTTTTGACAGTAGAGACGAAGGGTTGCGACTTACTACGTCTCTTGACAATGAAGACGAAGGGTTGCGACTTACTACGTCTCTTGACAATGGAGACGAAGGGTTGCGGCTTACTACGTCTCTTGACAATAGAGACGAAGGGTTGCGACTTACTACGTCTCTTGACAATAGAGACGAAGGGTTGCGACCTACTACGTCTCTTGACAATAGAGACGAAGGGTTGCGACTTACTACGTCTCTTGACAGTAGAGACGAAGGGTTGCGACTTACTACGTCTCTTGACAATAGAGACGAAGGGTTACGACTTACTACGTCTCTTGACAATAGAGACGAAGGGTTGCGACTTACTACGTCTTTTGACAGTAGAGACGAAGTGTTGCGACTTACTACATCTTTTGACAGTAGAGACGAAGTGTTGCGACTTACTACGTCTTTTGACAGTAGAGACGAAGGGTTGCGACTTACTACGTCTTTTGACAGTAGAGACGAAGGGTTGCGACTTACTACGTCTCTTGACAATAGAGACGAAGGGTTGCGACTTACTACGTCTCTTGACAGTAGAGACGAAGGGTTGCGACTTACTACGTCTTTTGACAATAGAGACGAAGGGTTGCGACTTACTACGTCTCTTGACAGTAGAGACGAAGGGTTGCGACTTACTACGTTTCTTGACAATAGAGACGAACGGTTGCGACTTACTACGTCTCTTGACAATAGAGACGAAGGGTTACGACTTACTACGTCTCTTGACAGTAGAGACGAAGGGTTGCGACTTACTACGTCTCTTGATAATAGAGACGAAGGGTTGCGACTTACTACGTCTCTTGACAGTAGAGACGAAGGGTTGCGACTTACTACGTCTCTTGACAGTAGAGACGAACGGTTGCGACTTACTACGTCTCTTGACAATAGAGACGAAGGGTTGCGACTTACTACGTCTCTTGACAATGGAGACGAAGGGTTGCGACTTACTACGTCTCTTGTAATGGAGACGAAGGGTTGCGACTTACTACGTCTCTTGACAATGGAGACGAAGGGTTACGACTTACTACGTCTCTTGACAATAGAGACGAAGGGTTGCGACTTACTACGTCTTTTGACAATAGAGACGAAGGGTTACGACTTACTACGTCTCTTGACAGTAGAGACGAAGGGTTGCGACTTACTACGTCTCTTGACAGTAGGGACGAAGAGTTGCGACTTACTACGTCTCTTGACAATAGAGATGAACGGTTGCGACTTACTACGTCTCTTGACAATAGAGACGAAGGGTTGCGACTTACTACGTCTCTTGACAGTAGAGACGAAGGGTTGCGACTTACTACGTCTCTTGACAGTAGAGACGAAGGGTTACGACTTACTACGTCTCTTGACAATAGAGACGAAGGGTTGTGACTTACTACGTCTCTTGACAATAGAGACGAAGGGTTGCGACTTACTACGTCTCTTGACAATGAAGACGAAGGGTTGCGACTTACTACGTCTCTTGACAATGGAGACGAACGGTTGCGGCTTACTACGTCTCTTGACAATAGAGACGAAGGGTTGCGACTTACTACGTCTCTTGACAATAGAGACGAAGGGTTGCGACTTACTACGTCTCTTGACAATAGAGACGAAGGGTTACGACTTACTACGTCTCTTGACAGTAGAGACGAAGGGTTGCGACTTACTACGTCTCTTGACAATAGAGACGAAGGGTTACGACTTACTACGTCTCTTGACAGTAGAGACGAAGGGTTGCGACTTACTACGTCTCTTGACAATGGAGACGAAGGGTTACGACTTACTACGTCTCTTGACAGTAGAGACGAAGGGTTGCGACTTACTATGTCTCTTGACAATAGAGACGAAGGGTTGCGACTTACTACGTCTCTTGAGAGTAGAGACGAAGGGTTACGACTTACTACGTCTCTTGACAATAGAGACGAAGGGTTACGACTTACTACGTCTCTTGACAGTAGTGACGAAGGGTTGCGACTTACTACGTCTCTTGACAATAGAGACGAAGGGTTGCGACTTACTACGTCTCTTGACAGTAGAGACGAAGGGTTGCGACTTACTACGTCTTTTGACAATAGAGACGAAGGGTTGCGACTTACTACGTCTCTTGACAGTAGAGACGAAGGGTTGCGACTTACTACGTTTCTTGACAATAGAGACGAACGGTTGCGACTTACTACGTCTCTTGACAATAGAGACGAAGGGTTACGACTTACTACGTCTCTTGACAGTAGAGACGAAGGGTTGCGACTTACTACGTCTCTTGATAATAGAGACGAAGGGTTGCGACTTACTACGTCTCTTGACAGTAGAGACGAAGGGTTGCGACTTACTACGTCTCTTGACAGTAGAGACGAACGGTTGCGACTTACTACGTCTCTTGACAATAGAGACGAAGGGTTGCGACTTACTACGTCTCTTGACAATGGAGACGAAGGGTTGCGACTTACTACGTCTCTTGTAATGGAGACGAAGGGTTGCGACTTACTACGTCTCTTGACAATGGAGACGAAGGGTTACGACTTACTACGTCTCTTGACAATAGAGACGAAGGGTTGCGACTTACTACGTCTTTTGACAATAGAGACGAAGGGTTACGACTTACTACGTCTCTTGACAGTAGAGACGAAGGGTTGCGACTTACTACGTCTCTTGACAGTAGGGACGAAGGGTTGCGACTTACTACGTCTCTTGACAATAGAGATGAACGGTTGCGACTTACTACGTCTCTTGACAATAGAGACGAAGGGTTGCGACTTACTACGTCTCTTGACAGTAGAGACGAAGGGTTGCGACTTACTACGTCTCTTGACAGTAGAGACGAAGGGTTACGACTTACTACGTCTCTTGACAATAGAGACGAAGGGTTGTGACTTACTACGTCTCTTGACAATAGAGACGAAGGGTTGCGACTTACTACGTCTCTTGACAATGAAGACGAAGGGTTGCGACTTACTACGTCTCTTGACAATGGAGACGAACGGTTGCGGCTTACTACGTCTCTTGACAATAGAGACGAAGGGTTGCGACTTACTACGTCTCTTGACAATAGAGACGAAGGGTTGCGACTTACTACGTCTCTTGACAATAGAGACGAAGGGTTACGACTTACTACGTCTCTTGACAGTAGAGACGAAGGGTTGCGACTTACTACGTCTCTTGACAATAGAGACGAAGGGTTACGACTTACTACGTCTCTTGACAGTAGAGACGAAGGGTTGCGACTTACTACGTCTCTTGACAATAGAGACGAAGGGTTACGACTTACTACGTCTCTTGATAGTAGAGACGAAGGGTTGCGACTTACTACGTCTCTTGACAATAGAGACGAAGGGTTGCGACTTACTACGTCTCTTGAGAGTAGAGACGAAGGGTTACGACTTACTACGTCTCTTGACAATAGAGACGAAGGGTTACGACTTACTACGTCTCTTGACAGTAGAGACGAAGGGTTGCGACTTACTGCGTCTCTTGACAATAGAGACGAAGGGTTGCGACTTACTACGTCTCTTGACAATAGAGACGAAGGGTTACGACTTACTACGTCTCTTGACAGTAGAGACGAAGGGTTGCGACTTACTACGTCTCTTGACAATAGAGACGAAGGGTTGCGACTTACTACGTCTCTTGACAATAGAGACGAAGGGTTACGACTTACTACGTCTCTTGACAGTAGAGACGAAGGGTTGCGACTTACTACGTCTCTTGACAATTGATACGAAGGGTTGCGACTTACTACGTCTCTTGACAATAGAGACGAAGGGTTCCGACTTACTACGTCTCTTGACAGTAGAGACGAAGGGTTGCGACTTACTACGTCTCTTGACAATAGAGACGAAGGGTTGCGACTTACTACGTCTCTTGACAGTAGAGACGAAGGGTTACGACTTACTACGTCTCTTGACAATAGAGACGAAGGGTTGCGACTTACTACGTCTCTTGACCGTAGAGACGAAGGGTTACGACTTACAACGTCTCTTGACAGTAGAGACGAAGGGTTACGACTTACTACGTCTCTTGACAGTAGAGACGAAGGGTTGCGACTTACTACGTCTCTTGACAATAGAGACGAACGGTTGCGACTTACTACGGCTCTTGACAATAGAGACGAAGGGTTGCGACTTACTACGTCTCTTGACAGTAGAGACGAAGGGTTACGACTTACTACGTCTCTTGACAGTAGAGACGAAGGGTTACGACTTACTACGTCTCTTGACAGTAGAGACGAAGGGTTACGACTTACTACGTCTCTTGACAGTAGAGACGAAGGGTTACGACTTACTACGTCTCTTGACAGTAGAGACAAAGGGTTGTGACTTACTACGTCTCTTGACAGTAGGGACGAAGGGTTACGACTTACTACGTCTCTTGACAGTATAGACGAAGGATTGTGACTTACTACGTCTCTTGACAGTAGAGACGAAGGGTTGCGACTTACTACATCTCTTGACAGTAGAGACGAAGTGTTGCGACTTACTACGTCTTTTGACAGTAGAGACGAAGTGTTGCGACTTACTAAATCTCTTGACAGTAGAGACGAAGTGTTGCGACTTACTACGTCTTTTGACAGTAGAGACGAAGGGTTGCGACTTACTACGTCTCTTGACAATAGAGACGAAGGGTTGCGACTTACTACGTCTCTTGACAGTAGAGACGAAGGGTTGCGACTTACTACGTCTTTTGACAATAGAGACGAAGGGTTGCGACTTACTACGTCTCTTGACAGTAGAGACGAAGGGTTGCGACTTACTACGTCTCTTGACAATAGAGACGAACGGTTGCGACTTACTACGTCTCTTGACAATAGAGACGAAGGGTTACGACTTACTACGTCTCTTGACAGTAGAGACGAAGTGTTGCGACTTACTACGTCTCTTGACAGTAGAGACGAACGGTTGCGACTTACTACGTCTCTTGACAATAGAGACGAAGGGTTGCGACTTACTACGTCTCTTGACAATGGAGACGAAGGGTTGCGACTTACTACGTCTCTTGTAATGGAGACGAAGGGTTGCGACTTACTACGTCTCTTGACAATGGAGACGAAGGGTTACGACTTACTACGTCTCTTGACAATAGAGACGAAGGGTTGCGACTTACTACGTCTTTTGACAATAGAGACGAAGGGTTACGACTTACTACGTCTCTTGACAGTAGAGACGAAGGGTTGCGACTTACAACGTCTCTTGACAGTAGGGACGAAGGGTTGCGACTTACTACGTCTCTTGACAATAGAGACGAACGGTTGCGACTTACTACGTCTCTTGACAGTAGAGACGAAGGGTTACGACTTACTACGTCTCTTGACAGTAGAGACGAAGGGTTGCGACTTACTACGTCTCTTGACAATAGAGACGAAGGGTTGCGACTTACTACGTCTTTTGACAATAGAGACGAAGGGTTACGACTTACTACGTCTCTTGACAGTAGAGACGAAGGGTTGCGACTTACTACGTCTCTTGACAGTAGGGACGAAGGGTTGCGACTTACTACGTCTCTTGTCAATAGAGATGAACGGTTGCGACTTACTACGTCTCTTGACAATAGAGACGAAGGGTTGCGACTTACTACGTCTCTTGACAGTAGAGACGAAGGGTTGCGACTTACTACGTCTCTTGACAGTAGAGACGAAGGGTTACGACTTACTACGTCTCTTGACAATAGAGACGAAGGGTTGTGACTTACTACGTCTCTTGACAATAGAGACGAAGGGTTGCGACTTACTACGTCTCTTGACAATGAAGACGAAGGGTTGCGACTTACTACGTCTCTTGACAATGGAGATGAACGGTTGCGGCTTACTACGTCTCTTGACAATAGAGACGAAGGGTTGCGACTTACTACGTCTCTTGACAATAGAGACGAAGGGTTGCGACTTACTACGTCTCTTGACAATAGAGACGAAGGGTTACGACTTACTACGTCTCTTGACAGTAGAGACGAAGGGTTGCGACTTACTACGTCTCTTGACAATAGAGACGAAGGGTTACGACTTACTACGTCTCTTGACAGTAGAGACGAAGGGTTGCGACTTACTACGTCTCTTGACAATAGAGACGAAGGGTTACGACTTACTACGTCTCTTGACAGTAGAGACGAAGGGTTGCGACTTACTACGTCTCTTGACAATAGAGACGAAGGGTTGCGACTTACTACGTCTCTTGAGAGTAGAGACGAAGGGTTACGACTCACTACGTCTCTTGACAATAGAGACGAAGGGTTACGACTTACTACGTCTCTTGACAGTAGAGACGAAGGGTTGCGACTTACTGCGTCTCTTGACAATAGAGACGAAGGGTTGCGACTTACTACGTCTCTTGACAATAGAGACGAAGGGTTACGACTTACTACGTCTCTTGACAGTAGAGACGAAGGGTTGCGACTTACTACGTCTCTTGACAATAGAGACGAAGGGTTGCGACTTACTACGTCTCTTGACAATAGAGACGAAGGGTTACGACTTACTACGTCTCTTGACAGTAGAGACGAAGGGTTGCGACTTACTACGTCTCTTGACAATAGATACGAAGGGTTGCGACTTACTACGTCTCTTGACAATAGAGACGAAGGGTTCCGACTTACTACGTCTCTTGACAGTAGAGACGAAGGGTTGCGACTTACTACGTCTCTTGACAATAGAGACGAAGGGTTGCGACTTACTACGTCTCTTGACAGTAGAGACGAAGGGTTACGACTTACTACGTCTCTTGACAATAGAGACGAAGGGTTGCGACTTACTACGTCTCTTGACCGTAGAGACGAAGGGTTACGACTTACTACGTCTCTTGACAGTAGAGACGAAGGGTTACGACTTACTACGTCTCTTGACAGTAGAGACGAAGGGTTGCGACTTACTACGTCTCTTGACAATAGAGACGAACGGTTGCGACTTACTACGGCTCTTGACAATAGAGACGAAGGGTTGCGACTTACTACGTCTCTTGACAGTAGAGACGAAGGGTTACGACTTACTACGTCTCTTGACAGTAGAGACGAAGGGTTACGACTTACTACGTCTCTTGACAGTAGAGACGAAGGGTTACGACTTACTACGTCTCTTGACAGTAGAGACGAAGGGTTACGACTTACTACGTCTCTTGACAGTAGAGACGAAGGGTTGTGACTTACTACGTCTCTTGACAGTAGGGACGAAGGGTTACGACTTACTACGTCTCTTGACAGTAGAGACGAAGGGTTGTGACTTACTACGTCTCTTGACAGTAGAGACGAAGGGTTGCGACTTACTACATCTCTTGACAGTAGAGACGAAGTGTTGCGACTTACTACGTCTTTTGACAGTAGAGACGAAGTGTTGCGACTTACTAAATCTCTTGACAGTAGAGACGAAGTGTTGCGACTTACTACGTCTTTTGACAGTAGAGACGAAGGGTTGCGACTTACTACGTCTCTTGACAATAGAGACGAAGGGTTGCGACTTACTATGTCTTTTGACAGTAGAGACGAAGTGTTGCGACTTACTACATCTTTTGACAGTAGAGACGAAGTGTTGCGACTTACTACGTCTTTTGACAGTAGAGACGAAGGGTTGCGACTTACTACGTCTCTTGACAATAGAGACGAAGGGTTGCGACTTACTACGTCTCTTGACAGTAGAGACGAAGGGTTGCGACTTACTACGTCTTTTGACAATAGAGACGAAGGGTTGCGACTTACTACGTCTCTTGACAGTAGAGACGAAGGGTTGCGACTTACTACGTCTCTTGACAATAGAGACGAACGGTTGCGACTTACTACGTCTCTTGACAATAGAGACGAAGGGTTACGACTTACTACGTCTCTTGACAGTAGAGACGAAGGGTTGCGACTTACTACGTCTCTTGACAGTAGAGACGAACGGTTGCGACTTACTACGTCTCTTGACAATAGAGACGAAGGGTTGCGACTTACTACGTCTCTTGACAATGGAGACGAAGGGTTGCGACTTACTACGTCTCTTGTAATGGAGACGAAGGGTTGCGACTTACTACGTCTCTTGACAATGGAGACGAAGGGTTACGACTTACTACGTCTTTTGACAATAGAGACGAAGGGTTACGACTTACTACGTCTCTTGACAGTAGAGACGAAGGGTTGCGACTTACTACGTCTCTTGACAGTAGGGACGAAGGGTTGCGACTTACTACGTCTCTTGACAATAGAGACGAACGGTTGCGACTTACTACGTCTCTTGACAGTAGAGACGAAGGGTTACGACTTACTACGTCTCTTGACAGTAGAGACGAAGGGTTGCGACTTACTACGTCTCTTGACAATAGAGACGAAGGGTTGCGACTTACTACGTCTTTTGACAGTAGAGACGAAGGGTTGCGACTTACTACGTCTCTTGACAGTAGAGACGAAGGGTTACGACTTACTACGTCTCTTGACAATAGAGACGAAGGGTTGTGACTTACTACGTCTCTTGACAATAGAGACGAAGGGTTGCGACTTACTACGTCTCTTGACAATGAAGACGAAGGGTTGCGACTTACTACGTCTCTTGACAATGGAGACGAAGGGTTGCGGCTTACTACGTCTCTTGACAATAGAGACGAAGGGTTGCGACTTACTACGTCTCTTGACAATAGAGACGAAGGGTTGCGACTTACTACGTCTCTTGACAATAGAGACGAAGGGTTGCGACTTACTACGTCTCTTGACAGTAGAGACGAAGGGTTGCGACTTACTACGTCTCTTGACAATAGAGACGAAGGGTTACGACTTACTACGTCTCTTGACAGTAGAGACGAAGGGTTGCGACTTACTACGTCTCTTGACAATAGAGACGAAGGGTTACGACTAACTACGTCTCTTGACAGTAGAGACGAAGGGTTGCGACTTACTACGTCTCTTGACAATAGAGACGAAGGGTTGCGACTTACTACGTCTCTTGAGAGTAGAGACGAAGGGTTACGACTTACTACGTCTCTTGACAATAGAGACGAAGGGTTACGACTTACTACGTCTCTTGACAGTAGAGACGAAGGGTTGCGACTTACTGCGTCTCTTGACAATAGAGACGAAGGGTTGCGACTTACTACGTCTCTTGACAATAGAGACGAAGGGTTACGACTTACTACGTCTCTTGACAGTAGAGACGAAGGGTTGCGACTTACTACGTCTCTTGACAATAGAGACGAAGGGTTACGACTTACTACGTCTCTTGACAGTAGAGACGAAGGGTTGCGACTTACTACGTCTCTTGACAATAGATACGAAGGGTTGCGACTTACTACGTCTCTTGACAATAGAGACGAAGGGTTACGACTTACTACGTCTCTTGACAGTAGAGAGGAAGGGTTGCGACTTACTACGTCTCTTGACAATAGAGACGAAGGGTTGCGACTTACTACGTCTCTTGACAGTAGAGACGAAGGGTTACGACTTACTACGTCTCTTGACAATAGAGACGAAGGGTTGCGACTTACTACGTCTTTTGACAGTAGAGACGAAGTGTTGCGACTTACTACATCTTTTGACAGTAGAGACGAAGTGTTGCGACTTACTACGTCTTTTGACAGTAGAGACGAAGGGTTGCGACTTACTACGTCTTTTGACAGTAGAGACGAAGGGTTGCGACTTACTACGTCTCTTGACAATAGAGACGAAGGGTTGCGACTTACTACGTCTCTTGACAGTAGAGACGAAGGGTTGCGACTTACTACGTCTTTTGACAATAGAGACGAAGGGTTGCGACTTACTACGTCTCTTGACAGTAGAGACGAAGGGTTACGACTTACTACGTCTCTTGACAATAGAGACGAAGGGTTACGACTTACTACGTCTCTTGACAGTAGAGACGAAGGGTTGCGACTTACTACGTCTCTTGACAATAGAGACGAAGGGTTGCGACTTACTACGTCTCTTGACAATAGAGACGAAGGGTTACGACTTACTACGTCTCTTGACAGTAGAGACGAAGGGTTGCGACTTACTACGTCTCTTGACAATAGAGACGAAGGGTTGCGACTTACTACGTCTCTTGACAATAGAGACGAAGGGTTACGACTTACTACGTCTCTTGACAGTAGAGACGAAGGGTTGCGACTTACTACGTCTCTTGACAATAGATACGAAGGGTTGCGACTTACTACGTCTCTTGACAATAGAGACGAAGGGTTCCGACTTACTACGTCTCTTGACAGTAGAGACGAAGGGTTGCGACTTACTACGTCTCTTGACAGTAGAGACGAAGGGTTGCGACTTACTACGTCTCTTGACAATAGAGACGAAGGGTTGCGACTTACTACGTCTCTTGACAATAGAGACGAAGGGTTAAGACTTACTACGTCTCTTGACAGTAGAGACGAAGGGTTGCGACTTACTACGTCTCTTGACAGTAGAGACGAACGGTTGCGACTTACTACGTCTCTTGACAATAGAGACGAAGGGTTGCGACTTACTACGTCTCTTGACAATGGAGACGAAGGGTTGCGACTTACTACGTCTCTTGTAATGGAGACGAAGGGTTGCGACTTACTACGTCTCTTGACAATGGAGACGAAGGGTTACGACTTACTACGTCTCTTGACAATAGAGACGAAGGGTTGCGACTTACTACGTCTTTTGACAATAGAGACGAAGGGTTACGACTTACTACGTCTCTTGACAGTAGAGACGAAGGGTTGCGACTTACTACGTCTCTTGACAGTAGGGACGAAGGGTTGCGACTTACTACGTCTCTTGACAATAGAGACGAACGGTTGCGACTTACTACGTCTCTTGACAGTAGAGACGAAGGGTTACGACTTACTACGTCTCTTGACAGTAGAGACGAAGGGTTGCGACTTACTACGTCTCTTGACAATAGAGACGAAGGGTTGCGACTTACTACGTCTTTTGACAGTAGAGACGAAGGGTTGCGACTTACTACGTCTCTTGACAGTAGAGACGAAGGGTTACGACTTACTACGTCTCTTGACAATAGAGACGAAGGGTTGTGACTTACTACGTCTCTTGACAATAGAGACGAAGGGTTGCGACTTACTACGTCTCTTGACAATGAAGACGAAGGGTTGCGACTTACTACGTCTCTTGACAATGGAGACGAAGGGTTGCGGCTTACTACGTCTCTTGATAATAGAGACGAAGGGTTGCGACTTACTACGTCTCTTGACAATAGAGACGAAGGGTTGCGACTTACTACGTCTCTTGACAATAGAGACGAAGGGTTGCGACTTACTACGTCTCTTGACAGTAGAGACGAAGGGTTGCGACTTACTACGTCTCTTGACAATAGAGACGAAGGGTTACGACTTACTACGTCTCTTGACAGTAGAGACGAAGGGTTGCGACTTACTACGTCTCTTGACAATAGAGACGAAGGGTTACGACTAACTACGTCTCTTGACAGTAGAGACGAAGGGTTGCGACTTACTACGTCTCTTGACAATAGAGACGAAGGGTTGCGACTTACTACGTCTCTTGAGAGTAGAGACGAAGGGTTACGACTTACTACGTCTCTTGACAATAGAGACGAAGGGTTACGACTTACTACGTCTCTTGACAGTAGAGACGAAGGGTTGCGACTTACTGCGTCTCTTGACAATAGAGACGAAGGGTTGCGACTTACTACGTCTCTTGACAATAGAGACGAAGGGTTACGACTTACTACGTCTCTTGACAGTAGAGACGAAGGGTTGCGACTTACTACGTCTCTTGACAATAGAGACGAAGGGTTACGACTTACTACGTCTCTTGACAGTAGAGACGAAGGGTTGCGACTTACTACGTCTCTTGACAATAGATACGAAGGGTTGCGACTTACTACGTCTCTTGACAATAGAGACGAAGGGTTACGACTTACTACGTCTCTTGACAGTAGAGAGGAAGGGTTGCGACTTACTACGTCTCTTGACAATAGAGACGAAGGGTTGCGACTTACTACGTCTCTTGACAGTAGAGACGAAGGGTTACGACTTACTACATCTCTTGACAATAGAGACGAAGGGTTGCGACTTACTACGTCTTTTGACAGTAGAGACGAAGTGTTGCGACTTACTACATCTTTTGACAGTAGAGACGAAGTGTTGCGACTTACTACGTCTTTTGACAGTAGAGACGAAGGGTTGCGACTTACTACGTCTTTTGACAGTAGAGACGAAGGGTTGCGACTTACTACGTCTCTTGACAATAGAGACGAAGGGTTGCGACTTACTACGTCTCTTGACAGTAGAGACGAAGGGTTGCGACTTACTACGTCTTTTGACAATAGAGACGAAGGGTTGCGACTTACTACGTCTCTTGACAGTAGAGACGAAGGGTTACGACTTACTACGTCTCTTGACAATAGAGACGAAGGGTTACGACTTACTACGTCTCTTGACAGTAGAGACGAAGGGTTGCGACTTACTACGTCTCTTGACAATAGAGACGAAGGGTTGCGACTTACTACGTCTCTTGACAATAGAGACGAAGGGTTACGACTTACTACGTCTCTTGACAGTAGCGACGAAGGGTTGCGACTTACTACGTCTCTTGACAATAGAGACGAAGGGTTGCGACTTACTACGTCTCTTGACAATAGAGACGAAGGGTTACGACTTACTACGTCTCTTGACAGTAGAGACGAAGGGTTGCGACTTACTACGTCTCTTGACAATAGATACGAAGGGTTGCGACTTACTACGTCTCTTGACAATAGAGACGAAGGGTTCCGACTTACTACGTCTCTTGACAGTAGAGACGAAGGGTTGCGACTTACTACGTCTCTTGACAGTAGAGACGAAGGGTTGCGACTTACTACGTCTCTTGACAATAGAGACGAAGGGTTGCGACTTACTACGTCTCTTGACAATAGAGACGAAGGGTTACGACTTACTACGTCTCTTGACAGTAGAGACGAAGGGTTGCGACTTACTACGTCTCTTGACAGTAGAGACGAACGGTTGCGACTTACTACGTCTCTTGACAATAGAGACGAAGGGTTGCGACTTACTACGTCTCTTGACAATGGAGACGAAGGGTTGCGACTTACTACGTCTCTTGTAATGGAGACGAAGGGTTGCGACTTACTACGTCTCTTGACAATGGAGACGAAGGGTTACGACTTACTACGTCTCTTGACAATAGAGACGAAGGGTTGCGACTTACTACGTCTTTTGACAATAGAGACGAAGGGTTACGACTTACTACGTCTCTTGACAGTAGAGACGAAGGGTTGCGACTTACTACGTCTCTTGACAGTAGGGACGAAGGGTTGCGACTTACTACGTCTCTTGACAATAGAGACGAACGGTTGCGACTTACTACGTCTTTTGACAGTAGAGACGAAGGGTTGCGACTTACTACGTCTCTTGACAGTAGAGACGAAGGGTTACGACTTACTACGTCTCTTGACAATAGAGACGAAGGGTTGTGACTTACTACGTCTCTTGACAATAGAGACGAAGGGTTGCGACTTACTACGTCTCTTGACAATGAAGACGAAGGGTTGCGACTTACTACGTCTCTTGACAATGGAGACGAAGGGTTGCGGCTTACTACGTCTCTTGACAATAGAGACGAAGGGTTGCGACTTACTACGTCTCTTGACAATAGAGACGAAGGGTTGCGACTTACTACGTCTCTTGACAATAGAGACGAAGGGTTACGACTTACTACGTCTCTTGACAGTAGAGACGAAGGGTTGCGACTTACTGCGTCTCTTGACAATAGAGACGAAGGGTTGCGACTTACTACGTCTCTTGACAATAGAGACGAAGGGTTACGACTTACTACGTCTCTTGACAGTAGAGACGAAGGGTTGCGACTTACTACGTCTCTTGACAATAGAGACGAAGGGTTACGACTTACTACGTCTCTTGACAGTAGAGACGAAGGGTTGCGACTTACTACGTCTCTTGACAGTAGAGACGAAGGGTTGCGACTTACTACGTCTCTTGACAATAGAGACGAAGGGTTGCGACTTACTACGTCTTTTGACAGTAGAGACGAAGTGTTGCGACTTACTACATCTTTTGACAGTAGAGACGAAGTGTTGCGACTTACTACGTCTTTTGACAGTAGAGACGAAGGGTTGCGACTTACTACGTCTTTTGACAGTAGAGACGAAGGGTTGCGACTTACTACGTCTCTTGACAATAGAGAAGAAGGGTTGCGACTTACTACGTCTCTTGACAGTAGAGACGAAGGGTTGCGACTTACTACGTCTTTTGACAATAGAGACGAAGGGTTGCGACTTACTACGTCTCTTGACAGTAGAGACGAAGGGTTACGACTTACTACGTCTCTTGACAATAGAGACGAAGGGTTACGACTTACTACGTCTCTTGACAGTAGAGACGAAGGGTTGCGACTTACTACGTCTCTTGACAATAGAGACGAAGGGTTGCGACTTACTACGTCTCTTGACAATAGAGACGAAGGGTTACGACTTACTACGTCTCTTGACAGTAGAGACGAAGGGTTGCGACTTACTACGTCTCTTGACAATAGAGACGAAGGGTTGCGACTTACTACGTCTCTTGACAATAGAGACGAAGGGTTACGACTTACTACGTCTCTTGACAGTAGAGACGAAGGGTTGCGACTTACTACGTCTCTTGACAATAGATACGAAGGGTTGCGACTTACTACGTCTCTTGACAATAGAGACGAAGGGTTCCGACTTACTACGTCTCTTGACAGTAGAGACGAAGGGTTGCGACTTACTACGTCTCTTGACAATAGAGACGAAGGGTTGCGACTTACTACGTCTCTTGACAGTAGAGACGAAGGGTTACGACTTACTACGTCTCTTGACAATAGAGACGAAGGGTTGCGACTTACTACGTCTCTTGACCGTAGAGACGAAGGGTTACGACTTACTACGTCTCTTGACAGTAGAGACGAAGGGTTACGACTTACTACGTCTCTTGACAGTAGAGACGAAGGGTTGCGACTTACTACGTCTCTTGACAATAGAGACGAACGGTTGCGACTTACTACGGCTCTTGACAATAGAGACGAAGGGTTGCGACTTACTACGTCTCTTGATAGTAGAGACGAAGGGTTACGACTTACTACGTCTCTTGACAGTAGAGACGAAGGGTTACGACTTACTACGTCTCTTGACAGTAGAGACGAAGGGTTACGACTTACTACGTCTCTTGACAGTAGAGACGAAGGGTTACGACTTACTACGTCTCTTGACAGTAGAGACGAAGGGTTGTGACTTACTACGTCTCTTGACAGTAGGGACGAAGGGTTACGACTTACTACGTCTCTTGACAGTAGAGACGAAGGGTTGTGACTTACTACGTCTCTTGACAGTAGAGACGAAGGGTTGCGACTTACTACATCTCTTGACAGTAGAGACGAAGTGTTGCGACTTACTACGTCTTTTGACAGTAGAGACGAAGTGTTGCGACTTACTACATCTCTTGACAGTAGAGACGAAGTGTTGCGACTTACTACGTCTTTTGACAGTAGAGACGAAGGGTTGCGACTTACTACGTCTCTTGACAATAGAGACGAAGGGTTGCGACTTACTATGTCTTTTGACAGTAGAGACGAAGTGTTGCGACTTACTACATCTTTTGACAGTAGAGACGAAGTGTTGCGACTTACTACGTCTTTTGACAGTAGAGACGAAGGCTTGCGACTTACTACGTCTTTTGACAGTAGAGACGAAGGGTTGCGACTTACTACGTCTCTTGACAATAGAGACGAAGGGTTGCGACTTACTACGTCTCTTGACAGTAGAGACGAAGGGTTGCGACTTACTACGTCTCTTGACAATAGAGACGAACGGTTGCGACTTACTACGTCTCTTGACAATAGAGACGAAGGGTTACGACTTACTACGTCTCTTGACAGTAGAGACGAAGGGTTGCGACTTACTACGTCTCTTGACAGTAGAGACGAACGGTTGCGACTTACTATGTCTCTTGACAATAGAGACGAAGGGTTGCGACTTACTACGTCTCTTGACAATGGAGACGAAGGGTTGCGACTTACTACGTCTCTTGTAATGGAGACGAAGGGTTGCGACTTACTACGTCTCTTGACAATAGAGACGAAGGGTTACGACATACTACGTCTCTTGACAATAGAGACGAAGGGTTGCGACTTACTACGTCTTTTGACAATAGAGACGAAGGGTTACGACTTACTACGTCTCTTGACAGTAGAGACGAAGGGTTGCGACTTACTACGTCTTTTGACAGTAGAGACGAAGGGTTGCGACTTACTACGTCTCTTGACAGTAGAGACGAAGGGTTACGACTTACTACGTCTCTTGACAATAGAGACGAAGGGTTGTGACTTACTACGTCTCTTGACAATAGAGACGAAGGGTTGCGACTTACTACGTCTCTTGACAATGAAGACGAAGGGTTGCGACTTACTACGTCTCTTGACAATGGAGACGAAGGGTTGCGGCTTACTACGTCTCTTGACAATAGAGACGAAGGGTTGCGACTTACTACGTCTCTTGACAATAGAGACGAAGGGTTACGACTTACTACGTCTCTTGACAGTAGAGACGAAGGGTTGCGACTTACTGCGTCTCTTGACAATAGAGACGAAGGGTTGCGACTTACTACGTCTCTTGACAATAGAGACGAAGGGTTACGACTTACTACGTCTCTTGACAGTAGAGACGAAGGGTTGCGACTTACTACGTCTCTTGACAATAGAGACGAAGGGTTGCGACTTACTACGTCTCTTGACAATAGAGACGAAGGGTTACGACTTACTACGTCTCTTGACAGTAGAGACGAAGGGTTGCGACTTACTACGTCTCTTGACAATAGATACGAAGGGTTGTGACTTACTACGTCTCTTGACAATAGAGACGAAGGGTTACGACTTACTACGTCTCTTGACAGTAGAGAGGAAGGGTTGCGACTTACTACGTCTCTTGACAATAGAGACGAAGGGTTGCGACTTACTACGTCTCTTGACAGTAGAGACTAAGGGTTACGACTTACTACGTCTCTTGACAATAGAGACGAAGGGTTGCGACTTACTACGTCTTTTGACAGTAGAAACGAAGTGTTGCGACTTACTACATCTTTTGACAGTAGAGACGAAGTGTTGCGACTTACTACGTCTTTTGACAGTAGAGACGAAGGGTTGCGACTTACTACGTCTTTTGACAGTAGAGACGAAGGGTTGCGACTTACTACGTCTCTTGACAATAGAGACGAAGGGTTGCGACTTACTACGTCTCTTGACAGTAGAGACGAAGGGTTGCGACTTACTACGTCTTTTGACAATAGAGACGAAGGGTTGCGACTTACTACGTCTCTTGACAGTAGAGACGAAGGGTTGCGACTTACTACGTCTCTTGACAATAGAGACGAACGGTTGCGACTTACTACGTCTCTTGACAATAGAGACGAAGGGTTACGACTTACTACGTCTCTTGACAGTAGAGACGAAGGGTTGCGACTTACTACGTCTCTTGATAATAGAGACGAAGGGTTGCGACTTACTACGTCTCTTGACAGTAGAGACGAAGGGTTGCGACTTACTACGTCTCTTGACAGTAGAGACGAACGGTTGCGACTTACTACGTCTCTTGACAATAGAGACGAAGGGTTGCGACTTACTACGTCTCTTGACAATGGAGACGAAGGGTTGCGACTTACTACGTCTCTTGTAATGGAGACGAAGGGTTGCGACTTACTACGTCTCTTGACAATGGAGACGAAGGGTTACGACTTACTACGTCTCTTGACAATAGAGACGAAGGGTTGCGACTTACTACGTCTTTTGACAATAGAGACGAAGGGTTACGACTTACTACGTCTCTTGACAGTAGAGACGAAGGGTTGCGACTTACTACGTCTCCTGACAGTAGGGACGAAGGGTTGCGACTTACTACGTCTCTTGACAATAGAGATGAACGGTTGCGACTTACTACGTCTCTTGACAATAGAGACGAAGGGTTGCGACTTACTACGTCTCTTGACAGTAGAGACGAAGGGTTGCGACTTACTACGTCTCTTGACAGTAGAGACGAAGGGTTACGACTTACTACGTCTCTTGACAATAGAGACGAAGGGTTGTGACTTACTACGTCTCTTGACAATAGAGACGAAGGGTTGCGACTTACTACGTCTCTTGACAATGAAGACGAAGGGTTGCGACTTACTACGTCTCTTGACAATGGAGACGAACGGTTGCGGCTTACTACGTCTCTTGACAATAGAGACGAAGGGTTGCGACTTACTACGTCTCTTGACAATAGAGACGAAGGGTTGCGACTTACTACGTCTCTTGACAATAGAGACGAAGGGTTGCGACTTACTACGTCTCTTGACAGTAGAGACGAAGGGTTGCGACTTACTACGTCTCTTGACAATAGAGACGAAGGGTTACGACTTACTACGTCTCTTGACAGTAGAGACGAAGGGTTGCGACTTACTACGTCTCTTGACAATAGAGACGAAGGGTTACGACTTACTACGTCTCTTGACAGTAGAGACGAAGGGTTGCGACTTACTACGTCTCTTGACAATAGAGACGAAGGGTTGCGACTTACTACGTCTCTTGAGAGTAGAGACGAAGGGTTACGACTTACTACGTCTCTTGACAATAGAGACGAAGGGTTACGACTTACTACGTCTGTTGACAGTAGAGACGAAGGGTTGCGACTTACTGCGTCTCTTGACAATAGAGACGAAGGGTTGCGACTTACTACGTCTCTTGACAATAGAGACGAAGGGTTACGACTTACTACGTCTCTTGACAGTAGAGACGAAGGGTTGCGACTTACTACGTCTCTTGACAATAGAGACGAAGGGTTGCGACTTACTACGTCTCTTGACAGTAGAGACGAAGGGTTGCGACTTACTACGTCTCTTGACAATAGAGACGAACGGTTGCGACTTACTACGTCTCTTGACAATAGAGACGAAGGGTTACGACTTACTACGTCTCTTGACAATAGAGACGAAGGGTTACGACTTACTACGTCTCTTGACAGTAGAGACGAAGGGTTGCGACTTACTACGTCTCTTGATAATAGAGACGAAGGGTTGCGACTTACTACGTCTCTTGACAGTAGAGACGAAGGGTTGCGACTTACTACGTCTCTTGACAGTAGAGACGAACGGTTGCGACTTACTACGTCTCTTGACAGTAGAGACGAAGGGTTACGACTTACTACGTCTCTTGACAATAGAGACGATGGGTTGCGACTTACTACGTCTTTTGACAGTAGAGACGAAGTGTTGCGACTTACTACATCTTTTGACAGTAGAGACGAAGTGTTGCGACTTACTACGTCTTTTGACAGTAGAGACGAAGGGTTGCGACTTACTACGTCTTTTGACAGTAGAGACGAAGGGTTGCGACTTACTACGTCTCTTGACAATAGAGACGAAGGGTTGCGACTTACTACGTCTCTTGACAGTAGAGACGAAGGGTTGCGACTTACTACGTCTTTTGACAATAGAGACGAAGGGTTGCGACTTACTACGTCTCTTGACAGTAGAGACGAAGGGTTGCGACTTACTACGTCTCTTGACAATAGAGACGAACGGTTGCGACTTACTACGTCTCTTGACAATAGAGACGAAGGGTTACGACTTACTACGTCTCTTGACAGTAGAGACGAAGGGTTGCGACTTACTACGTCTCTTGATAATAGAGACGAAGGGCTGCGACTTACTACGTCTCTTGACAGTAGAGACGAAGGGTTGCGACTTACTACGTCTCTTGACAGTAGAGACGAACGGTTGCGACTTACTACGTCTCTTGACAATAGAGACGAAGGGTTGCGACTTACTACGTCTCTTGACAATGGAGACGAAGGGTTGCGACTTACTACGTCTCTTGTAATGGAGACGAAGGGTTGCGACTTACTACGTCTCTTGACAATGGAGACGAAGGGTTACGACTTACTACGTCTCTTGACAATAGAGACGAAGGGTTGCGACTTACTACGTCTTTTGACAATAGAGACGAAGGGTTACGACTTACTACGTCTCTTGACAGTAGAGACGAAGGGTTGCGACTTACTACGTCTCTTGACAGCAGGGACGAAGGGTTGCGACTTACTACGTCTCTTGACAATAGAGATGAACGGTTGCGACTTACTACGTCTCTTGACAATAGAGACGAAGGGTTGCGACTTACTACGTCTCTTGACAGTAGAGACGAAGGGTTGCGACTTACTACGTCTCTTGACAGTAGAGACGAAGGGTTACGACTTACTACGTCTCTTGACAATAGAGACGAAGGGTTGTGACTTACTACGTCTCTTGACAATAGAGACGAAGGGTTGCGACTTACTACGTCTCTTGACAATGAAGACGAAGGGTTGCGACTTACTACGTCTCTTGACAATGGAGACGAACGGTTGCGGCTTACTACGTCTCTTGACAATAGAGACGAAGGGTTGCGACTTACTACGTCTCTTGACAATAGAGACGAAGGGTTACGACTTACTACGTCTCTTGACAATAGAGACGAAGGGTTACGACTTACTACGTCTCTTGACAGTAGAGACGAAGGGTTGCGACTTACTGCGTCTCTTGACAATAGAGACGAAGGGTTGCGACTTACTACGTCTTTTGACAATAGAGACGAAGGGTTGCGACTTACTACGTCTCTTGACAGTAGAGACGAAGGGTTGCGACTTACTACGTCTCTTGACAATAGAGACGAAGGGTTGCGACTTACTACGTCTCTTGACAGTAGAGACGAAGGGTTGCGACTTACTACGTCTCTTGACAATAGAGACGAAGGGTTACGACTTACTACGTCTCTTGACAGAAGAGACGAAGGGTTGCGACTTACTACGTCTCTTGACAATAGAGACGAAGGGTTACGACTTACTACGTCTCTTGACAATAGAGACGAAGGGTTACGACTTACTACGTCTCTTGACAGTAGAGACGAAGGGTTGCGACTTACTGCGTCTCTTGACAATAGAGACGAAGGGTTGCGACTTACTACGTCTCTTGACAATAGAGACGAAGGGTTACGACTTACTACGTCTCTTGACAGTAGAGACGAAGGGTTGCGACTTACTACGTCTCTTGACAATAGAGACGAAGGGTTGCGACTTACTACGTCTCTTGACAATAGAGACGAAGGGTTACGACTTACTACGTCTCTTGACAGTAGAGACGAAGGGTTGCGACTTACTACGTCTCTTGACAATAGATACGAAGGGTTGCGACTTACTACGTCTCTTGACAATAGAGACGAAGGGTTCCGACTTACTACGTCTCTTGACAGTAGAGACGAAGGGTTGCGACTTATTATGTCTCTTGACAATAGAGACGAAGGGTTGCGACTTACTACGTCTCTTGACAGTAGAGACGAAGGGTTACGACTTACTACGTCTCTTGACAATAGAGACGAAGGGTTGCGACTTACTACGTCTCTTGACCGTAGAGACGAAGGGTTACGACTTACTACGTCTCTTGACAGTAGAGACGAAGGGTTACGACTTACTACGTCTCTTGACAGTAGAGACGAAGGGTTGCGACTTACTACGTCTCTTGACAATAGAGACGAACGGTTGCGACTTACTACGGCTCTTGACAATAGAGACGAAGGGTTGCGACTTACTACGTCTCTTGACAGTAGAGACGAAGGGTTACGACTTACTACGTCTCTTGACAGTAGAGACGAAGGGTTACGACTTACTACGTCTCTTGACAGTAGAGACGAAGGGTTACGACTTACTACGTCTCTTGACAGTAGAGACGAAGGGTTACGACTTACTACGTCTCTTGACAGTAGAGACGAAGGGTTGTGACTTACTACGTCACTTGACAGTAGGGACGAAGGGTTACGACTTACTACGTCTCTTGACAAAAGAGACGAAGGGTTGCGACTTACTACGTCTCTTGACAATCGAGACGAAGGGTTGCGACTTACTACGTCTCTTGACAGTAGGGACGAAGGGTTACGACTTACTACGTCTCTTGACAATAGAGACGAAGTGTTGCGACTAATTACGTCTCTTGACAGTAGAGACGAAGGGTTGCGACTTACTACGTCTCTTGACAATAGAGACGATGGGTTGCGACTTACAACGTCTCTTGACAATAGAGACGAAGGGTTGCGACTTACTACGTCTCTTGACAATGGAAACGAAGGGTTACGACTTACTACGACTCTTGACAGTAGAGACGAAGGGTTGCGACTTACTAGTCTCTTGACAATAGAGACGAAGGGTTGCGACTTACTACGTCTCTTGACAATAGAGACGAAGGGTTACGACTTACTACGTCTCTTGACAATAGAGACGAAGGGTTGCGACTTACTACGTCTCTTGACAGTAGAGACGAAGGGTTGCGACTTACTACGTCTCTTGACAATAGAGACGAAGGGTTGCGACTTACTACGTCTCTTGACAGTAGAGACGAAGGGTTGCGACTTACTACGTCTCTTGACAATAGAGACGAAGGGTTGCGACTTACTACGTCTCTTTACAATAGAGACGAAGGGTTACGACTTACTACGTCTCTTGACAATAGAGACGAAGGGTTGCGACTTACTACGTCTCTTGACAATGGAGACGAAGGGTTACGACTTACTACGTCTCTTGACAGTAGAGACGAAGGGTTGCGATTTACTACGTCTCTTGACAGTAGAGACGAAGGGTTACGACTTACTACGTCTCTTGACAATAGAGACGAAGGGTTGCGACTTACTACGTCTCTTGACAGTAGAGACGAAGGGTTACGACTTACTACGTCTCTTGACAGTAGAGACGAAGGGTTACGACTTGCTACGTCTCTTGACAGTAGAGACGAAGGGTTACGACTTACTACGTCTCTTAACAGTAGAGACGAAGGGTTGCGACTTACTACGTCTCTTGACAATAGAGACGAAGGGTTGCGACTTACTACGTCTCTTGACAGTAGAGACGAAGGGTTACAACTTACTACGTCTCTTGACAGTAGAGACGAAGGGTTGCTACTTACTACGTCTCTTGATAATAGAGACGTAGGGTTGCGACTTACTACGTCTCTTGACATTAGAGACGAAGGGTTGCGACTTACTACGTCTCTTGACAGTAGAGACGAAGGGTTACGACTTACTACGTCTCTTGACAATAGAGACGAACGGTTGCGACTTACTACGTCTCTTGATAGTAGAGACGAAGGGTTACGACTTACTACGTCTCTTGACAATAGAGACGAACGGTTGCGACTTACTACGTCTCTTGACAGTAGAGACGAAGGGTTACGACTTACTACGTCTCTTGACAGTAGAGACGAAGGGTTGCGACTTACTACGTCTCTTGACAATAGAGACGAACGGTTGCGACTTACTACGGCTCTTGACAATAGAGACGAAGGGTTGCGACTTACTACGTCTCTTGACAGTAGAGACGAAGGGTTACGACTTACTACGTCTCTTGACAGTAGAGACGAAGGGTTACGACTTACTACGTCTCTTGACAGTAGAGACGAAGGGTTACGACTTACTACGTCTCTTGACAGTAGAGACGAAGGGTTACGACTTACTACGTCTCTTGACAGTAGAGACGAAGGGTTGTGACTTACTACGTCTCTTGACAGTAGGGACGAAGGGTTACGACTTACTACGTCTCTTGACAAAAGAGACGAAGGGTTGCGACTTACTACGTCTCTTGACAATCGAGACGAAGGGTTGCGACTTACTACGTCTCTTGACAGTAGGGACGAAGGGTTACGACTTACTACGTCTCTTGACAATAGAGACGAAGTGTTGCGACTTATTACGTCTCTTGACAGTAGAGACGAAGGGTTGCGACTTACTACGTCTCTTGACAATAGAGACGAAGGGTTGCGACTTACAACGTCTCTTGACAATAGAGACGAAGGGTTGCGACTTACTACGTCTCTTGACAATGGAAACGAAGGGTTACGACTTACTACGACTCTTGACAGTAGAGACGAAGGGTTGCGACTTACTAGTCTCTTGACAATAGAGACGAAGGGTTGCGACTTACTACGTCTCTTGACAATAGAGACGAAGGGTTACGACTTACTACGTCTCTTGACAATAGAGACGAAGGGTTGCGACTTACTACGTCTCTTGACAGTAGAGACGAAGGGTTGCGACTTACTACGTCTCTTGACAATAGAGACGAAGGGTTGCGACTTACTACGTCTCTTGACAGTAGAGACGAAGGGTTGCGACTTACTACGTCTCTTGACAATAGAGACGAAGGGTTGCGACTTACTACGTCTCTTTACAATAGAGACGAAGGGTTACGACTTACTACGTCTCTTGACAATAGAGACGAAGGGTTGCGACTTACTACGTCTCTTGACAATGGAGACGAAGGGTTACGACTTACTACGTCTCTTGACAGTAGAGACGAAGGGTTGCGATTTACTACGTCTCTTGACAGTAGAGACGAAGGGTTACGACTAACTACGTCTCTTGACAATAGAGACGAAGGGTTGCGACTTACTACGTCTCTTGACAGTAGAGACGAAGGGTTACGACTTACTACGTCTCTTGACAGTAGAGACGAAGGGTTACGACTTGCTACGTCTCTTGACAGTAGAGACGAAGGGTTACGACTTACTACGTCTCTTAACAGTAGAGACGAAGGGTTGCGACTTACTACGTCTCTTGACAATAGAGACGAAGGGTTGCGACTTACTACGTCTCTTGACAGTAGAGACGAAGGGTTACAACTTACTACGTCTCTTGACAGTAGAGACGAAGGGTTGCTACGTACTACGTCTCTTGATAATAGAGACGTAGGGTTGCGACTTACTACGTCTCTTGACATTAGAGACGAAGGGTTGCGACTTACTACGTCTCTTGACAGTAGAGACGAAGGGTTACGACTTACTACGTCTCTTGACAATAGAGACGAACGGTTGCGACTTACTACGTCTCTTGATAGTAGAGACGAAGGGTTACGACTTACTACGTCTCTTGACAATAGAGACGAACGGTTGCGACTTACTACGTCTCTTGACAGTAGAGACGAAGGGTTACGACTTACTACGTCTCTTGACAGTAGGGACGAAGGGTTGCGACTTACTACGTCTCCTGACAATAGAGACGAAGGGTTGCGACTTACTACGTCTCTTGACAGTAGGGACGAAGGGTTGCGACTTACTACGTCTCCTGACAATAGAGACGAAGGGTTGCGACTTACTACGTCTCTTGACAGTAGGGACGAAGGGTTGCGACTTACTACGTCTCTTGACAATAGAGACGAAGGGTTGCGACCTACTACGTCTCTTGACAGTAGGGACGAAGGGTTGCGACTTACTACGTCTCTTGACAATAGAGACGAAGGGTTGCGACTTACTACGTCTCTTGACAGTAGGGACGAAGGGTTGCGACTTACTACGTCTCTTGACAATAGAGACGAAGGGTTGCGACTTACTACGTCTCTTGACAGTAGAGACGAAGGGTTGCGACTTACTACGTCTCTTGACAATAGAGACGAACGGTTGCGACTTACTACGTCTCTTGACAATAGAGACGAAGGGTTGCGACTTACTACGTCTCTTGACAGTAGAGACGAAGGGTTACGACTTACTACGTCTCTTGACAGTAGAGACGAAGGGTTACGACTTGCTACGTCTCTTGACAGTAGAGACGAAGGGTTACGACATACTACGTCTCTTAACAGTAGAGACGAAGGGTTGCGACTTACTACGTCTCTTGACAATAGAGACGAAGGGTTGCGACTTACTACGTCTCTTGACAATAGAGACGAAGGGTTGCGACTTACTACGTCTCTTGACAATAGAGACGAAGGGTTACGACTTACTACGTCTCTTGACAATAGAGACGAAGGGTTGCGACTTACTACGTCTCTTGACAGTAGAGACGAAGGGTTACGACTTACTACGTCTCTTGACAGTAGAGACGAAGGGTTGCGACTTACTACGTCTCTTGACAGTAGAGACGAAGGGTTGCGACTTACTACGTCTCTTGACAGTAGAGACGAACGGTTGCGACTTACTACGTCTCTTGACAGTAGAGACGAAGGGTTACGACTTACTACGTCTCTTGACAGTAGAGACGAAGGGTTGCGACTTACTACGTCTCTTGACAATAGAGACGAACGGTTGCGACTTACTACGGCTCTTGACAATAGAGACGAAGGGTTGCGACTTACTACGTCTCTTGACAGTAGAGACGAAGGGTTACGACTTACTACGTCTCTTGACAGTAGAGACGAAGGGTTACGACTTACTACGTCTCTTGACAGTAGAGACGAAGGGTTACGACTTACTACGTCTCTTGACAGTAGAGACGAAGGGTTACGACTTACTACGTCTCTTGACAGTAGAGACGAAGGGTTGTGACTTACTACGTCTCTTGACAGTAGGGACGAAGGGTTACGACTTACTACGTCTCTTGACAAAAGAGACGAAGGGTTGCGACTTACAACGTCTCTTGACAATAGAGACGAAGGGTTGCGACTTACTACGTCTCTTGACAATGGAAACGAAGGGTTACGACTTACTACGACTCTTGACAGTAGAGACGAAGGGTTGCGACTTACTAGTCTCTTGACAATAGAGACGAAGGGTTGCGACTTACTACGTCTCTTGACAATAGAGACGAAGGGTTACGACTTACTACGTCTCTTGACAATAGAGACGAAGGGTTGCGACTTACTACGTCTCTTGACAGTAGAGACGAAGGGTTGCGACTTACTACGTCTCTTGACAATAGAGACGAAGGGTTGCGACTTACTACGTCTCTTGACAGTAGAGACGAAGGGTTGCGACTTACTACGTCTCTTGACAATAGAGACGAAGGGTTGCGACTTACTACGTCTCTTTACAATAGAGACGAAGGGTTACGACTTACTACGTCTCTTGACAATAGAGACGAAGGGTTGCGACTTACTACGTCTCTTGACAATGGAGACGAAGGGTTACGACTTACTACGTCTCTTGACAGTAGAGACGAAGGGTTGCGATTTACTACGTCTCTTGACAGTAGAGACGAAGGGTTACGACTTACTACGTCTCTTGACAATAGAGACGAAGGGTTGCGACTTACTACGTCTCTTGACAGTAGAGACGAAGGGTTACGACTTACTACGTCTCTTGACAGTAGAGACGAAGGGTTACGACTTGCTACGTCTCTTGACAGTAGAGACGAAGGGTTACGACTTACTACGTCTCTTAACAGTAGAGACGAAGGGTTGCGACTTACTACGTCTCTTGACAATAGAGACGAAGGGTTGCGACTTACTACGTCTCTTGACAGTAGAGACGAAGGGTTACAACTTACTACGTCTCTTGACAGTAGAGACGAAGGGTTGCTACTTACTACGTCTCTTGATAATAGAGACGTAGGGTTGCGACTTACTACGTCTCTTGACATTAGAGACGAAGGGTTGCGACTTACTACGTCTCTTGACAGTAGAGACGAAGGGTTACGACTTACTACGTCTCTTGACAATAGAGACGAACGGTTGCGACTTACTACGTCTCTTGATAGTAGAGACGAAGGGTTACGACTTACTACGTCTCTTGACAATAGAGACGAACGGTTGCGACTTACTACGTCTCTTGACAGTAGAGACGAAGGGTTACGACTTACTACGTCTCTTGACAGTAGGGACGAAGGGTTGCGACTTACTACGTCTCCTGACAATAGAGACGAAGGGTTGCGACTTACTACGTCTCTTGACAGTAGGGACGAAGGGTTGCGACTTACTACGTCTCCTGACAATAGAGACGAAGGGTTGCGACTCACTACGTCTCTTGACAGTAGGGACGAAGGGTTGCGACTTACTACGTCTCTTGACAATAGAGACGAAGGGTTGCGACCTACTACGTCTCTTGACAGTAGGGACGAAGGGTTGCGACTTACTACGTCTCTTGACAATAGAGACGAAGGGTTGCGACTTACTACGTCTCTTGACAGTAGGGACGAAGGGTTGCGACTTACTACGTCTCTTGACAATAGAGACGAAGGGTTGCGACTTACTACGTCTCTTGACAGTAGAGACGAAGGGTTGCGACTTACTACGTCTCTTGACAATAGAGACGAACGGTTGCGACTTACTACGTCTCTTGACAATAGAGACGAAGGGTTGCGACTTACTACGTCTCTTGACAGTAGAGACGAAGGGTTACGACTTACTACGTCTCTTGACAGTAGAGACGAAGGGTTACGACTTGCTACGTCTCTTGACAGTAGAGACGAAGGGTTACGACATACTACGTCTCTTAACAGTAGAGACGAAGGGTTGCGACTTACTACGTCTCTTGACAATAGAGACGAAGGGTTGCGACTTACTACGTCTCTTGACAATAGAGACGAAGGGTTGCGACTTACTACGTCTCTTGACAATAGAGACGAAGGGTTACGACTTACTACGTCTCTTGACAATAGAGACGAAGGGTTGCGACTTACTACGTCTCTTGACAGTAGAGACGAAGGGTTACGACTTACTACGTCTCTTGACAGTAGAGACGAAGGGTTGCGACTTACTACGTCTCTTGACAGTAGAGACGAAGGGTTGCGACTTACTACGTCTCTTGACAGTAGAGACGAAGGGTTGCGACTTACTACGTCTCTTGACAGTAGAGACGAAGGGTTACGACTTACTACGTCTCTTGACAGTAGAGACGAAGGGTTGCGACTTACTACGTCTCTTGTCAATGGAGACGAAGGGTTACGACTTACTACGTTTCTTGACAATAGAGACGAAGGGTTACGATTTACTACGTCTCTTGACAACAGAGACGAAGGGTTGCGATTTACTACGTCTCTTGACAGTAGAGACGAAGGGTTGCGACTTACTACGTCTCTTGACAGTAGAGACGAAGGGTTACGACTTACTACGTCTCTTGACAGTAGAGACGAAGGGTTACGACTTACTACGTCTCTTGACAGTAGAGACGAAGGGTTGTGACTTACTACGTCTCTTGACAGTAGAGACGAAGTGTTGCGACTTACTACGTCTTTTGACAGTAGAGACGAAGTGTTGCGACTTACTACGTCTTTTGACAATAGAGACGAAGGGTTGCGACTTACTACGTCTCTTGACAGTAGAGACGAAGTGTTGCGACTTACTACGTCTTTTGACAATAGAGACGAAGGGTTGCGACTTACTACGTCTCTTGACAGTAGAGACGAAGTGTTGCGACTTACTACGTCTTTTGACAGTAGAGACGAAGGGTTGCGACTTACTACGTCTTTTGACAGTAGAGATGAAGTGTTGCGACTTACTACGTCTTTTGACAGTAGAGACGAAGTGTTGCGACTTACTACGTCTTTTGACAGTAGAGACGAAGTGTTGCGACTTACTACGTCTTTTGACAGTAGAGACGAAGTGTTGCGACTTACTACGTCTTTTGACAGTAGAGACGAAGTGTTGCGACTTACTACGTCTTTTGACAGTAGAGACGAAGTGTTGCGACTTACTACGTCTTTTGACAATAGAGACGAAGGGTTGCGACTTACTACGTCTCTTGACAGTAGAGTCGAAGTGTTGCGACTTACTACGTCTTTTGATAGTAGAGACGAAGGGTTGCGACTTACTGCGTCTCTTGACAATAGAGACGAAGGGTTGGGACTTACTACGTCTTTTAACAGTAGAGACGACGTGTTGCGATTTACTACATCTTTTGACAGTAGAGACGAAGTGTTGCGACTTACTACGTATTTTGACAGTAGAGACGAAGGGTTGCGACTTACTACGTCTTTTGACAGTAGAGACGAAGGGTTGCGACTTACTAGGTCTCTTGACAATAGAGACGAAGGGTTGCGACTTACTACGTCTCTTGACAGTAGAGACGAAGGGTTGCGACTTACTACGTCTCTTGACAGTAGAGACGAAGGGTTGCGACTTACTACGTCTCTTGACAGTAGGGACGAAGGGTTACGACTTACTACGTCTCTTGACAATAGAGACGAAGGGTTGCGACTTACTACGTCTCTTGACAATAGAGACGAAGGGTTACGACTTACTACGTCTCTTGACAATAGAGACGAAGGGTTACGACTTACTACGTCTCTTGACGGTAAAGACGAAGGGTTACGACTTACTACGTCTCTTGACAGTAGAGACGAAGGGTTACGACTTGCTACGTCTCTTGACAGTAGAGACGAAGGGTTACGACTTACTACGTCTCTTAACAGTAGAGACGAAGGGTTGCGACTTACTACGTCTCTTGACAATAGAGACGAAGGGTTGCGACTTACTACGTCTCTTGACAATAGAGACGAAGGGTTGCGACTTACTACGTCTCTTGACAATAGAGACGAAGGGTTGCGACTTACTACGTCTCTTGACAGTAGAGACGAAGGGTTGCGACTTACTACGTCTCTTGACAGTAGAGACGAAGGGTTACGACTTACTACGTCTCTTGACAATAGAGACGAAGGGTTGCGACTTACTACGTCTCTTGACAATAGAGACGAAGGGTTACGACTTACTACGTCTCTTGACAATAGAGACGAAGGGTTGCGACTTACTACGTCTCTTGACAGTAGAGACGAAGGGTTGCGACTTACTACGTCTCTTGACAGTAGAGACGAAGGGTTACGACTTACTACGTCTCTTGACAGTAGAGACGAAGGGTTGCGACTTACTACGTCTCTTGACAGTAGAGACGAAGGGTTGCGACTTACTACGTCTCTTGACAATAGAGACGAAGGGTTGCGACTTACTACGTCTCTTGACAATAGAGACGAAGGGTTGCGACTTACTACGTCTCTTGACAATAGAGACGAAGGGTTGCGACTTACTACGTCTCTTGACAATAGAGACGAAGGGTTGCGACTTACTACGTCTCTTGACAATAGAGACGAAGGGTTGCGACTTACTACGTCTCTTGACAATAGAGACGAAGGGTTACGACTTACTACGTCTCTTGACAATAGAGACGAAGGGTTGCGACTTACTACGTCTCTTGACAGTAGAGACGAAGGGTTGCGACTTACTACGTCTCTTGACAGTAGAGACGAAGGGTTACGACTTACTACGTCTCTTGACAGTAGAGACGAAGGGTTGCGACTTACTACGTCTCTTGACAGTAGAGACGAAGGGTTGCGACTTACTACGTCTCTTGACAGTAGAGACGAAGGGTTGCGACTTACTACGTCTCTTGACAGTAGAGACGAAGGGTTACGACTTACTACGTCTCTTGACAGTAGAGACGAAGGGTTGCGACTTACTACGTCTCTTGTCAATGGAGACGAAGGGTTACGACTTACTACGTTTCTTGACAATAGAGACGAAGGGTTACGATTTACTACGTCTCTTGACAACAGAGACGAAGGGTTGCGATTTACTACGTCTCTTGACAGTAGAGACGAAGGGTTGCGACTTACTACGTCTCTTGACAGTAGAGACGAAGGGTTACGACTTACTACGTCTCTTGACAGTAGAGACGAAGGGTTACGACTTACTACGTCTCTTGACAGTAGAGACGAAGGGTTGTGACTTACTACGTCTCTTGACAGTAGAGACGAAGTGTTGCGACTTACTACGTCTTTTGACAGTAGAGACGAAGTGTTGCGACTTACTACGTCTTTTGACAATAGAGACGAAGGGTTGCGACTTACTACGTCTCTTGACAGTAGAGACGAAGTGTTGCGACTTACTACGTCTTTTGACAATAGAGACGAAGGGTTGCGACTTACTACGTCTCTTGACAGTAGAGACGAAGTGTTGCGACTTACTACGTCTTTTGACAGTAGAGACGAAGGGTTGCGACTTACTACGTCTTTTGACAGTAGAGATGAAGTGTTGCGACTTACTACGTCTTTTGACAGTAGAGACGAAGTGTTGCGACTTACTACGTCTTTTGACAGTAGAGACGAAGTGTTGCGACTTACTACGTCTTTTGACAGTAGAGACGAAGTGTTGCGACTTACTACGTCTTTTGACAGTAGAGACGAAGTGTTGCGACTTACTACGTCTTTTGACAGTAGAGACGAAGTGTTGCGACTTACTACGTCTTTTGACAATAGAGACGAAGGGTTGCGACTTACTACGTCTCTTGACAGTAGAGTCGAAGTGTTGCGACTTACTACGTCTTTTGATAGTAGAGACGAAGGGTTGCGACTTACTGCGTCTCTTGACAATAGAGACGAAGGGTTGGGACTTACTACGTCTTTTAACAGTAGAGACGACGTGTTGCGATTTACTACATCTTTTGACAGTAGAGACGAAGTGTTGCGACTTACTACGTATTTTGACAGTAGAGACGAAGGGTTGCGACTTACTACGTCTTTTGACAGTAGAGACGAAGGGTTGCGACTTACTAGGTCTCTTGACAATAGAGACGAAGGGTTGCGACTTACTACGTCTCTTGACAGTAGAGACGAAGGGTTGCGACTTACTACGTCTCTTGACAGTAGAGACGAAGGGTTGCGACTTACTACGTCTCTTGACAGTAGGGACGAAGGGTTACGACTTACTACGTCTCTTGACAATAGAGACGAAGGGTTGCGACTTACTACGTCTCTTGACAATAGAGACGAAGGGTTACGACTTACTACGTCTCTTGACAATAGAGACGAAGGGTTACGACTTACTACGTCTCTTGACGGTAAAGACGAAGGGTTACGACTTACTACGTCTCTTGACAGTAGAGACGAAGGGTTACGACTTGCTACGTCTCTTGACAGTAGAGACGAAGGGTTACGACTTACTACGTCTCTTAACAGTAGAGACGAAGGGTTGCGACTTACTACGTCTCTTGACAATAGAGACGAAGGGTTGCGACTTACTACGTCTCTTGACAATAGAGACGAAGGGTTGCGACTTACTACGTCTCTTGACAATAGAGACGAAGGGTTGCGACTTACTACGTCTCTTGACAGTAGAGACGAAGGGTTGCGACTTACTACGTCTCTTGACAGTAGAGACGAAGGGTTACGACTTACTACGTCTCTTGACAATAGAGACGAAGGGTTGCGACTTACTACGTCTCTTGACAATAGAGACGAAGGGTTACGACTTACTACGTCTCTTGACAATAGAGACGAAGGGTTGCGACTTACTACGTCTCTTGACAGTAGAGACGAAGGGTTGCGACTTACTACGTCTCTTGACAGTAGAGACGAAGGGTTGCGACTTACTACGTCTCTTGACAGTAGAGACGAAGGGTTGCGACTTACTACGTCTCTTGACAGTAGAGACGAAGGGTTACGACTTACTACGTCTCTTGACAGTAGAGACGAAGGGTTGCGACTTACTACGTCTCTTGTCAATGGAGACGAAGGGTTACGACTTACTACGTTTCTTGACAATAGAGACGAAGGGTTACGTCTTACTACGTCTCTTGACAATAGAGACGAAGGGTTGCGATTTACTACGTCTCTTGACAGTAGAGACGAAGGGTTGCGACTTACTACGTCTCTTGACAGTAGAGACGAAGGGTTACGACTTACTACGTCTCTTGACAGTAGAGACGAAGGGTTACGACTTACTACGTCTCTTGACAGTAGAGACGAAGGGTTGTGACTTACTACGTCTCTTGACAGTAGAGACGAAGGGTTGCGACTTACTACATCTCTTGACAGTAGAGACGAAGTGTTGCGACTTACTACGTCTTTTGACAATAGAGACGAAGTGTTGCGACTTACTACGTCTTTTGACAATAGAGACGAAGGGTTGCGACTTACTAAGTCTCTTGACAGTAGAGACGAAGTGTTGCGACTTACTACGTCTTTTGACAATAGAGACGAAGGGTTGCGACTTACTACGTCTCTTGACAGTAGAGACGAAGTGTTGCGACTTACTACGTCTTTTGACAGTAGAGACGAAGGCTTGCGACTTACTACGTCTTTTGACAGTAGAGATGAAGTGTTGCGACTTACTACGTCTTTTGACAGTAGAGACGAAGTGTTGCGACTTACTGCGTCTTTTGACAGTAGAGACGAAGTGTTGCGACTTACTACGTCTTTTGACAGTAGAGACGAAGTGTTGCGACTTACTACGTCTTTTGACAATAGAGACGAAGGGTTGCGACTTACTACGTCTCTTGACAGTAGAGTCGAAGTGTTGCGACTTACTACGTCTTTTGATAGTAGAGACGAAGGGTTGCGACTTACTGCGTCTCTTGACAATAGAGACGAAGGGTTGGGACTTACGACGTCTTTTAACAGTAGAGACGAAGTGTTGCGACTTACTACATCTTTTGACACTAGAGACGAAGTGTTGCGACTTACTACGTATTTTGACAGTAGAGACGAAGGGTTGCGACTTACTACGTCTTTTGACAGTAGAGACGAAGGGTTGCGACTTACTACGTCTCTTGACAATAGAGACGAAGGGTTGCGACTTACTACGTCTCTTGACAGTAGAGACGAAGGGTTGCGACTTACTACGTCTCTTGACAGTAGAGACGAAGGGTTGCGACTTACTACGTCTCTTGACAGTAGGGACGAAGGGTTACGACTTACTACGTCTCTTGACAATAGAGACGAAGGGTTGCGACTTACTACGTCTCTTAACAGTAGGGACGAAGGGTTACGACTTACTACGTCTCTTGACAAAAGAGACGAAGGGTTGCGACTTACTACGTCTCTTGACAATCGAGACGAAGGGTTGCGACTTACTACGTCTCTTGACAATGGAAACGAAGGGTTACGACTTACTACGACTCTTGACAGTAGAGACGAAGGGTTGCGACTTACTAGTCTCTTGACAATAGAGACGAAGGGTTGCGACTTACTACGTCTCTTGACAATAGAGACGAAGGGTTACGACTTACTACGTCTCTTGACAATAGAGACGAAGGGTTGCGACTTACTACGTCTCTTGACAGTAGAGACGAAGGGTTGCGACTTACTACGTCTCTTGACAATAGAGACGAAGGGTTGCGACTTACTACGTCTCTTGACAGTAGAGACGAAGGGTTGCGACTTACTACGTCTCTTAACAATAGAGACGAAGGGTTGCGACTTACTACGTCTCTTTACAATAGAGACGAAGGGTTACGACTTACTACGTCTCTTGACAATAGAGACGAAGGGTTGCGACTTACTACGTCTCTTGACAATGGAGACGAAGGGTTACGACTTACTACGTCTCTTGACAGTAGAGACGAAGGGTTGCGATTTACTACGTCTCTTGACAATAGAGACGATGGGTTACGACTTACTACGTCTCTTGACAATAGAGACGAAGGGTTGCGACTTACAACGTCTCTTGACAGTAGAGACGAAGGGTTGCGACCTACTACGTCTCTTGACAATAGAGACGAAGGGTTGCGATTTACTACGTCTCTTGACAGTAGAGACGAACGGTTACAACTTACTACGTCACTGGACAGTAGAGACGAAGGGTTGCTACTTACTACGTCTCTTGATAATAGAGACGTAGGGTTGCGACTTACTACGTCTCTTGACAGTAGTGACGAAGGGTTGCGACTTACTACGTCTCTTGACAATAGAGATGAAGGGTTACGACTTACTACGTCTCTTGACAGTAGAGACGAAGGGTTACGACTTACTACGTCTCTTGACAATAGAGACGAAGGGTTGCGACTTACTACGTCTCTTGACAGTAGAGACGAAGGGTTACGACTTACTACGTCTCTTGACAGTAGAGACGAAGGGTTGCGACTTACTACGTCTCTTGACAATCGAGACGAAGGGTTGCGACTTACTACGTCTCTTGACAAAAGAGACGAAGGGTTGCGACTTACTACGTCTCTTGACAATCGAGACGAAGGGTTGCGACTTACTACGTCTCTTGACAAAAGAGACGAAGGGTTGCGACTTACTACGTCTCTTGACAATCGAGACGAAGGGTTGCGACTTACTACGTCTCTTGACAATGGAAACGAAGGGTTACGACTTACTACGACTCTTGACAGTAGAGACGAAGGGTTGCGACTTACTAGTCTCTTGACAATAGAGACGAAGGGTTGCGACTTACTACGTCTCTTGACAATAGAGACGAAGGGTTACGACTTACTACGTCTCTTGACAATAGAGACGAAGGGTTACGACCTACTACGTCTCTTGACAGTAGAGACGAAGGGTTACGACTTACTACGTCTCTTGACAGTAGAGACGAAGGGTTACGACTTACTACGTCTCTTGACGGTAAAGAGGAAGGGTTACGACTTACTACGTCTCTTGACAGTAGAGACGAAGGGTTGCGACTTACTACGTCTCTTGACAGTAGAGACGAAGGGTTGCGACTTACTACGTCTCTTGTCAATGGAGACGAAGGGTTACGACTTACTACGTCTCTTGACAATAGAGACGAAGGGTTGCGACTTACTACGTCTCTTGACAGTAGAGACGAAGGGTTGCGACTTACTAGTCTCTTGACAATAGAGACGAAGGGTTGCGACTTACTACGTCTCTTGACAATAGAGACGAAGGGTTACGACTTACTACGTCTCTTGACAATAGAGACGAAGGGTTGCGACTTACTACGTCTCTTGACAGTAGAGACGAAGGGTTGCGACTTACTACGTCTCTTGACAATGGAGACGAAGGGTTACGACTTACTACGTTTCTTGACAATAGAGACGAAGGGTTACGACTTACTACGTCTCTTGACAATAGAGACGAAGGGTTGCGATTTACTACGTCTCTTGACAATAGAGACGAAGGGTTGCGACTTACTACGTCTCTTGACAGTAGAGACGAAGGGTTACGACTTGCTACATCTCTTGACAGTAGAGACGAAGGGTTGCGACTTACTACGTCTCTTGACAGTAGAGACGAAGGGTTGCGACTTACTACGTCTCTTGTCAATGGAGACGAAGGGTTACGACTTACTACGTTTCTTGACAATAGAGACGAAGGGTTACGACTTACTACGTCTCTTGACAATAGAGACGAAGGGTTGCGATTTACTACGTCTCTTGACAATAGAGACGAAGGGTTGCGACTTACTACGTCTCTTGACAGTAGAGACGAAGGGTTACGACTTGCTACATCTCTTGACAGTAGAGACGAAGGGTTGCGACTTACTACGTCTCTTGACAGTAGAGACGAAGGGTTGCGACTTACTACGTCTCTTGTCAATGGAGACGAAGGGTTACGACTTACTACGTTTCTTGACAATAGAGACGAAGGGTTACGACTTACTACGTCTCTTGACAATAGAGACGAAGGGTTGCGATTTACTACGTCTCTTGACAATAGAGACGAAGGGTTGCGACTTACTACGTCTCTTGACAGTAGAGACGAAGGGTTACGACTTACTACGTCTCTTGACAGTAGAGACGAAGGGTTACGACTTACTACGTCTCTTGACAGTAGAGACGAAGGGTTGTGACTTACTACGTCTCTTGACAGTAGAGACGAAGGGTTGCGACTTACTACATCTCTTGACAGTAGAGACGAAGTGTTGCGACTTACTACGTCTTTTGACAGTAGAGACGAAGTGTTGCGACTTACTACGTCTTTTGACAATAGAGACGAAGGGTTGCGACTTACTACGTCTCTTGACAGTAGAGACGAAGTGTTGTGACTTACTACGTCTCTTGACAGTAGAGACGAAGTGTTGCGACTTACTACGTCTTTTGACAGTAGAGACGAAGTGTTGCGACTTACTACGTCTTTTGACAATAGAGACGAAGGGTTGCGACTTACTACGTCTCTTGACAGTAGAGACGAAGTGTTGCGACTTACTACGTCTTTTGACAATAGAGACGAAGGGTTGCGACTTACTACGTCTCTTGACAGTAGAGACGAAGTGTTGCGACTTACTACGCCTTTTGACAGTAGAGACGAAGGGTTGCGACTTACTACGTCTTTTGACAGTAGAGATGAAGTGTTGCGACTTACTACGTCTTTTGACAGTAGAGACGAAGTGTTGCGACTTACTACGTCTTTTGACAGTAGAGACGAAGTGTTGCGACTTACTACGTCTTTTGACAATAGAGACGAAGTGTTGCGACTTACTACGTCTTTTGACAGTAGAGACGAAGTGTTGCGACTTACTACGTCTTTTGACAGTAGAGACGAAGTGTTGCGACTTACTACGTCTTTTGACAATAGAGACGAAGGGTTGCGACTTACTACGTCTCTTGACAGTAGAGTCGAAGTGTTGCGACTTACTACGTCTTTTGATAGTAGAGACGAAGGGTTGCGACTTACTGCGTATCTTGACAATAGAGACGAAGGGTTGGGACTTACTACGTCTTTTAACAGTAGAGACGACGTGTTGCGATTTACTACATCTTTTGACAGTAGAGACGAAGTGTTGCGACTTACTACGTATTTTGACAGTAGAGACGAAGGGTTGCGACTTACTACGTCTTTTGACAGTAGAGACGAAGGGTTGCGACTTACTACGTCTCTTGACAATAGAGACGAAGGGTTGCGACTTACTACGTCTCTTGACAGTAGAGACGAAGGGTTGCGACTTACTACGTCTTTTGACAGTAGAGACGAAGTGTTGCGACTTACTACGTCTTTTGACAATAGAGACGAAGTGTTGCGACTTACTACGTCTTTTGACAGTAGAGACGAAGGGTTGCGACTTACTACGTCTCTTGACAATAGAGACGAAGGGTTACGACTTACTACGTCTCTTGACAATAGAGACGAAGGGTTACGACTTACTACGTCTCTTGACGGTAAAGACAAAGGGTTGCGACTTACTACGTCTCTTGACAGTAGAGACGAAGGGTTACGACTTGCTACGTCTCTTGACAGTAGAGACGAAGGGTTACGACTTACTACGTCTCTTAACAGTAGAGACGAAGGGTTGCGACTTACTACGTCTCTTGACAATAGAGACGAAGGGTTGCGACTTACTACGTCTCTTGACAATAGAGACGAAGGGTTGCGACTTACTACGTCTCTTGACAATAGAGACGAAGGGTTGCGACTTACTACGTCTCTTGACAGTAGAGACGAAGGGTTGCGACTTACTACGTCTCTTGACAGTAGAGACGAAGGGTTACGACTTACTACGTCTCTTGACAATAGAGACGAAGGGTTGCGACTTACTACGTCTCTTGACAATAGAGACGAAGGGTTACGACTTACTACGTCTCTTGACAATAGAGACGAAGGGTTGCAACTTACTACGTCTCTTGACAGTAGAGACGAAGGGTTGCGACTTACTACGTCTCTTGACAGTAGAGACGAAGGGTTGCGACTTACTACGTCTCTTGACAGTAGAGACGAAGGGTTGCGACTTACTACGTCTCTTGACAGTAGAGACGAAGGGTTGCGACTTACTACGTCTCTTGACAGTAGAGACGAAGGGTTACGACTTACTACGTCTCTTGACAGTAGAGACGAAGGGTTGCGACTTACTACGTCTCTTGTCAATGGAGACGAAGGGTTACGACTTACTACGTTTCTTGACAATAGAGACGAAGGGTTACGTCTTACTACTTCTCTTGACAATAGAGACGAAGGGTTGCGATTTACTACGTCTCTTGACAGTAGAGACGAAGGGTTGCGACTTACTACGTCTCTTGACAGTAGAGACGAAGGGTTACGACTTACTACGTCTCTTGACAGTAGAGACGAAGGGTTACGACTTACTACGTCTCTTGACAGTAGAGACGAAGGGTTGTGACTTATTACGTCTCTTGACAGTAGAGACGAAGGGTTGCGACTTACTACATCTCTTGACAGTAGAGACGAAGTGTTGCGACTTACTACGTCTTTTGACAATAGAGACGAAGTGTTGCGTCTTACTACGTCTTTTGACAATAGAGACGAAGGGTTGCGACTTACTAAGTCTCTTGACAGTAGAGACGAAGTGTTGCGACTTACTACGTCTTTTGACAATAGAGACGAAGGGTTGCGACTTACTACGTCTCTTGACAGTAGAGACGAAGTGTTGCGACTTACTACGTCTTTTGACAGTAGAGACGAAGGGTTGCGACTTACTACGTCTTTTGACAGTAGAGATGAAGTGTTGCGACTTACTACGTCTTTTGACAGTAGAGACGAAGTGTTGCGACTTACTACGTCTTTTGACAATAGAGACGAAGTGTTGCGACTTACTGCGTCTTTTGACAGTAGAGACGAAGTGTTGCGACTTACTACGTCTTTTGACAGTAGAGACGAAGTGTTGCGACTTACTACGTCTTTTGACAATAGAGACGAAGGGTTGCGACTTACTACGTCTCTTGACAGTAGAGTCGAAGTGTTGCGACTTACTACGTCTTTTGATAGTAGAGACGAAGGGTTGCGACTTACTGCGTCTCTTGACAATAGAGACGAAGGGTTGGGACTTACGACGTCTTTTAACAGTAGAGACGAAGTGTTGCGACTTACTACATCTTTTGACAGTAGAGACGAAGTGTTGCGACTTACTACGTATTTTGAGGGTAGAGACGAAGGGTTGCGACTTACTACGTCTTTTGACAGTAGAGACGAAGGGTTGCGACTTACTACGTCTCTTGACAATAGAGACGAAGGGTTGCGACTTACTACGTCTCTTGACAGTAGAGACGAAGGGTTGCGACTTACTACGTCTCTTGACAGTAGAGACGAAGGGTTGCGACTTACTACGTCTCTTGACAGTAGGGACGGAGGGTTACGACTTACTACGTCTCTTGACAATAGAGACGAAGGGTTGCGACTTACTACGTCTCTTAACAGTAGGGACGAAGGGTTACGACTTACTACGTCTCTTGACAAAAGAGACGAAGGGTTGCGACTTACTACGTCTCTTGACAATCGAGACGAAGGGTTGCGACTTACTACGTCTCTTGACAGTAGGGACGAAGGGTTACGACTTACTACGTCTCTTGACAATAGAGACGAAGTGTTGCGACTTATTACGTCTCTTGACAGTAGAGACGAAGGGTTGCGACTTACTACGTCTCTTGACAATAGAGACGAAGGGTTGCGACTTACAACGTCTCTTGACAATAGAGACGAAGGGTTGCGACTTACTACGTCTCTTGACAATGGAAACGAAGGGTTACGACTTACTACGACTCTTGACAGTAGAGACGAAGGGTTGCGACTTACTAGTCTCTTGACAATAGAGACGAAGGGTTGCGACTTACTACGTCTCTTGACAATAGAGACGAAGGGTTACGACTTACTACGTCTCTTGACAATAGAGACGAAGGGTTGCGACTTACTACGTCTCTTGACAGTAGAGACGAAGGGTTGCGACTTACTACGTCTCTTGACAATAGAGACGAAGGGTTGCGACTTACTACGTCTCTTGACAGTAGAGACGAAGGGTTGCGACTTACTACGTCTCTTGACAATAGAGACGAAGGGTTGCGACTTACTACGTCTCTTTACAATAGAGACGAAGGGTTACGACTTACTACGTCTCTTGACAATAGAGACGAAGGGTTGCGACTTACTACGTCTCCTGACAATGGAGACGAAGGGTTACGACTTACTACGTCTCTTGACAGTAGAGACGAAGGTGTGCGATTTACTACGTCTCTTGACAATAGAGACGATGGGTTACGACTTACTACGTCTCTTGACAATAGAGACGAAGGGTTGCGACTTACTACGTCTCTTGACAGTAGAGACGAAGGGTTGCGATTTACTACGTCTCTTGACAATAGAGACGAAGGGTTGCGATTTACTACGTCTCTTGACAGTAGAGACGAACGGTTGCAACTTATTACGTCTCTTGACAGTAGAGACGAAGGGTTACAACTTACTACGTCACTGGACAGTAGAGACGAAGGGTTGCTACTTACTACGTCTCTTGATAATAGAGACGTAGGGTTGCGACTTACTACGTTTCTTAACATTAGAGACGAAGGGTTGCGACTTACTACGTCTCTTGACAGTAGAGACGAAGGGTTACGACTTACTACGTCTCTTGACAGTAGAGACGAAGGGTTACGACTTACTACGTCTCTTGAAGGTAAAGAGGAAGGTTACGACTTACTACGTCTCTTGACAGTAGAGACGAAGGGTTACGACTTGCTACGTCTCTTGACAGTAGAGACGAAGGGTTGCGACTTACTACGTCTCTTGACAGTAGAGACGAAGGGTTGCGACTTACTACGTCTCTTGTCAATGGAGACGAAGGGTTACGACTTACTACGTTTCTTGACAATAGAGACGAAGGGTTACGACTTACTACGTCTCTTGACAATAGAGACGAAGGGTTGCGATTTACTACGTCTCTTGACAATAGAGACGAAGGGTTGCGACTTACTACGTCTCTTGACAGTAGAGACGAAGGGTTACGACTTACTACGTCTCTTGACAGTAGAGACGAAGGGTTACGACTTACTACGTCTCTTGACAGTAGAGACGAAGGGTTGTGACTTACTACGTCTCTTGACAGTAGAGACGAAGGGTTGCGACTTACTACATCTCTTGACAGTAGAGACGAAGTGTTGCGACTTACTACGTCTTTTGACAGTAGAGACGAAGTGTTGCGACTTACTACGTCTTTTGACAATAGAGACGAAGGGTTGCGACTTACTACGTCTCTTGACAGTAGAGACGAAGTGTTGCGACTTACTACGTCTTTTGACAATAGAGACGAAGGGTTGCGACTTACTACGTCTCTTGACAGTAGAGACGAAGTGTTGCGACTTACTACGTCTTTTGATAGTAGAGACGAAGGGTTGCGACTTACTACGTCTTTTGACAGTAGAGATGAAGTGTTGCGACTTACTACGTCTTTTGACAGTAGAGACGAAGTGTTGCGACTTACTACGTCTTTTGACAGTAGAGACGAAGTGTTGCGACTTACTACGTCTTTTGACAATAGAGACGAAGTGTTGCGACTTACTACGTCTTTTGACAGTAGAGACGAAGTGTTGCGACTTACTACGTCTTTTGACAGTAGAAACGAAGTGTTGCGACTTACTACGTCTTTTGACAATAGAGACGAAGGGTTGCGACTTACTACGTCTGTTGACAGTAGAGTCGAAGTGTTGCGACTTACTACGTCTTTTGATAGTAGAGACGAAGGGTTGCGACTTACTGCGTCTCTTGACAATAGAGACGAAGGGTTGGGACTTACTACGTCTTTTAACAGTAGAGACGAATTGTTGCGACTTACTACATCTTTTGACAGTAGAGACGAAGTGTTGCGACTTACTACGTATTTTGACATGAGAGACGAAGGGTTGCGACTTACTACGTCTTTTGACAGTAGAGACGAAGGGTTGCGACTTACTACATCTCTTGACAATAGAGACGAAGGGTTGCGACTTACTACGTCTCTTGACAGTAGAGACGAAGGGTTGCGACTTACTACGTCTCTTGATCATAGAGACGAAGGGTTGCGACTTACTACGTCTCTTGACAGTAGAGACGAAGGGTTGCGACTTACTACGTCTCTTGACAGTAGAGACGAACGGTTGCGACTTACTACGTCTCTTGACAATAGAGACGAAGGGTTGCGACTTACTACGTCTCTTGACAATGGAGACGAAGGGCTGCGACTTACTACGTCTCTTGTAATGGAGACGAAGGGTTGCGACTTACTACGTCTCTTGACAATGGAGACGAAGGGTTACGACTTACTACGTCTCTTGACAATAGGGACGAAGGGTTACGACTTACTACGTCTCTTGACAATAGAGACGAAGGGTTACGACTTACTACGTCTCTTGACAATAGAGACGAATGGTTGCGACTTACTACGTCTCTTGACAATAGAGACGAAGGGTTACGACTTACTACGTCTCTTGACAATAGAGACGAAGGGTTGCGACTTACTACGTCTCTTGACAATAGAGACGAAGGGTTACGACTTACTACGTCTCTTGACAATAGAGACGAAGGGTTACGACTTACTACGTCTCTTGACAATAGAGACGAAGGGTTGCGACTTACTACGTCTCTTGACAATAGAGACGAAGGGTTGCGACTTACTACGTTTCTTGACAATGGAGACGAAGGGTTGCGGCGTACTACGTCTCTTGACAATAGAGACGAAGGGTTGCGACTTACTACGTCTCTTGACAATAGAGACGAAGGGTTGTGACTTACTACGTCTCTTGACAATAGAGACGAAGGGTTGCGACTTACTACGTTTCTTGACAATGGAGACGAAGTGTTGCGACTTACTACGTCTCTTGACAATGGAGACGAAGGGTTGCGGCGTACTACGTCTCTTGACAATAGAGACGAAGGGTTGCGACTTACTACGTCTCTTGACAATAGAGACGAAGGGTTGCGACTTACTACGTCTCTTGACAATAGAGACGAAGGGTTGCGACTTACTACGCCTCTTGACAATAGAGACGAAGGGTTGCGACTTACTACGTCTCTTGACAGTAGAGACGAAGGGTTGCGACTTACTACGTCTCTTGACAGTAGGGACGAAGGGTTACGACTTACTACGTCTCTTGACAATAGAGACGAAGGGTTGCGACTTACTACGTCTCTTGACAATAGAAACGAAGGGTTACGACTTACTACGTCTCTTGACAGTAGAGACGAAGGGTTGCGACTTACTACGTCTCTTGACAGTAGAGACGAAGGGTTACAACTTACTACGTCTCTTGACAGTAGAGACGAAGGGTTGCTACTTACTACGTCTCTTGATAATAGAGACGTAGGGTTACGACTTACTACGTCTCTTGACATTAGAGACGAAGGGTTGCGACTTACTACGTCTCTTGACAGTAGAGACGAACGGTTGCGACTTACTACGTCTCTTGACAATAGAGACGAATGGTTGCGACTTACTACGTCTCTTGATAGTAGAGACGAAGGGTTACGACTTACTACGTCTCTTGACAATAGAGACGAACGGTTGCGACTTACTACGTCTCTTGACAGTAGAGACGAAGGGTTACGACTTACTACGTCTCTTGACAGTAGGGACGAAGGGTTGCGACTTACTACGTCTCCTGACAATAGAGACGAAGGGTTGCGACTTACTACGTCTCTTGACAGTAGGGACGAAGGGTTGCGACTTACTACGTCTCTTGACAATAGAGACGAAGGGTTGCGACTTACTACGTCTCTTGACAGTAGGGACGAAGGGTTGCGACTTACTACGTCTCTTGAAAATAGAGACGAAGGGTTGCGACTTACTACGTCTCTTGACAGTAGGGACGAAGGGTTGCGACTTACTACGTCTCTTGACAATAGAGACGAAGGGTTGCGACTTACTACGTCTCTTGACAGTAGAGACGAAGGGTTGCGACTTACTACGTCTCTTGACAATAGAGACGAACGGTTGCGACTTACTACGTCTCTTGACAATAGAGACGAAGGGTTGCGACTTACTACGTCTCTTGACAGTAGAGACGAAGGGTTACGACTTACTACGTCTCTTGACAATAGAGACGAAGGGTTGCGACTTACTACGTCTCTTGACAATAGAGACGAAGGGTTACGACTTACTACGTCTCTTGACAATAGAGACGAAGGGTTGCGACTTACTACGTCTCTTGACAGTAGAGACGAAGGGTTACGACTTACTACGTCTCTTGACAGTAGAGACGAAGGGTTGCGACTTACTACGTCTCTTGACAGTAGAGACGAAGGGTTGCGACTTACTACGTCTCTTGACAGTAGAGACGAAGGGTTGCGACTTACTACGTCTCTTGACAGTAGAGACGAAGGGTTGCGACTTACTACGTCACTTGACAATAGAGACGAAGGGTTGCGATTTACTACGTCTCTTGACAGTAGAGACGAAGGGTTGCGACTTACTACGTCTCTTGACAGTAGAGACGAAGGGTTACGACTTACTACGTCTCTTGACAGTAGAGACGAAGGGTTACGACTTACTACGTCTCTTGACAGTAGAGACGAAGGGTTGTGACTTACTACGTCTCTTGACAGTAGAGACGAAGGGTTGCGACTTACTACATCTCTTGACAGTAGAGACGAAGTGTTGCGACTTACTACGTCTTTTGACAGTAGAGACGAAGTGTTGCGACTTACTACGTCTTTTGACAATAGAGACGAAGGGTTGCGACTTACTACGTCTCTTGACAGTAGAGACGAAGTGTTGCGACTTACTACGTCTTTTGACAATAGAGACGAAGGGTTGCGACTTACTACGTCTCTTGACAGTAGAGACGAAGTGTTGCGACTTACTACGTCTTTTGACAGTAGAGACGAAGGGTTGCGACTTACTACGTCTTTTGACAGTAGAGACGAAGTGTTGCGACTTACTACGTCTTTTGACAGTAGAGACGAAGTGTTGCGACTTACTACGTCTTTTGACAGTAGAGACGAAGTGTTGCGACTTACTACGTCTCTTGACAATAGAGACGAAGTGTTGCGACTTACTACGTCTTTTGACAGTAGAGACGAAGTGTTGCGACTTACTACGTCTTTTGACAGTAGAGACGAAGTGTTGCGACTTACTACGTCTTTTGACAATAGAGACGAAGGGTTGCGACTTACTACGTCTCTTGACAGTAGAGTCGAAGTGTTGCGACTTACTACGTCTTTTGATAGTAGAGACGAAGGGTTGCGACTTACTGCGTCTCTTGACAATAGAGACGAAGGGTTGGGACTTACTACGTCTTTTAACAGTAGAGACGAAGTGTTGCGACTTACTACATCTTTTGACAGTAGAGACGAAGTGTTGCGACTTACTACATCTTTTGACAGTAGAGACGAAGGGTTGCGACTTACTACGTCTTTTGACAATAGAGACGAAGGGTTGCGACTTACTACGTCTCTTGACAATAGAGACGAAGTGTTGTGACTTACTACGTCTCTTGACAATAGAGACGAAGGGTTGCGACTTACTACGTTTCTTGACAATGGAGACGAAGTGTTGCGACTTACTACGTCTCTTGACAATGGAGACGAAGGGTTGCGGCGTACTACGTCTCTTGACAATAGAGACGAAGGGTTGCGACTTACTACGTCTCTTGACAATAGAGACGAAGGGTTGCGACTTACTACGTCTCTTGACAATAGAGACGAAGGGTTGCGACTTACTACGCCTCTTGACAATAGAGACGAAGGGTTGCGACTTACTACGTCTCTTGACAGTAGAGACGAAGGGTTGCGACTTACTACGTCTCTTGACAGTAGGGACGAAGGGTTACGACTTACTACGTCTCTTGACAATAGAGACGAAGGGTTGCGACTTACTACGTCTCTTGACAATAGAAACGAAGGGTTACGACTTACTACGTCTCTTGACAGTAGAGACGAAGGGTTGCGACTTACTACGTCTCTTGACAGTAGAGACGAAGGGTTACAACTTACTACGTCTCTTGACAGTAGAGACGAAGGGTTGCTACTTACTACGTCTCTTGATAATAGAGACGTAGGGTTACGACTTACTACGTCTCTTGACATTAGAGACGAAGGGTTGCGACTTACTACGTCTCTTGACAGTAGAGACGAACGGTTGCGACTTACTACGTCTCTTGACAATAGAGACGAATGGTTGCGACTTACTACGTCTCTTGATAGTAGAGAGGAAGGGTTACGACTTACTACGTCTCTTGACAATAGAGACGAACGGTTGCGACTTACTACGTCTCTTGACAGTAGAGACGAAGGGTTACGACTTACTACGTCTCTTGACAGTAGGGACGAAGGGTTGCGACTTACTACGTCTCCTGACAATAGAGACGAAGGGTTGCGACTTACTACGTCTCTTGACAGTAGGGACGAAGGGTTGCGACTTACTACGTCTCTTGACAATAGAGACGAAGGGTTGCGACTTACTACGTCTCTTGACAGTAGGGACGAAGGGTTGCGACTTACTACGTCTCTTGACAATAGAGACGAAGGGTTGCGACTTACTACGTCTCTTGACAGTAGGGACGAAGGGTTGCGACTTACTACGTCTCTTGACAATAGAGACGAAGGGTTGCGACTTACTACGTCTCTTGACAGTAGAGACGAAGGGTTGCGACTTACTACGTCTCTTGACAATAGAGACGAACGGTTGCGACTTACTACGTCTCTTGACAATAGAGACGAAGGGTTGCGACTTACTACGTCTCTTGACAGTAGAGACGAAGGGTTACGACTTACTACGTCTCTTGACAATAGAGACGAAGGGTTGCGACTTACTACGTCTCTTGACAATAGAGACGAAGGGTTACGACTTACTACGTCTCTTGACAATAGAGACGAAGGGTTGCGACTTACTACGTCTCTTGACAGTAGAGACGAAGGGTTACGACTTACTACGTCTCTTGACAGTAGAGACGAAGGGTTGCGACTTACTACGTCTCTTGACAGTAGAGACGAAGGCTTGCGACTTACTACGTCTCTTGACAGTAGAGACGAAGGGTTGCGACTTACTACGTCTCTTGACAGTAGAGACGAAGGGTTGCGACTTACTACGTCTCTTGACAATAGAGACGAAGGGTTGCGATTTACTACGTCTCTTGACAGTAGAGACGAAGGGTTGCGACTTACTACGTCTCTTGACAGTAGAGACGAAGGGTTACGACTTACTACGTCTCTTGACAGTAGAGACGAAGGGTTACGACTTACTACGTCTCTTGACAGTAGAGACGAAGGGTTCTGACTTACTACGTCTCTTGACAGTAGAGACGAAGGGTTGCGACTTACTACATCTCTTGACAGTAGAGACGAAGTGTTGCGACTTACTACGTCTTTTGACAGTAGAGACGAAGTGTTGCGACTTACTACGTCTTTTGACAATAGAGACGAAGGGTTGCGACTTACTACGTCTCTTGACAGTAGAGACGAGGTGTTGCGACTTACTACGTCTTTTGACAATAGAGACGAAGGGTTGCGACTTACTACGTCTCTTGACAGTAGAGACGAAGTGTTGCGACTTACTACGTCTTTTGACAGTAGAGACGAAGGGTTGCGACTTACTACGTCTTTTGACAGTAGAGACGAAGTGTTGCGACTTACTACGTCTTTTGACAGTAGAGACGAAGTGTTGCGACTTACTACGTCTTTTGACAGTAGAGACGAAGTGTTGCGACTTACTACGTCTCTTGACAATAGAGACGAAGTGTTGCGACTTACTACGTCTTTTGACAGTAGAGACGAAGTGTTGCGACTTACTACGTCTTTTGACAGTACAGACGAAGTGTTGCGACTTACTACGTCTTTTGACAATAGAGACGAAGGGTTGCGACTTACTACGTCTCTTGACAGTAGAGTCGAAGTGTTGCGACTTACTACGTCTTTTGATAGTAGAGACGAAGGGTTGCGACTTACTGCGTCTCTTGATAATAGAGACGAAGGGTTGGGACTTACTACGTCTTTTAACAGTAGAGACGAAGTGTTGCGACTTACTACATCTTTTGACAGTAGAGACGAAGTGTTGCGACTTACTACGTCTTTTGACAGTAGAGACAAAGGGTTGCGACTTACTACGTCTTTTGACAATAGAGACGAAGGGTTGCGACTTACTACGTCTCTTGACAATAGAGACGAAGAGTTGCGACTTACTACGTCTCTTGACAGTAGAGACGAAGGGTTGCGACTTACTACGTCTCTTGATAATAGAGACGAAGGGTTGCGACTTACTACGTCTCTTGACAGTAGAGACGAAGGGTTGCGACTTACTACGTCTCTTGATAGTAGATACGAACGGTTGCGACTTACTACGTCTCTTGACAATAGAGACGAAGGGTTGCGACTTACTACGTCTCTTGACAATGGAGACGAAGGGTTGCGACTTACTACGTCTCTTGTAATGGAGACGAAGGGTTGCGACTTACTACGTCTCTTGACAATGGAGACGAAGGGTTACAACTTACTACGTCTCTTGACAGTAGAGACGAAAGGTTGCGACTTACTACGTCTCTTGACAGTAGGGACGAAGGGTTGCGACTTACTACGTCTCTTGACAATAGAGACGAACGGTTGCGACTTACTACGTCTCTTGACAATAGAGACGAAGGGTTACGACTTACTACGTCTCTTGACAATAGAGACGAAGGGTTGCGACTTACTACGTCTCTGGACAATAGAGACGAAGGGTTGCGACTTACTACGTCTCTTTACAGTAGAGACGAAGGGTTGCGACTTACTACGTCTCTTGACAGTAGAGACGAAGGGTTACGACTTACTACGTCTCTTGACAATAGAGACGAAGGGTTGTGACTTACTACGTCTCTTGACAATAGAGACGAAGGGTTGCGACTTACTACGTCTCTTGACAATGGAGACGAAGGGTTGCGACTTACTACGTCTCTTGACAATGGAGACGAAGGGTTGCGGCGTACTACGTCTCTTGACAATAGAGACGAAGGGTTGCGACTTACTACGTCTCTTGACAATAGAGACGAAGGGTTGCGACTTACTACGTCTCTTGACAATAGAGACGAAGGGTTGCGACTTACTACGCCTCTTGACAATAGAGACGAAGGGTTGCGACTTACTACGTCTCTTGACAATAGAAACGAAGGGTTACGACTTACTACGTCTCTTGACAGTAGAGACAAAGGGTTGTGACTTACTACGTCTCTTGACAATAGAGACGAAGGGTTGCGACTTACTACGTCTCTTGACAGTAGAGACGAAGGGTTGCGACTTACTACGTCTCTTGACAGTAGAGACGAAGGGTTGCGACTTACTACGTCTCTTGACAATTGAGACGAAGGGTTTCGACTTACTACGTCTCTTGACAGTAGAGACGAAGGGTTGCGACTTACTACGTCTCTTGACAGTAGAGACGAAGGGTTACGACTTACTACGTCTCTTGACAATAGAGACGAAGGGTTACGACTTACTACGTCTCTTGACAATAGAGACGAAGGGTTACGACTTACTACGTCTCTTGACAATAGAGACGAAGGGTTGCGACTTACTACGTCTCTTGACAGTAGAGACGAAGGGTTGCGACTTACTACGTCTCTTGACAATAGAGATGAAGGGTTACGACTTACTACGTCTCTTGACAGTAGAGACGAAGGGTTGCGACTTACTACGTCTCTTGACAATAGAGACGAAGGGTTGCGACTTACTACGTCTCTTGACAGTAGACACGAAGGGTTGCGACTTACTACGTCTCTTGACAATAGAGACGAAGGGTTGCGACTTACTACGTCTCTTGACAGTAGAGACGAAGGGTTGCGACTTACTACGTCTCTTGACAGTAGAGACGAAGGGTTGCGACTTACTACGTCTCTTGACAGTAGGGGCGAAGGGTTACGACTTACTACGTCTCTTGACAATAGAGACGAAGGGTTGCGACTTACTACGTCTCTTGACAGTAGGGACGAAGGGTTACGACTTACTACGTCTCTTGACAAAAGAGACGAAGGGTTGCGACTTACTACGTCTCTTGACAATCGAGACGAAGGGTTGCGACTTACTACGTCTCTTGACAGTAGAGACGAAGGGTTACGACTAACTACGTCTCTTGACAGTAGAGACGAAGGGTTGCGACTTACTACGTCTCTTGACAGTAGAGACGAAGGGTTACGACTTACTACGTCTCTTGACAATAGAGACGATGGGTTGCGACTTACTACGTCTCTTGACAATAGAGACGAAGGGTTACGACTTACTACGTCTCTTGACAATAGAGACGAAGGGTTGCGACTTACTACGTCTCTTGACAGTAGAGACGAACGGTTGCGACTTACTACGTCTCTTGACAATAGAGACGAAGGGTTACGACTTACTACGTCTCTTGACAATAGAGACGAAGGGTTGCGACTTACTACGTCTCTTGAGAGTAGAGACGAAGGGTTGCGACTTACCACGTCTCTTGACAGTAGAGACGAAGGGTTGCGACTTACTACGTCTCTTGACAGTAGAGACGAAGGGTTGCGACTTACTACATCTCTTGACAATAGAGACGAAGGGTTGCGACTTACTACGTCTCTTGACAATAGAGACGAAGGGTTACGACTTACTACGTCTCTTGACAATAGAGACGAAGGGTTGCGACTTACTACGTCTCTTGAGAGTAGAGACGAAGGGTTGCGACTTACTACGTCTCTTGACAATAGAGACGAAGGGTTACGACTTACTACGTCTCTTGACAATAGAGACGAAGGGTTACGACTTACTACGTCTCTTGACAATAGAGACGAAGGGTTGCGACTTACTACGTCTCTTGACAATAGAGACGAAGGGTTGCGACTTACTACGTCTCTTTACAATAGAGACGAAGGGTTACGACTTACTACGTCTCTTGACAATAGAGACGAAGGGTTGCGACTTACTACGTCTCTTGACAATGGAGACGAAGGGTTACGACTTACTACGTCTTTTGACAGTAGAGACGAAGGGTTGCGACTTACTACGTCTTTTGACAATAGAGACGAAGGGTTGCGACTTACTACGTCTCTTGACAATAGAGACGAAGGGTTGCGACTTACTACGTCTCTTGACAATGGAGACGAAGGGTTACGACTTACTACGTCTTTTGACAGTAGAGACGAAGGGTTGCGACTTACTACGTCTTTTGACAATAGAGACGAAGGGTTGCGACTTACTACGTCTCTTGACAATAGAGACGAAGGGTTGCGACTTACTACGTCTCTTGATAGTAGATACGAACGGTTGCGACTTACTACGTCTCTTGACAATAGAGACGAAGGGTTGCGACTTACTACGTCTCTTGACAATGGAGACGAAGGGTTACGACTTACTACGTCTCTTGACAATAGAGACGAAGGGTTGCGACTTACTACGTCTTTTGACAATAGAGACGAAGGGTTGCGACTTACTACGTCTCTTGACAATAGAGACGAAGGGTTGCGACTTACTACGTCTCTTGATAGTAGATACGAACGGTTGCGACTTACTACGTCTCTTGACAATAGAGACGAAGGGTTGCGACTTACTACGTCTCTTGTAATGGAGACGAAGGGTTGCGACTTACTACGTCTCTTGACAATGGAGACGAAGGGTTACAACTTACTACGTCTCTTGACAATAGAGACGAAGGGTTGCGACTTACTACGTCTCTTGACAATAGGGACGAAGGGTTGCGACTTACTACGTCTCTTGACAATGGAGACGAAGGGTTACAACTTACTACGTCTCTTGACAATAGAGACGAAGGGTTGCGACTTACTACGTCTCTTGACAATAGTGACGAAGGGTTACGACTTACTACGTCTCTTGACAGTAGAGACGAAGGGTTGCGACTTACTACGTCTCTTGACAATAGAGACGAAGGGTTGCGACTTACTACGTCTCTTGACAGTAGAGACGAAGGGTTGCGACTTACTACGTCTCTTGACAATAGAGACGAACGGTTGCGACTTACTACGTCTCTTGACAATAGAGACGATGGGTTGCGACTTACTACGTCTCTTGACAGTAGAGACGAACGGTTGCGACTTACTACGTCTCTTGACAGTAGGGACGAAGGGTTGCGACTTACTACGTCTCTTGACAATAGAGACGAACGGTTGCGACTTACTACGTCTCTTGACAATAGAGACGATGGGTTGCGACTTACTACGTCTCTTGACAGTAGGGACGAAGGGTTGCGACTTACTACGTCTCTTGACAATAGAGACGAACGGTTGCGACTTACTACGTCTCTTGACAGTAGGGACGAAGGGTTGCGACTTACTACGTCTCTTGACAATAGAGACGAAAGGTTGCGACTTACTACGTCTCTTGACAGTAGGGACGAAGGGTTGCGACTTACTACGTCTCTTGACAATAGAGACGAACGGTTGCGACTTACTACGTCTCTTGACAATAGAGACGATGGGTTGCGACTTACTACGTCTCTTGACAGTAGAGACGAAGGGTTACGACTTACTACGTCTCTTGACAATAGAGACGATGGGTTGCGACTTACTACGTCTCTTGACAATAGAGACGAAGGGTTACGACTTACTACGTCTCTTGACAATAGAGACGAAGGGTTGCGACTTACTACGTCTCTTGACAATAGAGACGAACGGTTGCGACTTACTACGTCTCTTGACAATAGAGACGATGGGTTGCGACTTACTACGTCTCTTGACAGTAGAGACGAAGGGTTACGACTTACTACGTCTCTTGACAATAGAGACGATGGGTTGCGACTTACTACGTCTCTTGACAATAGAGACGAAGGGTTACGACTTACTACGTCTCTTGACAATAGAGACGAAGGGTTGCGACTTACTACGTCTCTGGACAATAGAGACGAAGGGTTGCGACTTACTACGTCTCTTGACAGTAGAGACGAAGGGTTGCGACTTACTACGTCTCTTGACAGTAGAGACGAAGGGTTACGACTTACTACGTCTCTTGACAATAGAGACGAAGGGTTGTGACTTACTACGTCTCTTGACAATAGAGACGAAGGGTTGCGACTTACTACGTCTCTTGACAATGGAGACGAAGGGTTGCGACTTACTACGTCTCTTGACAATGGAGACGAAGGGTTGCGGCGTACTACGTCTCTTGACAATAGAGACGAAGGGTTGCGACTTACTACGTCTCTTGACAATAGAGACGAAGGGTTGCGACTTACTACGTCTCTTGACAATAGAGACGAAGGGTTGCGACTTACTACGCCTCTTGACAATAGAGACGAAGGGTTGCGACTTACTACGTCTCTTGACAATAGAAACGAAGGGTTACGACTTACTACGTCTCTTGACAGTAGAGACAAAGGGTTGCGACTTACTACGTCTCTTGACAATAGAGACGAAGGGTTGCGACTTACTACGTCTCTTGACAGTAGAGACGAAGGGTTGCGACTTACTACGTCTCTTGACAGTAGAGACGAAGGGTTGCGACTTACTACGTCTCTTGACAATTGAGACGAAGGGTTTCGACTTACTACGTCTCTTGACAGTAGAGACGAAGGGTTGCGACTTACTACGTCTCTTGACAGTAGAGACGAAGGGTTACGACTTACTACGTCTCTTGACAATAGAGACGAAGGGTTACGACTTACTACGTCTCTTGACAATAGAGACGAAGGGTTACGACTTACTACGTCTCTTGACAATAGAGACGAAGGGTTGCGACTTACTACGTCTCTTGACAGTAGAGACGAAGGGTTGCGACTTACTACGTCTCTTGACAATAGAGATGAAGGGTTACGACTTACTACGTCTCTTGACAGTAGAGACGAAGGGTTGCGACTTACTACGTCTCTTGACAATAGAGACGAAGGGTTGCGACTTACTACGTCTCTTGACAGTAGACACGAAGGGATGCGACTTACTACGTCTCTTGACAATAGAGACGAAGGGTTGCGACTTACTACGTCTCTTGACAGTAGGGACGAAGGGTTACGACTTACTACGTCTCTTGACAAAAGAGACGAAGGGTTGCGACTTACTACGTCTCTTGACAATCGAGACGAAGGGTTGCGACTTACTACGTCTCTTGACAGTAGAGACGAAGGGTTACGACTAACTACGTCTCTTGACAGTAGAGACGAAGGGTTGCGACTTACTACGTCTCTTGACAGTAGAGACGAAGGGTTACGACTTACTACGTCTCTTGACAATAGAGACGATGGGTTGCGACTTACTACGTCTCTTGACAATAGAGACGAAGGGTTACGACTTACTACGTCTCTTGACAATAGAGACGAAGGGTTGCGACTTACTACGTCTCTTGACAGTAGAGACGAACGGTTGCGACTTACTACGTCTCTTGACAATAGAGACGAAGAGTTGCGACTTACTACGTCTCTTGACAGTAGAGACGAAGGGTTGCGACTTACTACGTCTCTTGATAATAGAGACGAAGGGTTGCGACTTACTACGTCTCTTGACAGTAGAGACGAAGGGTTGCGACTTACTACGTCTCTTGATAGTAGATACGAACGGTTGCGACTTACTACGTCTCTTGACAATAGAGACGAAGGGTTGCGACTTACTACGTCTCTTGACAGTAGACACGAAGGGTTGCGACTTACTACGTCTCTTGACAATAGAGACGAAGGGTTGCGACTTACTACGTCTCTTGTCAGTAGAGACGAAGGGTTGCGACTTACTACGTCTCTTGACAATAGAGACGAAGGGTTGCGACTTACTACGTCTCTTGACAATAGAGACGAAGGGTTGCGACTTACTACGCCTCTTGACAATAGAGACGAAGGGTTGCGACTTACTACGTCTCTTGACAATAGAAACGAAGGGTTACGACTTACTACGTCTCTTGACAGTAGAGACAAAGGGTTGCGACTTACTACGTCTCTTGACAATAGAGACGAAGGGTTGCGACTTACTACGTCTCTTGACAGTAGAGACGAAGGGTTGCGACTTACTACGTCTCTTGACAGTAGAGACGAAGGGTTGCGACTTACTACGTCCCTTGACAATTGAGACGAAGGGTTTCGACTTACTACGTCTCTTGACAGTAGAGACGAAGGGTTGCGACTTACTACGTCTCTTGACAGTAGAGACGAAGGGTTACGACTTACTACGTCTCTTGACAATAGAGACGAAGGGTTACGACTTACTACGTCTCTTGACAATAGAGACGAAGGGTTACGACTTACTACGTCTCTTGACAATAGAGACGAAGGGTTGCGACTTACTACGTCTCTTGACAGTAGAGACGAAGGGTTGCGACTTACTACGTCTCTTGACAATAGAGATGAAGGGTTACGACTTACTACGTCTCTTGACAGTAGAGACGAAGGGTTGCGACTTACTACGTCTCTTGACAATAGAGACGAAGGGTTGCGACTTACTACGTCTCTTGACAGTAGACACGAAGGGTTGCGACTTACTACGTCTCTTGACAATAGAGACGAAGGGTTGCGACTTACTACGTCTCTTGACAGTAGAGACGAAGGGTTGCGACTTACTACGTCTCTTGACAGTAGAGACGAAGGGTTGCGACTTACTACGTCTCTTGACAGTAGGGGCGAAGGGTTACGACTTACTACGTCTCTTGACAATAGAGACGAAGGGTTGCGACTTACTACGTCTCTTGACAGTAGGGACGAAGGGTTACGACTTACTACGTCTCTTGACAAAAGAGACGAAGGGTTGCGACTTACTACGTCTCTTGACAATCGAGACGAAGGGTTGCGACTTACTACGTCTCTTGACAGTAGAGACGAAGGGTTACGACTAACTACGTCTCTTGACAGTAGAGACGAAGGGTTGCGACTTACTACGTCTCTTGACAGTAGAGACGAAGGGTTACGACTTACTACGTCTCTTGACAATAGAGACGATGGGTTGCGACTTACTACGTCTCTTGACAATAGAGACGAAGGGTTACGACTTACTACGTCTCTTGACAATAGAGACGAAGGGTTGCGACTTACTACGTCTCTTGACAGTAGAGACGAACGGTTGCGACTTACTACGTCTCTTGACAATAGAGACGAAGAGTTGCGACTTACTACGTCTCTTGACAGTAGAGACGAAGGGTTGCGACTTACTACGTCTCTTGATAATAGAGACGAAGGGTTGCGACTTACTACGTCTCTTGACAGTAGAGACGAAGGGTTGCGACTTACTACGTCTCTTGATAGTAGATACGAACGGTTGCGACTTACTACGTCTCTTGACAATAGAGACGAAGGGTTGCGACTTACTACGTCTCTTGACAATGGAGACGAAGGGTTGCGACTTACTACGTCTCTTGTAATGGAGACGAAGGGTTGCGACTTACTACGTCTCTTGACAATGGAGACGAAGGGTTACAACTTACTACGTCTCTTGACAATAGGGACGAAGGGTTACGACTTACTACGTCTCTTGACAATAGAGACGAAGGGTTACGACTTACTACGTCTCTTGACAGTAGAGACGAAAGGTTGCGACTTACTACGTCTCTTGACAGTAGGGACGAAGGGTTGCGACTTACTACGTCTCTTGACAGTAGGGACGAAGGGTTGCGACTTACTACGTCTCTTGACAATAGAGACGAACGGTTGCGACTTACTACGTCTCTTGACAGTAGAGACGAAAGGTTGCGACTTACTACGTCTCTTGACAGTAGGGACGAAGGGTTGCGACTTACTACGTCTCTTGACAATAGAGACGAACGGTTGCGACTTACTACGTCTCTTGACAGTAGGGACGAAGGGTTACGACTTACTACGTCTCTTGACAGTAGAGACGAAAGGTTGCGACTTACTACGTCTCTTGACAGTAGGGACGAAGGGTTGCGACTTACTACGTCTCTTGACAATAGAGACGAACGGTTGCGACTTACTACGTCTCTTGACAATAGAGACGAAGGGTTACGACTTACTACGTCTCTTGACAATAGAGACGAAGGGTTGCGACTTACTACGTCTCTGGACAATAGAGACGAAGGGTTGCGACTTACTACGTCTCTTGACAGTAGAGACGAAGGGTTGCGACTTACTACGTCTCTTGACAGTAGAGACGAAGGGTTACGACTTACTACGTCTCTTGACAATAGAGACGAAGGGTTGTGACTTACTACGTCTCTTGACAATAGAGACGAAGGGTTGCGACTTACTACGTCTCTTGACAATGGAGACGAAGGGTTGCGACTTACTACGTCTCTTGACAATGGAGACGAAGGGTTGCGGCGTACTACGTCTCTTGACAATAGAGACGAAGGGTTGCGACTTACTACGTCTCTTGACAATAGAGACGAAGGGTTGCGACTTACTACGTCTCTTGACAATAGAGACGAAGGGTTGCGACTTACTACGCCTCTTGACAATAGAGACGAAGGGTTGCGACTTACTACGTCTCTTGACAATAGAAACGAAGGGTTACGACTTACTACGTCTCTTGACAGTAGAGACAAAGGGTTGCGACTTACTACGTCTCTTGACAATAGAGACGAAGGGTTGCGACTTACCACGTCTCTTGACAGTAGAGACGAAGGGTTGCGACTTACTACGTCTCTTGACAGTAGAGACGAAGGGTTGCGACTTACTACGTCTCTTGACAATTGAGACGAAGGGTTTCGACTTACTACGTCTCTTGACAGTAGAGACGAAGGGTTGCGACTTACTACGTCTCTTGACAGTAGAGACGAAGGGTTACGACTTACTACGTCTCTTGACAATAGAGACGAAGGGTTACGACTTACTACGTCTCTTGACAATAGAGACGAAGGGTTACGACTTACTACGTCTCTTGACAATAGAGACGAAGGGTTGCGACTTACTACGTCTCTTGACAGTAGAGACGAAGGGTTGCGACTTACTACGTCTCTTGACAATAGAGATGAAGGGTTACGACTTACTACGTCTCTTGACAGTAGAGACGAAGGGTTGCGACTTACTACGTCTCTTGACAATAGAGACGAAGGGTTGCGACTTACTACGTCTCTTGACAGTAGACACGAAGGGATGCGACTTACTACGTCTCTTGACAATAGAGACGAAGGGTTGCGACTTACTACGTCTCTTGACAGTAGAGACGAAGGGTTGCGACTTACTACGTCTCTTGACAGTAGAGACGAAGGGTTGCGACTTACTACGTCTCTTGACAGTAGGGGCGAAGGGTTACGACTTACTACGTCTCTTGACAATAGAGACGAAGGGTTGCGACTTACTACGTCTCTTGACAGTAGGGACGAAGGGTTACGACTTACTACGTCTCTTGACAAAAGAGACGAAGGGTTGCGACTTACTACGTCTCTTGACAATCGAGACGAAGGGTTGCGACTTACTACGTCTCTTGACAGTAGAGACGAAGGGTTACGACTAACTACGTCTCTTGACAGTAGAGACGAAGGGTTGCGACTTACTACGTCTCTTGACAGTAGAGACGAAGGGTTACGACTTACTACGTCTCTTGACAATAGAGACGATGGGTTGCGACTTACTACGTCTCTTGACAATAGAGACGAAGGGTTACGACTTACTACGTCTCTTGACAATAGAGACGAAGGGTTGCGACTTACTACGTCTCTTGACAGTAGAGACAAACGGTTGCGACTTACTACGTCTCTTGACAATAGAGACGAAGGGTTACGACTTACTACGTCTCTTGACAATAGAGACGAAGGGTTGCGACTTACTACGTCTCTTGAGAGTAGAGACGAAGGGTTGCGACTTACCACGTCTCTTGACAGTAGAGACGAAGGGTTGCGACTTACTACGTCTCTTGACAGTAGAGACGAAGGGTTGCGACTTACTACATCTCTTGACAATAGAGACGAAGGGTTGCGACTTACTACGTCTCTTGACAATAGAGACGAAGGGTTACGACTTACTACGTCTCTTGACAATAGAGACGAAGGGTTGCGACTTACTACGTCTCTTGAGAGTAGAGACGAAGGGTTGCGACTTACTACGTCTCTTGACAGTAGAGACGAAGGGTTGCGACTTACTACGTCTCTTGACAATAGAGACGAAGGGTTGCGACTTACTACGTCTCTTTACAATAGAGACGAAGGGTTACGACTTACTACGTCTCTTGACAATAGAGACGAAGGGTTGCGACTTACTACGTCTCTTGACAATGGAGACGAAGGGTTACGACTTACTACGTCTTTTGACAGTAGAGACGAAGGGTTGCGACTTACTACGTCTTTTGACAATAGAGACGAAGGGTTGCGACTTACTACGTCTCTTGACAATAGAGACGAAGGGTTGCGACTTACTACGTCTCTTGATAGTAGATACGAACGGTTGCGACTTACTACGTCTCTTGACAATAGAGACGAAGGGTTGCGACTTACTACGTCTCTTGACAATGGAGACGAAGGGTTGCGACTTACTACGTCTCTTGTAATGGAGACGAAGGGTTGCGACTTACTACGTCTCTTGACAATGGAGACGAAGGGTTACAACTTACTACGTCTCTTGACAATAGGGACGAAGGGTTGCGACTTACTACGTCTCTTGACAGTAGAGACGAAAGGTTGCGACTTACTACGTCTCTTGACAGTAGAGACGAAAGGTTGCGACTTACTACGTCTCTTGACAGTAGGGACGAAGGGTTGCGACTTACTACGTCTCTTGACAATAGAGACGAACGGTTGCGACTTACTACGTCTCTTGACAATAGAGACGAAGGGTTACGACTTACTACGTCTCTTGACAATAGAGACGAAGGGTTGCGACTTACTACGTCTCTGGACAATAGAGACGAAGGGTTGCGACTTACTACGTCTCTTGACAGTAGAGACGAAGGGTTGCGACTTACTACGTCTTTTGACAGTAGAGACGAAGGGTTACGACTTACTACGTCTCTTGACAATAGAGACGAAGGGTTGTGACTTACTACGTCTCTTGACAATAGAGACGAAGGGTTGCGACTTACTACGTCTCTTGACAATGGAGACGAAGGGTTGCGACTTACTACGTCTCTTGACAATGGAGACGAAGGGTTGCGGCGTACTACGTCTCTTGACAATAGAGACGAAGGGTTGCGACTTACTACGTCTCTTGACAATAGAGACGAAGGGTTGCGACTTACTACGTCTCTTGACAATAGAGACGAAGGGTTGCGACTTACTACGCCTCTTGACAATAGAGACGAAGGGTTGCGACTTACTACGTCTCTTGACAATAGAAACGAAGGGTTACGACTTACTACGTCTCTTGACAGTAGAGACAAAGGGTTGCGACTTACTACGTCTCTTGACAATAGAGACGAAGGGTTGCGACTTACTACGTCTCTTGACAGTAGAGACGAATGGTTGCGACTTACTACGTCTCTTGACAGTAGAGACGAAGGGTTGCGACTTACTACGTCTCTTGACAATTGAGACGAAGGGTTTCGACTTACTACGTCTCTTGACAGTAGAGACGAAGGGTTGCGACTTACTACGTCTCGTGACAGTAGAGACGAAGGGTTACGACTTACTACGTCTCTTGACAATAGAGACGAAGGGTTACGACTTACTACGTCTCTTGACAATAGAGACGAAGGGTTACGACTTACTACGTCTCTTGACAATAGAGACGAAGGGTTGCGACTTACTACGTCTCTTGACAGTAGAGACGAAGGGTTGCGACTTACTACGTCTCTTGACAATAGAGATGAAGGGTTACGACTTACTACGTCTCTTGACAGTAGAGACGAAGGGTTGCGACTTACTACGTCTCTTGACAATAGAGACGAAGGGTTGCGACTTACTACGTCTCTTGACAGTAGACACGAAGGGTTGCGACTTACTACGTCTCTTGACAATAGAGACGAAGGGTTGCGACTTACTACGTCTCTTGACAGTAGAGACGAAGGGTTGCGACTTACTACGTCTCTTGACAGTAGAGACGAAGGGTTGCGACTTACTACGTCTCTTGACAGTAGGGGCGAAGGGTTACGACTTACTACGTCTCTTGACAATAGAGACGAAGGGTTGCGACTTACTACGTCTCTTGACAGTAGGGACGAAGGGTTACGACTTACTACGTCTCTTGACAAAAGAGACGAAGGGTTGCGACTTACTACGTCTCTTGACAATCGAGACGAAGGGTTGCGACTTACTACGTCTCTTGACAGTAGAGACGAAGGGTTACGACTAACTACGTCTCTTGACAGTAGAGACGAAGGGTTGCGACTTACTACGTCTCTTGACAGTAGAGACGAAGGGTTACGACTTACTACGTCTCTTGACAATAGAGACGATGGGTTGCGACTTACTACGTCTCTTGACAATAGAGACGAAGGGTTACGACTTACTACGTCTCTTGACAATAGAGACGAAGGGTTGCGACTTACTACGTCTCTTGACAGTAGAGACGAACGGTTGCGACTTACTACGTCTCTTGACAATAGAGACGAAGGGTTACGACTTACTACGTCTCTTGACAATAGAGACGAAGGGTTGCGACTTACTACGTCTCTTGAGAGTAGAGACGAAGGGTTGCGACTTACCACGTCTCTTGACAGTAGAGACGAAGGGTTGCGACTTACTACGTCTCTTGACAGTAGAGACGAAGGGTTGCGACTTACTACATCTCTTGACAATAGAGACGAAGGGTTGCGACTTACTACGTCTCTTGACAATAGAGACGAAGGGTTACGACTTACTACGTCTCTTGACAATAGAGACGAAGGGTTGCGACTTACTACGTCTCTTGAGAGTAGAGACGAAGGGTTGCGACTTACTACGTCTCTTGACAGTAGAGACGAAGGGTTGCGACTTACTACGTCTCTTGACAATAGAGACGAAGGGTTGCGACTTACTACGTCTCTTTACAATAGAGACGAAGGGTTACGACTTACTACGTCTCTTGACAATAGAGACGAAGGGTTGCGACTTACTACGTCTCTTGACAATGGAGACGAAGGGTTACGACTTACTACGTCTCTTGACAGTAGAGACGAAGGGTTGCGATTTACTACGTCTCTTGACAGTAGAGACGAAGGGTTACGACTTACTACGTCTCTTGACAATAGAGACGAAGGGTTGCGACTTACTACGTCTCTTGACAGTAGAGACGAAGGGTTGCGACCTACTACGTCTCTTGACAATAGAGACGAAGGGTTGCGATTTACTACGTCTCTTGACAGTAGAGACGAACGGTTGCAACTTACTACGTCTCTTGACAATAGAGACGAAGGGTTACGACTTACTACGTCTCTTGACAGTAGAGACGAAGGGTTGCGACTTACTACGTCTCTTGACAGTAGAGACGAAGGGTTACAACTTACTACGTCTCTTGACAGTAGAGACGAAGGGTTGCTACTTACTACGTCTCTTGATAATAGAGACGTAGGGTTGCGACTTACTACGTCTCTTGACATTAGAGACGAAGGGTTGCGACTTACTACGTCTCTTGACAGTAGAGACGAAGGGTTACGACTTACTACGTCTCTTGACAATAGAGACGAACAGTTGCGACTTACTACGTCTCTTGATAGTAGAGACGAAGGGTTACGACTTACTACGTCTCTTGACAATAGAGACGAACGGTTGCGACTTACTACGTCTCTTGACAGTAGAGACGAAGGATTACGACTTACTACGTCTCTTGACAGTAGGGACGAAGGGTTGCGACTTACTACGTCTCCTGACAATAGAGACGAAGGGTTGCGACTTACTACGTCTCTTGACAGTAGGGACGAAGGGTTGCGACTTACTACGTCTCTTGACAATAGAGACGAAGGGTTGCGACTTACTACGTCTCTTGACAGTAGGGACGAAGGGTTGCGACTTACTACGTCTCTTGACAATAGAGACGAAGGGTTGCGACTTACTACGTCTCTTGACAGTAGGGACGAAGGGTTGCGACTTACTACGTCCCTTGACAATAGAGACGAAGGGTTGCGACTTACTACATCTCTTGACAATAGAGACCAAGGGTTGCGACTTACTACGTCTCTTGACAATAGAGACGAAGGGTTGCGACTTACTACGTCTCTTGACAGTAGAGACGAAGGGTTGCGACTTACTACGTCTCTTGACAGTAGGGGCGAAGGGTTACGACTTACTACGTCTCTTGCCAATAGAGACGAAGGGTTGCGACTTACTACGTCTCTTGACAGTAGGGACGAAGGGTTACGACTTACTACGTCTCTTGACAAAAGAGACGAAGGGTTGCGACTTACTACGTCTCTTGACAATCGAGACGAAGGGTTGCGACTTACTACGTCTCTTGACAGTAGAGACGAAGGGTTACGACTAACTACGTCTCTTGACAGTAGAGACGAAGGGTTACGACTTACTACGTCTCTTGACAGTAGAGACGAAGGGTTACGACTTACTACGTCTCTTGACAATAGAGACGAAGGGTTGCGACTTACTACGTCTCTTGACAATAGAGACGAAGGGTTACGACTTACTACGTCTCTTGACAATAGAGACGAAGGGTTGCGACTTACTACGTCTCTTGACAGTAGAGACGAACGGTTGCGACTTACTACGTCTCTTGACAATAGAGACGAAGGGTTACGACTTACTACGTCTCTTGACAATAGAGACGAAGGGTTGCGACTTACTACGTCTCTTGAGAGTAGAGACGAAGGGTTGCGACTTACCACGTCTCTTGACAGTAGAGACGAAGGGTTGCGACTTACTACGTCTCTTGACAGTAGAGACGAAGGGTTGCGACTTACTACATCTCTTGACAATAGAGACGAAGGGTTGCGACTTACTACGTCTCTTGACAATAGAGACGAAGGGTTACGACTTACTACGTCTCTTGACAATAGAGACGAAGGGTTGCGACTTACTACGTCTCTTGAGAGTAGAGACGAAGGGTTGCGACTTACTACGTCTCTTGACAGTAGAGACGAAGGGTTGCGACTTACTACGTCTCTTGACAATAGAGACGAAGGGTTGCGACTTACTACGTCTCTTTACAATAGAGACGAAGGGTTACGACTTACTACGTCTCTTGACAATAGAGACGAAGGGTTGCGACTTACTACGTCTCTTGACAATGGAGACGAAGGGTTACGACTTACTACGTCTCTTGACAGTAGAGACGAAGGGTTGCGATTTACTACGTCTCTTGACAGTAGAGACGAAGGGTTACGACTTACTACGTCTCTTGACAATAGAGACGAAGGGTTGCGACTTACTACGTCTCTTGACAGTAGAGACGAAGGGTTGCGACCTACTACGTCTCTTGACAATAGAGACGAAGGGTTGCGATTTACTACGTCTCTTGACAGTAGAGACGAACGGTTGCGACTTACTACGTCTGTTGACAATAGAGACGAAGGGTTACGACTTACTACGTCTCTTGACAGTAGAGACGAAGGGTTGCGACTTACTACGTCTCTTGACAGTAGAGACGAAGGGTTACAACTTACTACGTCTCTTGACAGTAGAGACGAAGGGTTGCTACTTACTACGTCTCTTGATAATAGAGACGTAGGGTTGCGACTTACTACGTCTCTTGACATTAGAGACGAAGGGTTGCGACTTACTACGTCTCTTGACAGTAGAGACGAAGGGTTACGACTTACTACGTCTCTTGACAATAGAGATGAACAGTTGCGACTTACTACGTCTCTTGATAGTAGAGACGAAGGGTTACGACTTACTACGTCTCTTGACAATAGAGACGAACGGTTGCGACTTACTACGTCTCTTGACAGTAGAGACGAAGGATTACGACTTACTACGTCTCTTGACAGTAGGGACGAAGGGTTGCGACTTACTACGTCTCCTGACAATAGAGACGAAGGGTTGCGACTTACTACGTCTCTTGACAGTAGGGACGAAGGGTTGCGACTTACTACGTCTCTTGACAATAGAGACGAAGGGTTGCGACTTACTACGTCTCTTGACAGTAGGGACGAAGGGTTGCGACTTACTACGTCTCTTGACAATAGAGACGAAGGGTTGCGACTTACTACGTCTCTTGACAGTAGGGACGAAGGGTTGCGACTTACTACGTCCCTTGACAATAGAGACGAAGGGTTGCGACTTACTACATCTCTTGACAATAGAGACCAAGGGTTGCGACTTACTACGTCTCTTGACAATAGAGACGAAGGGTTGCGACTTACTACGTCTCTTGACAGTAGAGACGAAGGGTTGCGACTTACTACGTCTCTTGACAGTAGGGGCGAAGGGTTACGACTTACTACGTCTCTTGACAATAGAGACGAAGGGTTGCGACTTACTACGTCTCTTGACAGTAGGGACGAAGGGTTACGACTTACTACGTCTCTTGACAAAAGAGACGAAGGGTTGCGACTTACTACGTCTCTTGACAATCGAGACGAAGGGTTGCGACTTACTACGTCTCTTGACAGTAGAGACGAAGGGTTACGACTAACTACGTCTCTTGACAGTAGAGACGAAGGGTTACGACTTACTACGTCTCTTGACAGTAGAGACGAAGGGTTACGACTTACTACGTCTCTTGACAATAGAGACGAAGGGTTGCGACTTACTACGTCTCTTGACAATAGAGACGAAGGGTTACGACTTACTACGTCTCTTGACAATAGAGACGAAGGGTTGCGACTTACTACGTCTCTTGACAGTAGAGACGAACGGTTGCGACTTACTACGTCTCTTGACAATAGAGACGAAGGGTTACGACTTACTACGTCTCTTGACAATAGAGACGAAGGGTTGCGACTTACTACGTCTCTTGAGAGTAGAGACGAAGGGTTGCGACTTACCACGTCTCTTGACAGTAGAGACGAAGGGTTGCGACTTACTACGTCTCTTGACAGTAGAGACGAAGGGTTGCGACTTACTACATCTCTTGACAATAGAGACGAAGGGTTGCGACTTACTACGTCTCTTGACAATAGAGACGAAGGGTTACGACTTACTACGTCTCTTGACAATAGAGACGAAGGGTTGCGACTTACTACGTCTCTTGAGAGTAGAGACGAAGGGTTGCGACTTACTACGTCTCTTGACAGTAGAGACGAAGGGTTGCGACTTACTACGTCTCTTGACAATAGAGACGAAGGGTTGCGACTTACTACGTCTCTTTACAATAGAGACGAAGGGTTACGACTTACTACGTCTCTTGACAATAGAGACGAAGGGTTGCGACTTACTACGTCTCTTGACAATGGAGACGAAGGGTTACGACTTACTACGTCTCTTGACAGTAGAGACGAAGGGTTGCGATTTACTACGTCTCTTGACAGTAGAGACGAAGGGTTACGACTTACTACGTCTCTTGACAATAGAGACGAAGGGTTGCGACTTACTACGTCTCTTGACAGTAGAGACGAAGGGTTGCGACCTACTACGTCTCTTGACAATAGAGACGAAGGGTTGCGATTTACTACGTCTCTTGACAGTAGAGACGAACGGTTGCGACTTACTACGTCTGTTGACAATAGAGACGAAGGGTTACGACTTACTACGTCTCTTGACAGTAGAGACGAAGGGTTGCGACTTACTACGTCTCTTGACAGTAGAGACGAAGGGTTACAACTTACTACGTCTCTTGACAGTAGAGACGAAGGGTTGCTACTTACTACGTCTCTTGATAATAGAGACGTAGGGTTGCGACTTACTACGTCTCTTGACATTAGAGACGAAGGGTTGCGACTTACTACGTCTCTTGACAGTAGAGACGAAGGGTTACGACTTACTACGTCTCTTGACAATAGAGATGAACAGTTGCGACTTACTACGTCTCTTGATAGTAGAGACGAAGGGTTACGACTTACTACGTCTCTTGACAATAGAGACGAACGGTTGCGACTTACTACGTCTCTTGACAGTAGAGACGAAGGATTACGACTTACTACGTCTCTTGACAGTAGGGACGAAGGGTTGCGACTTACTACGTCTCCTGACAATAGAGACGAAGGGTTGCGACTTACTACGTCTCTTGACAGTAGGGACGAAGGGTTGCGACTTACTACGTCTCTTGACAATAGAGACGAAGGGTTGCGACTTACTACGTCTCTTGACAGTAGGGACGAAGGGTTGCGACTTACTACGTCTCTTGACAATAGAGACGAAGGGTTGCGACTTACTACGTCTCTTGACAGTAGGGACGAAGGGTTGCGACTTACTACGTCCCTTGACAATAGAGACGAAGGGTTGCGACTTACTACATCTCTTGACAATAGAGACCAAGGGTTGCGACTTACTACGTCTCTTGACAATAGAGACGAAGGGTTGCGACTTACTACGTCTCTTGACAATAGAGACGAAGGGTTACGACTTACTACGTCTCTTGACAATAGAGACGAAGGATGGCGACTTACTACGTCTCTTGACAGTAGAGACGAACGGTTGCGACTTACTACATCTCTTGACAATAGAGACGAAGGGTTGCGACTTACTACGTCTCTTGACAATAGAGACGAAGGGTTACGACTTACTACGTCTCTTGACAATAGAGACGAAGGGTTGCGACTTACTACGTCTCTTGACAATAGAGACGAAGGGTTTCGACTTACTACGTCTCTTGACAGTAGAGACGAAGGGTTACGACTTACTACGTCTCTTGACAGTAGAGACGAAGGGTTACGACTTACTACGTCTCTTGACAATAGAGACGAAGGGTTACGACTTACTACGTCTCTTGACAATAGAGACGAAGGGTTAAGACTTACTACGTCTCTTGACAATAGAGACGAAGGGTTGCGACTTACTACGTCTCTTGACAGTAGAGACGAAGGGTTGCGACTTACTACGTCTCTTGACAATAGAGATGAAGGGTTACGACTTACTACGTCTCTTGACAGTAGAGACGAAGGGTTGCGACTTACTACGTCTCTTGACAATAGAGACGAAGGGTTGCGACTTACTACGTCTCTTGACAGTAGAGACGAAGGGTTACGACTTACTACGTCTCTTGACAATAGAGACGAACAGTTGCGACTTACTACGTCTCTTGATAGTAGAGACGAAGGGTTACGACTTACTACGTCTCTTGACAATAGAGACGAACGGTTGCGACTTACTACGTCTCTTGACAGTAGAGACGAAGGATTACGACTTACTACGTCTCTTGACAGTAGGGACGAAGGGTTGCGACTTACTACGTCTCCTGACAATAGAGACGAAGGGTTGCGACTTACTACGTCTCTTGACAGTAGGGACGAAGGGTTGCGACTTACTACGTCTCTTGACAATAGAGACGAAGGGTTGCGACTTACTACGTCTCTTGACAGTAGGGACGAAGGGTTGCGACTTACTACGTCTCTTGACAATAGAGACGAAGGGTTGCGACTTACTACGTCTCTTGACAGTAGGGACGAAGGGTTGCGACTTACTACGTCCCTTGACAATAGAGACGAAGGGTTGCGACTTACTACATCTCTTGACAATAGAGACCAAGGGTTGCGACTTACTACGTCTCTTGACAATAGAGACGAAGGGTTGCGACTTACTACGTCTCTTGACAGTAGAGACGAAGGGTTGCGACTTACTACGTCTCTTGACAGTAGGGGCGAAGGGTTACGACTTACTACGTCTCTTGACAATAGAGACGAAGGGTTGCGACTTACTACGTCTCTTGACAGTAGGGACGAAGGGTTACGACTTACTACGTCTCTTGACAAAAGAGACGAAGGGTTGCGACTTACTACGTCTCTTGACAATCGAGACGAAGGGTTGCGACTTACTACGTCTCTTGACAGTAGAGACGAAGGGTTACGACTAACTACGTCTCTTGACAGTAGAGACGAAGGGTTACGACTTACTACGTCTCTTGACAGTAGAGACGAAGGGTTACGACTTACTACGTCTCTTGACAATAGAGACGAAGGGTTGCGACTTACTACGTCTCTTGACAATAGAGACGAAGGGTTACGACTTACTACGTCTCTTGACAATAGAGACGAAGGGTTGCGACTTACTACGTCTCTTGACAGTAGAGACGAACGGTTGAGACTCACTACGTCTCTTGACAATAGAGACGAAGGGTTACGACTTACTACGTCTCTTGACAATAGAGACGAAGGGTTGCGACTTACTACGTCTCTTGAGAGTAGAGACGAAGGGTTGCGACTTACCACGTCTCTTGACAGTAGAGACGAAGGGTTGCGACTTACTACGTCTCTTGACAGTAGAGACGAAGGGTTGCGACTTACTACATCTCTTGACAATAGAGACGAAGGGTTGCGACTTACTACGTCTCTTGACAATAGAGACGAAGGGTTACGACTTACTACGTCTCTTGACAATAGAGACGAAGGGTTGCGACTTACTACGTCTCTTGAGAGTAGAGACGAAGGGTTGCGACTTACTACGTCTCTTGACAGTAGAGACGAAGGGTTGCGACTTACTACGTCTCTTGACAATAGAGACGAAGGGTTGCGACTTACTACGTCTCTTTACAATAGAGACGAAGGGTTACGACTTACTACGTCTCTTGACAATAGAGACGAAGGGTTGCGACTTACTACGTCTCTTGACAATGGAGACGAAGGGTTACGACTTACTACGTCTCTTGACAGTAGAGACGAAGGGTTGCGATTTACTACGTCTCTTGACAGTAGAGACGAAGGGTTACGACTTACTACGTCTCTTGACAATAGAGACGAAGGGTTGCGACTTACTACGTCTCTTGACAGTAGAGACGAAGGGTTGCGACCTACTACGTCTCTTGACAATAGAGACGAAGGGTTGCGATTTACTACGTCTCTTGACAGTAGAGACGAACGGTTGCGACTTACTACGTCTGTTGACAATAGAGACGAAGGGTTACGACTTACTACGTCTCTTGACAGTAGAGACGAAGGGTTGCGACTTACTACGTCTCTTGACAGTAGAGACGAAGGGTTACAACTTACTACGTCTCTTGACAGTAGAGACGAAGGGTTGCTACTTACTACGTCTCTTGATAATAGAGACGTAGGGTTGCGACTTACTACGTCTCTTGACATTAGAGACGAAGGGTTGCGACTTACTACGTCTCTTGACAGTAGAGACGAAGGGTTACGACTTACTACGTCTCTTGACAATAGAGACGAACAGTTGCGACTTACTACGTCTCTTGACAGTAGAGACGAAGGGTTGCGACTTACTACGTCTCTTGACAGTAGAGACGAACGGTTGCGACTTACTACGTCTCTTGACAGTAGAGACGAAGGATTACGACTTACTACGTCTCTTGACAGTAGGGATGAAGGGTTGCGACTTACTACGTCTCCTGACAATAGAGACGAAGGGTTGCGACTTACTACGTCTCTTGACAGTAGGGACGAAGGGTTGCGACTTACTACGTCTCTTGACAATAGAGACGAAGGGTTGCGACTTACTACGTCTCTTGACAGTAGGGACGAAGGGTTGCGACTTACTACGTCTCTTGACAATAGAGACGAAGGGTTGCGACTTACTACGTCTCTTGACATTAGGGACGAAGGGTTGCGACTTACTACGTCCCTTGACAATAGAGACGAAGGGTTGCGACTTACTACATCTCTTGACAATAGAGACCAAGGGTTGCGACTTACTACGTCTCTTGACAATAGAGACGAAGGGTTGCGACTTACTAGGTCTCTTGACAATAGAGACGAAGGGTTACGACTTACTACGTCTCTTGACAATAGAGACGAAGGGTTGCGACTTACTACGTCTCTTGACAGTAGAGACGAACGGTTGCGACTTACTACATCTCTTGACAATAGAGACGAAGGGTTGCGACTTACTACGTCTCTTGACAATAGAGACGAAGGGTTACGACTTACTACGTCTCTTGACAATAGAGACGAAGGGTTGCGACTTACTACGTCTCTTGACAATAGAGACGAAGGGTTTCGACTTACTACGTCTCTTGACAGTAGAGACGAAGGGTTACGACTTACTACGTCTCTTGACAGTAGAGACGAAGGGTTACGACTTACTACGTCTCTTGACAATAGAGACGAAGGGTTACGACTTACTACGTCTCTTGACAATAGAGACGAAGGGTTACGACTTACTACGTCTCTTGACAATAGAGACGAAGGGTTGCGACTTACTACGTCTCTTGACAATGGAAACGAAGGGTTACGACTTACTTCGACTCTTGACAGTAGAGACGAAGGGTTGCGACTTACTAGTCTCTTGACAATAGAGACGAAGGGTTGCGACTTACTACGTCTCTTGACAATAGAGACGAAGGGTTACGACTTACTACGTCTGTTGACAATAGAGACGAAGGGTTGCGACTTACTACGTCTCTTGACAGTAGAGACGAAGGGTTGCGACTTACTACGTCTCTTGACAATAGAGACGAAGGGTTGCGACTTACTACGTCTCTTGACAGTAGAGACGAAGGGTTGCGACTTACTACGTCTCTTGACAATAGAGACGAAGGGTTGCGACTTACTACGTCTCTTTACAATAGAGACGAAGGGTTACGACTTACTACGTCTCTTGACAATAGAGACGAAGGGTTGCGACCTACTACGTTTCTTGACAATAGAGACGAAGGTTTGCGACTTACTACGCCTCTTGACAATAGAGACGAAGGGTTGCGACTTACTACGCCTCTTGACAGTAGAGACGAAGGGTTGCGACTTACTACGTTTCTTGACAATAGAGACGAAGGTTTGCGACTTACTACGCCTCTTGACAATAGAGACGAAGGGTTGCGACTTACTACGTCTCTTGACAGTAGAGACGAAGGGTTGCGACTTACTACGTCTCTTGACAGTAGAGACGAAGGGTTACGACTTACTACGTCTCTTGACAATAGAGACGAAGGGTTGCGACTTACTACGCCTCTTGAAAATAGAGACGAAGGGTTGCGACTTACTACGTCTCTTGACAGTAGAGACGAAGGGTTGCGACTTACTACGTCTCTTGACAGTAGAGACGAAGGGTTACGACTTACTACGTCTCTTGACAATAGAGACGAAGGGTTGCGAATTACTACGTCTCTTGACAATAGAGACGCTGGGTTGCGACTTACTACGTCTCTTGACAATAGAGACGAAGGGTTGCGACTTACTATGTCTCTTGACAATAGAGACGAAGGGGTGCGACTTACTACGTCTCTTGACAATAGAGACGAAGGGGTGCGACTTACTACGTCTCTTGACAATAGAGACGAAGGGTTGCGACTTACTACGTCTCTTGACAATAGAGACGAAGGGTTGCGACTTACTACGTCTCTTGTCAATGGAGACGAAGGGTTGCGACTTACTACGTCTCTTGACAATAGAGACGAAGGGTTACGACTTACTACGTCTCTTGAGAATAGAGACGAAGGGTTGCGACTTACTACGTCTCTTGACAGTAGAGACGAAGGGTTGCGACTTACTACGTCTCTTGACAATAGAGACGAAGGGTTGCGACTTACTACGTCTCTTGACAGTAGAGACGAAGGGTTACGACTTACTACGTCTCTTGACAGTAGAGACGAAGGGTTACGACTTACTACGTCTCTTGACAGTAGAGACGAAGGGTTACGACTTACTACGTCTCCTGACAGTAGAGACGAAGGGTTACGACTTACTACGTCTCTTGACAATAGAGACGAAGGGTTGCGACTTACTACGTCTCTTGACAATAGAGACGAAGGGTTACGACTTACTACGTCTCTTGACAATAGAGATGAAGGGTTGCGACTTACTACGTCTCTTGACAGTAGAGACGAAGGGTTACGACTTACTACGTCTCTTGACAATAGAGACGAAGGGTTGCGACTAACTACGTCTCTTGTCAATGGAGACGAAGGGTTGCGACTTACTACGTCGCTTGTCAATGGAGACGAAGGGTTGCGACTTACTACGTCTCTTGACAATAGAGACGAAGGGTTACGACTTACTACGTCTCTTGACAATAGAGACGAAGGGTTGCGACTTACTACATCTCTTGACAGTAGAGACGAATGGTTGCGACTTACTACGTCTCTTGACAGTAGAGACGAAGGGTTGCGACTTACTACGTCTCTTGACAATAGAGACGAAGGGTTGCGACTTACTACGTCTCTTGACAGTAGAGACGAAGGGTTACGACTTACTACGTCTCTTGACAGTAGAGACGAAGGGTTACGACTTACTACGTCTCTTGACAGTAGAGACGAAGGGTTGCGACTTACTAGGTCTCTTGACAATAGGGACGAAGGGTTGCGACTTACTACGTCTCTTGACAGTAGAGACGAAGGGTTACGACCTACTACGTCTCTTGACAGTAGAGACGAAGGGTTGCGACTTACTACGTCTCTTGACAATAGACACGAAGGGTTGCGATTTACTACGTCTCTTGACAGTAGAGACGAAGGGTTGCGACTTACTACGTCTCTTGACAGTAGAGACGAAGGGTTGCGTCTTACTACGTCTCTTGACAATAGAGACGAAGGGTTGCGATTTACTACGTCTCTTGACAGTAGAGACGAAGGGTTGCGACTTACTACGTCTCTTGACAGTAGAGACGAAGGGTTGCGACTTACTACATCTCTTGACAATAGAGACGAAGGGTTGCGACCTACTACGTCTCTTGACAGTAGAGACGAAGGGTTGCGACTTACTACATCTCTTGACAATAGAGACGAAGGGTTGCGACTTACTACGTCTCTTGACAATAGAGACGAAGGGTTGCGACTTACTACGCCTCTTGACAGTAGAGACGAAGGGTTGCAACTTACTACGTTTCTTGACAATAGAGACGAAGGTTTGCGACTTACTACGCCTCTTGACAATAGAGACGAAGGGTTGCGACTTACTACGTCTCTTGACAGTAGAGACGAAGGGTTGCGACTTACTACGTCTCTTGACAGTAGAGACGAAGGGTTACGACTTACTACGTCTCTTAACAATAGAGACGAAGGGTTGCGACTTACTACGCCTCTTGAAAATAGAGACGAAGGGTTGCGACTTACTACGTCTCTTGACAGTAGAGACGAAGGGTTACGACTTACTACGTCTCTTGACAATAGAGACGAAGGGTTACGACTTACTACGTCTCTTGACAATAGAGACGAAGGGTTGCGACTTACTACGTCTCTTGACAATAGAGACGAAGGGTTACGACCTACTACGTCTCTTGACAATAGAGATGAAGGGTTGCGACTTACTACGTCTCTTGACAGTAGAGACGAAGGGTTACGACTTACTACGTCTCTTGACAATAGAGACGAAGGGTTGCGACTTACTACGTCTCTTGACAATAGAGACGAAGGGTTGCGACTTACTACGTCTCTTGACAATAGAGACGAAGGGTTACGACCTACTACGTCTCTTGACAATAGAGATGAAGGGTTGCGACTTACTACGTCTCTTGACAGTAGAGACGAAGGGTTACGACTTACTACGTCTCTTGACAATAGAGACGAAGGGTTGCGACTTACTACGTCTCTTGTCAATGGAGACGAAGGGTTGCGACTTACTACGTCGCTTGTCAATGGAGACGAAGGGTTGCGACTTACTACGTCTCTTGACAATAGAGACGAAGGGTTACGACTTACTACGTCTCTTGACAATAGAGACGAAGGGTTGCGACTTACTACATCTCTTGACAGTAGAGACGAATGGTTGCGACTTACTACGTCTCTTGACAATAGAGACGAAGGGTTGCGACTTACTACGTCTCTTGACAGTAGGGACGAAGGGTTACGACTTACTACGTCTCTTGACAGTAGAGACGAAGGGTTACGACTTACTACGTCTCTTGACAGTAGAGACGAAGGGTTGCGACTTACTACGTCTCTTGACAATAGGGACGAAGGGTTGCGACTTACTACGTCTCTTGACAGTAGAGACGAAGGGTTACGACCTACTACGTCTCTTGACAGTAGAGACGAAGGGTTGCGACTTACTACGTCTCTTGACAATAGACACGAAGGGTTGCGATTTACTACGTCTCTTGACAGTAGAGACGAAGGGTTGCGACTTACTACGTCTCTTGACAGTAGAGACGAAGGGTTGCGTCTTACTACGTCTCTTGACAATAGAGACGAAGGGTTGCGATTTACTACGTCTCTTGACAGTAGAGACGAAGGGTTGCGACTTACTACGTCTCTTGACAGTAGAGACGAAGGGTTGCGACTTACTACATCTCTTGACAATAGAGACGAAGGGTTGCGACCTACTACGTCTCTTGACAGTAGAGACGAAGGGTTGCGACTTACTACATCTCTTGACAATAGAGACGAAGGGTTGCGACTTACTACGCCTCTTGACAATAGAGACGAAGGGTTACGACTTACTACGTCTCTTGACAATAGAGACGAAGGGTTGCGACTTACTACGTCTCTTGACAATAGAGACGAAGGGTTGCGACTTACTACGCCTCTTGACAATAGAGACGAAGGGTTGCGACTTACTACGTCTCTTGACAATAGAGACGAAGGGTTGCGACTTACTACGTTTCTTGACAATAGAGACGAAGGTTTGCGACTTACTACGCCTCTTGACAATAGAGACGAAGGGTTGCGACTTACTACGCCTCTTGACAGTAGAGACGAAGGGTTGCGACTTACTACGTTTCTTGACAATAGAGACGAAGGTTTGCGACTTACTACGCCTCTTGACAATAGAGACGAAGGGTTGCGACTTACTACGTCTCTTGACAGTAGAGACGAAGGGTTGCGACTTACTACGTCTCTTGACAGTAGAGACGAAGGGTTACGACTTACTACGTCTCTTGACAATAGAGACGAAGGGTTGCGACTTACTACGCCTCTTGAAAATAGAGACGAAGGGTTGCGACTTACTACGTCTCTTGACAGTAGAGACGAAGGGTTGCGACTTACTACGTCTCTTGACAGTAGAGACGAAGGGTTACGACTTACTACGTCTCTTGACAATAGAGACGAAGGGTTACGAATTACTACGTCTCTTGACAATAGAGACGCTTGGTTGCGACTTACTACGTCTCTTGACAATAGAGACGAAGGGTTACGACTTACTATGTCTCTTGACAATAGAGACGAAGGGGTGCGACTTACTACGTCTCTTGACAATAGAGACGAAGGGGTGCGACTTACTACGTCTCTTGACAATAGAGACGAAGGGTTGCGACTTACTACGTCTCTTGACAATAGAGACGAAGGGTTGCGACTTACTACATCTCTTGACAGTAGAGACGAATGGTTGCGACTTACTACGTCTCTTGACAGTAGAGACGAAGGGTTGCGACTTACTACGTCTCTTGACAATAGAGACGAAGGGTTGCGACTTACTACGTCTCTTGACAGTAGAGACGAAGGGTTACGACTTACTACGTCTCTTGACAGTAGAGACGAAGGGTTACGACTTACTACGTCTCTTGACAGTAGAGACGAAGGGTTGCGACTTACTAGGTCTCTTGACAATAGGGACGAAGGGTTGCGACTTACTACGTCTCTTGACAGTAGAGACGAAGGGTTACGACCTACTACGTCTCTTGACAGTAGAGACGAAGGGTTGCGACTTACTATGTCTCTTGACAATAGACACGAAGGGTTGCGATTTACTACGTCTCTTGACAGTAGAGACGAAGGGTTGCGACTTACTACGTCTCTTGACAATAGAGACGAAGGGTTACGACTTACTACGTCTCTTGACAATAGAGACGAAGGGTTGCGACTTACTACATCTCTTGACAGTAGAGACGAATGGTTGCGACTTACTACGTCTCTTGACAATAGAGACGAAGGGTTGCGACTTACTACGTCTCTTGACAGTAGAGACGAAGGGTTACGACTTACTACGTCTCTTGACAGTAGAGACGAAGGGTTACGACTTACTACGTCTCTTGACAGTAGAGACGAAGGGTTGCGACTTACTAGGTCTCTTGACAATAGGGACGAAGGGTTGCGACTTACTACGTCTCTTGACAGTAGAGACGAAGGGTTACGACCTACTACGTCTCTTGACAGTAGAGACGAAGGGTTGCGACTTACTATGTCTCTTGACAATAGACACGAAGGGTTGCGATTTACTACGTCTCTTGACAGTAGAGACGAAGGGTTGCGACTTACTACGTCTCTTGACAATAGAGACGAAGGGTTACGACTTACTACGTCTCTTGACAATAGAGACGAAGGGTTGCGACTTACTACATCTCTTGACAGTAGAGACGAATGGTTGCGACTTACTACGTCTCTTGACAATAGAGACGAAGGGTTGCGACTTACTACGTCTCTTGACAGTAGGGACGAAGGGTTACGACTTACTACGTCTCTTGACAGTAGAGACGAAGGGTTACGACTTACTACGTCTCTTGACAGTAGAGACGAAGGGTTGCGACTTACTACGTCTCTTGACAATAGGGACGAAGGGTTGCGACTTACTACGTCTCTTGACAGTAGAGACGAAGGGTTACGACCTACTACGTCTCTTGACAGTAGAGACGAAGGGTTGCGACTTACTACGTCTCTTGACAATAGACACGAAGGGTTGCGATTTACTACGTCTCTTGACAGTAGAGACGAAGGGTTGCGACTTACTACGTCTCTTGACAGTAGAGACGAAGGGTTGCGTCTTACTACGTCTCTTGACAATAGAGACGAAGGGTTGCGATTTACTACGTCTCTTGACAGTAGAGACGAAGGGTTGCGACTTACTACGTCTCTTGACAGTAGAGACGAAGGGTTGCGACTTACTACATCTCTTGACAATAGAGACGAAGGGTTGCGACCTACTACGTCTCTTGACAGTAGAGACGAAGGGTTGCGACTTACTACATCTCTTGACAATAGAGACGAAGGGTTGCGACTTACTACGCCTCTTGACAATAGAGACGAAGGGTTACGACTTACTACGTCTCTTGACAATAGAGACGAAGGGTTGCGACTTACTACGTCTCTTGACAATAGAGACGAAGGGTTGCGACTTACTACGCCTCTTGACAATAGAGACGAAGGGTTGCGACTTACTACGTCTCTTGACAATAGAGACGAAGGGTTGCGACTTACTACGTTTCTTGACAATAGAGACGAAGGTTTGCGACTTACTACGCCTCTTGACAATAGAGACGAAGGGTTGCGACTTACTACGCCTCTTGACAGTAGAGACGAAGGGTTGCGACTTACTACGTTTCTTGACAATAGAGACGAAGGTTTGCGACTTACTACGCCTCTTGACAATAGAGACGAAGGGTTGCGACTTACTACGTCTCTTGACAGTAGAGACGAAGGGTTGCGACTTACTACGTCTCTTGACAGTAGAGACGAAGGGTTACGACTTACTACGTCTCTTGACAATAGAGACGAAGGGTTGCGACTTACTACGCCTCTTGAAAATAGAGACGAAGGGTTGCGACTTACTACGTCTCTTGACAGTAGAGACGAAGGGTTGCGACTTACTACGTCTCTTGACAGTAGAGACGAAGGGTTACGACTTACTACGTCTCTTGACAATAGAGACGAAGGGTTACGAATTACTACGTCTCTTGACAATAGAGACGCTTGGTTGCGACTTACTACGTCTCTTGACAATAGAGACGAAGGGTTACGACTTACTATGTCTCTTGACAATAGAGACGAAGGGGTGCGACTTACTACGTCTCTTGACAATAGAGACGAAGGGGTGCGACTTACTACGTCTCTTGACAATAGAGACGAAGGGTTGCGACTTACTACGTCTCTTGACAATAGAGACGAAGGGTTGCGACTTACTACGTCTCTTGTCAATGGAGACGAAGGGTTGCGACTTACTACGTCTCTTGACAGTAGAGACGAAGGGTTACGACTTACTACGTCTCTTGACAGTAGAGACGAAGGGTTGCGACTTACTACGTCTCTTGACAATAGGGACGAAGGGTTGCGACTTACTACGTCTCTTGACAGTAGAGACGAAGAGTTACGACCTACTACGTCTCTTGACAGTAGAGACGAAGGGTTGCGACTTACTACGTCTCTTGACAATAGACACGAAGGGTTGCGATTTACTACGTCTCTTGACAGTAGAGACGAAGGGTTGCGACTTACTACGTCTCTTGACAGTAGAGACGAAGGGTTGCGTCTTACTACGTCTCTTGACAATAGAGACGAAGGGTTGCGATTTACTACGTCTCTTGACAGTAGAGACGAAGGGTTGCGACTTACTACGTCTCTTGACAGTAGAGACGAAGGGTTGCGACTTACTACATCTCTTGACAATAGAGACGAAGGGTTGCGACCTACTACGTCTCTTGACATTAGAGACGAAGGGTTGCGACTTACTACATCTCTTGACAATAGAGACGAAGGGTTGCGACTTACTACGTCTCTTGACAATAGAGACGAAGGGTTGCGACTTACTACGTCTCTTGACAATAGAGACGAAGGGTTACGACTTACTACGTCTCTTGACAATAGAGACGAAGGGTTGCGACTTACTACGTCTCTTGACAATAGAGACGAAGGGTTGCGACTTACTACATCTCTTGACAATAGAGACGAAGGGTTACGACTTACTACGTCTCTTGACAATAGAGACGAAGGGTTGCGACTTACTACGTCTCTTGACAATAGAGACGAAGGGTTGCGACTTACTACGCCTCTTGACAATAGAGACGAAGGGTTGCGACTTACTACGTCTCTTGACAATAGAGACGAAGGGTTGCGACTTACTACGTTTCTTGACAATAGAGACGAAGGTTTGCGACTTACTACGCCTCTTGACAATAGAGACGAAGGGTTGCGACTTACTACGCCTCTTGACAGTAGAGACGAAGGGTTGCGACTTACTACGTTTCTTGACAATAGAGACGAAGGTTTGCGACTTACTACGCCTCTTGACAATAGAGACGAAGGGTTGCGACTTACTACGTCTCTTGACAGTAGAGACGAAGGGTTGCGACTTACTACGTCTCTTGACAGTAGAGACGAAGGGTTACGACTTACTACGTCTCTTGACAATAGAGACGAAGGGTTGCGACTTACTACGCCTCTTGAAAATAGAGACGAAGGGTTGCGACTTACTACGTCTCTTGACAGTAGAGACGAAAGGTTGCGACTTACTACGTCTCTTGACAGTAGAGACGAAGGGTTACGACTTACTACGTCTCTTGACAATAGAGACGAAGGGTTACGAATTACTACGTCTCTTGACAATAGAGACGCTGGGTTGCGACTTACTACGTCTCTTGACAATAGAGACGAAGGGTTACGACTTACTATGTCTCTTGACAATAGAGACGAAGGGGTGCGACTTACTACGTCTCTTGACAATAGAGACGAAGGGGTGCGACTTACTACGTCTCTTGACAATAGAGACGAAGGGTTGCGACTTACTACGTCTCTTGACAATAGAGACGAAGGGTTGCGACTTACTACGTCTCTTGTCAATGGAGACGAAGGGTTGCGACTTACTACGTCTCTTGACAATAGAGACGAAGGGTTACGACTTACTACGTCTCTTGAGTATAGAGACGAAGGGTTGCGACTTACTACGTCTCTTGACAGTAGAGACGAAGGGTTGCGACTTACTACGTCTCTTGACAATAGAGACGAAGGGTTGCGACTTACTACGTCTCTTGACAGTAGAGACGAAGGGTTACGACTTACTACGTCTCTTGACAGTAGAGACGAAGGGTTACGACTTACTACGTCTCTTGACAGTAGAGACGAAGGGTTACGACTTACTACGACTCTTGACAGTAGAGACGAAGGGTTACGACTTACTACGTCTCTTGACAATAGAGACGAAGGGTTGCGACTTACTACGTCTCTTGACAATAGAGACGAAGGGTTACGACTTACTACGTCTCTTGACAATAGAGATGAAGGGTTGCGACTTACTACGTCTCTTGACAGTAGAGACGAAGGGTTACGACTTACTACGTCTCTTGACAATAGAGACGAAGGGTTGCGACTAACTACGTCTCTTGTCAATGGAGACGAAGGGTTGCGACTTACTACGTCGCTTGTCAATGGAGACGAAGGGTTGCGACTTACTACGTCTCTTGACAATAGAGACGAAGGGTTGCGACTTACTACATCTCTTGACAGTAGAGACGAATGGTTGCGACTTACTACGTCTCTTGACAGTAGAGACGAAGGGTTGCGACTTACTACGTCTCTTGACAATAGAGACGAAGGGTTGCGACTTACTACGTCTCTTGACAGTAGAGACGAAGGGTTACGACTTACTACGTCTCTTGACAGTAGAGACGAAGGGTTACGACTTACTACGTCTCTTGACAGTAGAGACGAAGGGTTGCGACTTACTACGTCTCTTGACAATAGGGACGAAGGGTTGCGACTTACTACGTCTCTTGACAGTAGAGACGAAGGGTTACGACCTACTACGTCTCTTGACAGTAGAGACGAAGGGTTGCGACTTACTACGTCTCTTGACAATAGACACGAAGGGTTGCGATTTACTACGTCTCTTGACAGTAGAGACGAAGGGTTGCGACTTACTACGTCTCTTGACAGTAGAGACGAAGGGTTGCGTCTTACTACGTCTCTTGACAATAGAGACGAAGGGTTGCGATTTACTACGTCTCTTGACAGTAGAGACGAAGGGTTGCGACTTACTACCTCTCTTGACAGTAGAGACGAAGGGTTGCGACTTACTACATCTCTTGACAATAGAGACGAAGGGTTGCGACCTACTACGTCTCTTGACAGTAGAGACGAAGGGTTGCGACTTACTACATCTCTTGACAATAGAGACGAAGGGTTGCGTCTTACTACGTCTCTTGACAATAGAGACGAAGGGTTGCGACTTACTACGTCTCTTGACAGTAGAGACGAAGGGTTGCAACTTACTACGTTTCTTGACAATAGAGACGAAGGTTTGCGACTTACTACGCCTCTTGACAATAGAGACGAAGGGTTGCGACTTACTACGTCTCTTGACAGTAGAGACGAAGGGTTGCGACTTACTACGTCTCTTGACAGTAGAGACGAAGGGTTACGACTTACTACGTCTCTTGACAATAGAGACGAAGGGTTGCGACTTACTACGCCTCTTGAAAATAGAGACGAAGGGTTGCGACTTACTACGTCTCTTGACAGTAGAGACGAAGGGTTGCGACTTACTACGTCTCTTGACAGTAGAGACGAAGGGTTCCGACTTACTACGTCTCTTGACAATAGAGACGAAGGGTTGCGACTTACTACGTCTCTTGACAATAGAGACGAAGGGTTACGACTTACTACGTCTCTTGACAATAGAGACGAAGGGTTGCGACTTACTACGTCTCTTGACAGTAGAGACGAAGGGTTGCGACTTACTACGTCTCTTGACAATAGAGACGAAGGGTTGCGACTTACTACGTCTCTTGACAGTAGAGACGAAGGGTTGCGACTTACTACGTCTCTTGACAATAGAGACGAAGGGTTGCGACTTACTACGTCTCTTTACAATAGAGACGAAGGGTTACGACTTACTACGTCTCTTGACAATAGAGACGAAGGGTTGCGACTTACTACGTCTCTTGACAATGGAGACGAAGGGTTACGACTTACTACGTCTCTTGACAGTAGAGACGAAGGGTTGCGATTTACTACGTCTCTTGACAGTAGAGACGAAGGGTTACGACTTACTACGTCTCTTGACAATAGAGACGAAGGGTTGCGACTTACTACGTCTCTTGACAATAGAGACGAAGGGCTGCGACTTACTACGTCTCTGGAGAGTAGAGACGAAGGGTTGCGACTTACTACGTCTCTTGACAGTAGAGACGAAGGGTTACGACTTACTACGTCTCTTGACAGTAGAGACGAAGGGTTGCGACTTACTAGTCTCTTAACAGTAGAGACGAAGGGTTGCGACTTACTACGTCTCTTGACAATAGAGACGAAGGGTTGCGACTTACTACGTCTCTTGACAATAGAGACGAAGGGTTGCGATTTACTACGTCTCTTGACAGTAGAGACGAAGGGTTGCGACTTACTACGTCTCTTGACAGTAGAGACGAAGGGTTGCGACTTACTACATCTCTTGACAATAGAGACGAAGGGTTGCGACTTACTACGTCTCTTGACAATAGAGACGAAGGGTTACGACTTACTACGTCTCTTGACAATAGAGACGAAGGGTTGCGACTTACTACGTCTCTTGACAGTAGAGACGAAGGGTTGCGACTTACTACGTCTCTTGACAATAGAGACGAAGGGTTGCGACTTACTACGTCTCTTGACAGTAGAGACGAAGGGTTACGACTAACTACGTCTCTTGACAGTAGAGACGAAGGGTTACGACTTACTACGTCTCTTGACAGTAGAGACGAAGGGTTACGACTTACTACGTCTCTTGACAATAGAGACGAAGGGTTGCGACTTACTACGTCTCTTGACAATAGAGACGAAGGGTTACGACTTACTACGTCTCTTGACAATAGAGACGAAGGGTTGCGACTTACTACGTCTCTTGACAGTAGAGACGAACGGTTGCGACTTACTACATCTCTTGACAATAGAGACGAAGGGTTGCGACTTACTACGTCTCTTGACAATAGAGACGAAGGGTTACGACTTACTACGTCTCTTGACAATAGAGACGAAGGGTTGCGACTTACTACGTCTCTTGAGAGTAGAGACGATGGGTTGCGACTTACTACGTCTCTTGACAGTAGAGACGAAGGGTTGCGACTTACTACGTCTCTTGACAGTAGAGACGAAGGGTTGCGACTTACTACATCTCTTGACAATAGAGAGGAAGGGTTGCGACTTACTACGTCTCTTGACAATAGAGACGAAGGGATACGACTTACTACGTCTCTTGACAATAGAGACGAAGGGTTGCGACTTACTACGTCTCTTGAGAGTAGAGACGAAGGGTTGCGACTTACTACGTCTCTTGACAATAGAGACGAAGGGTTGCGACTTACTACGTCTCTTGACAGTAGAGACGAAGGGTTACGACTTACTACGTCTCTTGACAGTAGAGACGAAGGGTTACGACTTACTAGTCTCTTGACAGTAGAGACGAAGGGTTACGACTTACTACGTCTCTTGACAATAGAGACGAAGGGTTGCGACTTACTACGCCTCTTGACGATAGAGACGAAGGGTTGCGACTTACTACGTCTCTTGACAGTAGAGACGAAGGGTTGCGACTTACTACGTCTCTTGACAATAGAGACGAAGGGTTGCGATTTACTACGTCTCTTGACAGTAGAGACGAAGGGTTGCGACTTACTACGTCTCTTGACAGTAGAGACGAAGGGTTGCGACTTACTACATCTCTTGACAATAGAGACGAAGGGTTGCGACTTACTACGTCTCTTGACAATAGAGACGAAGGGTTGCGACTTACTACGCCTCTTGACAATAGAGACGAAGGGTTGCGACTTACTACGTCTCTTGACAATAGAGACGAAGGTTTGCGACTTACTACGCCTCTTGACAATAGAGACGAAGGGTTGCGACTTACTACGTCTCTTGACAGTAGAGACGAAGGGTTGCGACTTACTACGTCTCTTGACAGTAGAGACGAAGGGTTACGACTTACTACGTCTCTTGACAATAGAGACGAAGGGTTGCGACTTACTACGCCTCTTGACGATAGAGACGAAGGGTTGCGACTTACTACGTCTCTTGACAGTAGAGACGAAGGGTTGTGACTTACTACGTCTCTTGACAGTAGAGACGAAGGGTTACGACTTACTACGTCTCTTGACAATAGAGACGAAGGGTTGCGACTTACTACGTCTCTTGACAATAGAGACGAAGGGTTGCGACTTACTACGTCTCTTGACAATAGAGACGAAGGGTTGCGACTTACTACGTCTCTTGACAATGGAGACGAAGAGTTGCGACTTACTACGTCTCTTGACAATAATGACGAAGGGTTGCGACTTACTACGTCTCTTGTAATGGAGACGAAGGGTTGCGACTTACTACGTCTCTTGACAATGGAGACGAAGGGTTACGACTTACTACGTCTTTTGACAGTAGAGACGAAGGGTTGCGACTTACTACGTCTCCTGACAATAGAGACGAAGGGTTACGACTTACTACGTCTCTTGACAATAGAGACGAAGGGTTACGACTTACTACATCTCTTGACAATAGAGACGAAGGTTTACGACTTACTACGTCTCTTGACAATAGAGACGAAGGGTTACGACTTACTACGTCTCTTGACAATAGAGACGAAGGGTTACGACTTACTACGTCTCATGACAGTAGAGACGAAGGGTTACGACTTACTACGTCTCTTGACAATAGAGACGAAGGTTTACGACTTACTACGTCTCTTGACAATAGAGACGAAGGTTTACGACTTACTACGTCTCTTGACAATAGAGACGAAGGGTTACGACTTACTACGTCTCTTGACAATAGAGACGAAGGGTTGCGACTTACTATGTCTCTTGACAATAGAGACGAAGGTTTACGACTTACTACGTCTCTTGACAATAGAGACGAAGGGTTACGACTTACTACGTCTCTTGACAATAGAGACGAAGGTTTACGACTTACTACGTCTCTTGACAATAGAGACGAAGGTTTACGACTTACTACGTCTCTTGACAATAGAGATGAAGGGTTGCGACTTACTACGTCTCTTGACAGTAGAGACGAACGGTTGCGACTTACTACGTCTCTTGACAATAGAGACGAAGGTTTACGACTTACTACGTCTCTTGACAATAGAGACGAAGGTTTACGACTTACTACGTCTCTTGACAGTAGAGCCGAAGGGTTGCGACTTACTACGTCTCTTGACAATAGAGACGAAGGGTTGCGACCTACTACGTCTCTTGACAATAGAGACGAAGGGTTGCGACTTACTACGTCTCTTGACAATAGAGACGAAGGGTTGCGACTTACTACGTCTCTTGACAATAGAGACGAAGGGTTGCGACTTACTACGTCTCTTGACAATAGAGACGAAGGGTTGCGACTTACTACGTCTCTTGACAATAGAGACGAAGGGTTGCGACTTACTACGTCTCTTGACAATAGAGACGAAGGGTTGCGACTTACTACGTCTCTTGACAATAGAGACGAAGGGTTGCGACTTACTACGTCTCTTGACAATAGAGACGAAGGGTTGCGACTTACTACGTCTCTTGACAATAGAGACGAAGGGTTGCGACCTACTACGTCTCTTGACAATAGAGACGAAGGGTTGCGACTTACTACGTCTCTTGACAATAGAGACGAAGGGTTGCGACTTACTACGCCTCTTGACAGTAGAGACGAAGGGTTGCGACTTACTACGTCTCTTGACAGTAGAGACGAAGGGTTACGACTTACTACGTCTTTTGACAGTAGAGACGAAGGGTTGCGACTTACTAAGTCTCTTGACAGTAGAGACGAAGGGTTACGACTTACTACGTCTTTTGACAGTAGAGACGAAGGGTTGCGACTTACTACGTCTCTTGACAGTAGAGACGAAGGGTTACGACTTACTACGTCTTTTGACAGTAGAGACGAAGGGTTACGACTTACTACGTCTCTTGACAATAGAGACGAAGGGTTACAACTTACTACGTCTCTTGACAGTAGAGACGAAGGGTTACGACTTACTACGTCTCTTGACAATAGAGACGAAGGTTTACGACTTACTACGTCTCTTGACAATAGAGACGAAGGTTTACGACTTACTACGTCTCTTGACAATAGAGACGAAGGGTTACGACCTACTACGTCTCTTGACAGTAGAGACGAAGAGTTGCGACTTACTATGTCTCTTGACAATAGAGACGAAGGTTTACGACTTACTACGTCTCTTAACAGTAGAGACGAAGGGTTGCGACTTACTACGTCTCTTGACAATAGAGACGAAGGGTTACGACTTACTACGTCTCTTGACAATAGAGACGAAGGTTTACGACTTACTACGTCTCTTGACAATAGAGACGAAGGTTTGCGACTTACTACGTCTCTTGACAGTAGAGACGAACGGTTGCGACTTACTACGTCTCTTGACAATAGAGACGAAGGGTTACGACTTACTACATCTCTTGACAATAGAGACGAAGGGTTGCGACTTACTACGTCTCTTGACAGTAGAGACGAAGGGTTGCGACTTACTACGTCTCTTGACAATACAGACGAAGGTTTACGACTTACTACGTCTCTTGACAGTAGAGCCGAAGGGTTGCGACTTACTACGTCTCTTGACAATAGAGACGAAGGTTTACGACTTACTACGTCTCTTGACAATAGAGACGAAGGGTTGCGACTTACTACGTCTCTTGACAGTAGAGACGAACGGTTGCGACTTACTACGTCTCTTGACAATAGAGACGAAGGGTTACGACTTACTACGTCTCTTGACAATAGAGACGAAGGTTTACGACTTACTACGTCTCTTGACAGTAGAGCCGAAGGGTTGCGACTTACTACGTCTCTTGACAATAGAGACGAAGGGTTGCGACCTACTACGTCTCTTGACAATAGAGACGAAGGGTTGCGACTTACTACGTCTCTTGACAATAGAGACGAAGGGTTGCGACTTACTACGTCTCTTGACAATAGAGACGAAGGGTTGCGACTTACTACGTCTCTTGACAGTAGAGACGAAGGGTTGCGACTTACTACGTCTCTTGACAGTAGAGACGAAGGGTTGCGACTTACTACGTCTCTTGACAGTAGAGACGAAGGGTTGCGACTTACTACGTTTCTTGACAGTAGAGACGAAGGGTTGCGACTTACTACGTTTCTTGACAGTAGAGACGAAGGGTTGCGACTTACTACGTCTCTTGACAGTAGAGACGAAGGGTTGCGACTTACTACGTCTCTTGACAGTAGAGACGAAGGGTTACGACTTACTACGTCTTTTGACAGTAGAGACGAAGGGTTGCGACTTACTAAGTCTCTTGACAGTAGAGCCGAAGGGTTGCGACTTACTACGTCTCTTGACAATAGAGACGAACGGTTGCGACTTACTACGTCTCTTGACAGTAGAGACGAAGGGTTGCGACTTACTACGTTTCTTGACAGTAGAGACGAAGGGTTGCGACTTACTACGTCTCTTGACAGTAGAGACGAAGGGTTGCGACTTACTACGTCTCTTGACAGTAGAGACGAAGGGTTGCGACTTACTACGTCTCTTGACAGTAGAGACGAAGGGTTGCGACTTACTACGTCTCTTGACAGTAGAGACGAAGGGTTGCGACTTACTACGTTTCTTGACAGTAGAGACGAAGGGTTGCGACTTACTACGTCTCTTGACAGTAGAGACGAAGGGTTGCGACTTACTACGTCTCTTGTCAATGGAGACGAAGGGTTGCGACTTACTACGTCTCTTGACAATAGAGACGAAGGGTTACGACTTACTACGTCTCTTGACAATAGGGACGAAGGGTTGCGACTTACTATGTCTCTTGACAGTAGAGACGAAGGGTTACGACTTACTACGTCTCTTGACAATAGAGACGAAGTGTTGCGACTTACTACGTCTCTTGACAGTAGAGACGAAGGGTTGCGACCTACTACGTCTCTTGACAATAGAGACGAAGGGTTGCGACTTACTACGTCTCTTGTCAATGGAGACGAAGGGTTGCGACTTACTACGTCTCTTGACAATAGAGACGAAGGGTTACGACTTACTACGTCTATTGACAATAGAGACGAAGGGTTGCGACTTACTACGTCTCTTGACAGTAGAGACGAAGGGTTGCGACTTACTACGTCTCTTGACAATAGAGACGAAAGGTTGCGACTTACTACGTCTCTTGACAGTAGAGACGAAGGGTTACGACTTACTACGTCTCTTGACAGTAGAGACGAAGGGTTACGACTTACTACGTCTCTTGACAGTAGAGACGAAGGGTTGCGACTTACTACGTCTCTTGACAATAGAGACGAAGGGTTGCGACTTACTACGTCTCTTGACAATAGAGACGAAGGGTTGCGACTTACTACGTCTCTTGACAGTAGAGACGAAGGGTTGCGACTTACTATGTCTCTTGACAGTAGAGACGAAGGGTTACGACTTACTACGTCTCTTGACAATAGAGACGAAGGGTTGCGACCTACTACGTCTCTTGACAATAGAGACGAAAGGTTGCGACTTACTACGTCTCTTGACAATGGAGACGAAGGGTTGCGACTTACTACGTCTCTTGTAATGGAGACGAAGGGTTGCGACTTACTACGTCTCTTGACAATGGAGACGAAGGGTTACGACTTAACTACGTCTTTTGACAGTAGAGACGAAGGGTTGCGACTTACTACGTCTCTTGACAATAGAGACGAAGGGTTGCGACTTACTACGTCTCTTGACAGTGGAGACGAAGGCTTACGACTTACTACGTCTCTTGACAGTAGAGCCGAAGGGTTGCGACTTACTACGTCTCTTGACAGTAGAGACGAAGTGTTGCGACTTACTACGTCTCTTGACAATAGAGACGAAGGGTTACGACTTACTACGTCTCTTGACAATAGAGACGAAAGTTTACGACTTACTACGTCTCTTGACAGTAGAGCCGAAGGGTTGCGACTTACTACGTCTCTTGACAATAGAGACGAAGGGTTGCGACCTACTACGTCTCTTGACAATAGAGACGAAGGGTTGCGACTTACTACGTCTCTTTGACAATAGAGACGAAGGGTTGCGACTTACTACGTCTCTTGACAATAGAGACGAAGGGTTGCGACTTACTACGTCTCTTGACAGTAGAGACGAAGGGTTGCGACTTACTACGTCTCTTGACAGTAGAGACGAAGGGTTACGACTTACTACGTCTTTTGACAGTAGAGACGAAGGGTTGCGACTTACTACGTCTCTTGACAGTAGAGACGAAGGGTTACGACTTACTACGTCTCTTGACAATGGAGACGAAGGGTTGCTACTTACTACGTCTCTTGACAATAGAGACGAACGGTTGCGACTTACTACTTCTCTTGACAATAGAGACGAAGGGTTACGACTTACTACGTCTCTTGACAGTAGAGACGAAGGGTTACGACTTACTACATCTCTTGACAATAGAGACGAAGGGTTGCGACTTACTACGTCTCTTGACAGTAGAGACGAAGGGTTGCGACTTACTACGTTTCTTGACAATAGAGACGAAGGGTTGCGACATACTACGTCTCTTGACAGTAGAGACGAAGGGTTGCGACTTACTACGTCTCTTGACAGTAGAGACGAAGGGTTACGACTTACTACGTCTCTTGACAATAGAGACGAAGGGTTGCGACCTACTACGTCTCTTGACAATAGAGACGAAGGGTTGCGACTTACTACGTCTCTTGACAATAGAGACGAAGGGTTGCGACTTACTACGTCTCTTGACAATGGAGACGAATGGTTACGACTTACTACGTCTCTTGACAATAGAGACGAAGGGTTGCGACTTACTACGTCTCTTGACAATGGAGACGAAGGGTTACGACTTACTACGTCTCTTGACAATAGAGACGAAGGGTTACGACTTACTACGTCTCTTGACAATAGAGACGAAGGGTTACGACTTACTACGTCTCTTGACAATGGAGACGAAGGGTTGCGACCTACTACGTCTCTTGACAATAGCGACGAAGGGTTGCGACTTACTACGTCTCTTGACAATGGAGACGAAGGGTTGCGACTTACTACGTCTCTTGTAATGGAGACGAAGGGTTGCGACTTACTACGTCTCTTGACAATGGAGACGAAGGGTTACGACTTACTACGTCTCTTGACAATAGAGACGAAGGGTTACGACTTACTACGTCTCTTGACAATAGAGACGAAGGGTTGCGACTTACTACGTCTCTTGACAATAGAGACGAAGGGTTACGACTTACTACGTCTCTTGACAATAGAGACGAAGGGTTACGACTTACTACGTCTCTTGTCAATGGAGACGAAGGGTTGCAACTTACTACGTCTCTTGACAGTAGAGACGAAGGGTTACGACTTACTACGTCTCTTGACAGTAGAGACGAAGGGTTACGACTTACTACGTCTCTTGACAGTAGAGACGAAGGGTTGCGACTTACTACGTCTCTTGGCAATAGAGACGAAGGGTTGCGACTTACTACGTCTCTTGACAGTAGAGACGAAGGGTTACGACTTACTACGTCTCTTGACAGTAGAGACGAAGGGTTGCGACTTACTACGTCTCTTGACAGTAGAGACGAAGGGTTGCGACTTACTACGTCTCTTGACAGTAGAGACGAAGGGTTGCGACTTACTACGTCTCTTGACAATAGAGACGAAGGGTTGCGACTTACTACGTCTCTTGACAGTAGAGACGAAGGGTTACGACTTACTACGTCTCTTGACAGTAGAGACGAAGGGTTACGACTTACTACGTCTCTTGACAGTAGAGACGAAGGGTTGCGACTTAATACGTCTCTTGACAATAGAGACGAAGGGTTGCGACCTACTACGTCTCTTGACAATAGAGACGAAGGGTTACGACTTACTACGTCTCTTGACAGTAGAGACGAAGGGTTACGACTTACTACGTCTCTTGACAATAGAGACGAAGGGTTACGACTTACTACGTCTCTTGACAATAGAGACGAAAGTTTACGACTTACTACGTCTCTTGACAGTAGAGCCGAAGGGTTGCCACTTACTACGTCTCTTGACAATAGAGACGAAGGGTTGCGACCTACTACGTCTCTTGACAATAGAGACGAAGGGTTGCGACTTACTACGTCTCTTGACAATAGAGACGAAGGGTTGCGACTTACTACGTCTCTTGACAATAGAGTCGAATAGTTACGACTTACTACGTCTCTTGACAGTAGAGACGAAGGGTTACGACTTACTACGTCTCTTGACAGTAGAGACGAAGGGTTACGACTTACTACGTCTCTTGACAATAGAGACGAAGGGTTGCGACCTACTACGTCTCTTGACAATAGAGACGAAGGGTTGCGACTTACTACGTCTCTTGACAGTAGAGACGAAGGGTTACGACTTACTACGTCTCTTTACAATAGAGACGAAGGGTTACGACTTACTACGTCTCTTGACAATAGAGACGAAGGGTTGCGACTTACTACGTCTCTTGACAATGGAGACGAAGGGTTACGACTTACTACGTCTCTTGACAATAGAGACGAAGGGTTACGACTTACTACGTCTCTTGACAACAGAGACGAAGGGTTACGACTTTCTAAGTCTCTTGACAATGGAGACGAAGGGTTGCGACCTACTACGTCTCTTGACAATAGAGACGAAGGGTTGCGACTTACCACGTCTCTTGACAATGGAGACGAAGGGTTGCGACTTACTACGTCTCTTGTAATGGAGACGAAGGGTTGCGACTTACTACGTCTCTTGACAATGGAGACGAAGGGTTACGACTTACTACGTCTCTTGACAATAGAGACGAAGGGTTGCGACTTACTACGTCTCTTGACAATAGAGACGAAGGGTTACGACTTACTACGTCTCTTTACAATAGAGACGAAGGGTTACGACTTACTACGTCTCTTGACAATAGAGACGAAGGGTTGCGACTTACTACGTCTCTTGACAATGGAGACGAAGGGTTACGACTTACTACGTCTCTTGACAATAGAGACGAAGGGTTACGACTTACTACGTCTCTTGACAACAGAGACGAAGGGTTACGACTTTCTAAGTCTCTTGACAATGGAGACGAAGGGTTGCGACCTACTACGTCTCTTGACAATAGAGACGAAGGGTTGCGACTTACCACGTCTCTTGACAATGGAGACGAAGGGTTGCGACTTACTACGTCTCTTGTAATGGAGACGAAGGGTTGCGACTTACTATGTCTCTTGACAATGGAGACGAAGGGTTACGACTTACTACGTCTCTTGACAATAGAGACGAAGGGTTGCGACTTACTACGTCTCTTGACAATAGAGACGAAGGGTTACGACTTTCTACGTCTCTTGACAATAGAGACGAAGGGTTACGACTTACTACGTCTCTTGACAATAGAGACGAAGGGTTGCGACTTACTACGTCTCTTGACAATAGAATCGAAGGGTTACGACTTACTACGTCTCTTGACAATAGAGACGAAGGGTTACGACTTACTACGTCTCTTGACAGTAGAGCCGAAGGGTTGCGACTTACTACGTCTCTTGACAGTAGAGACGAAGGGTTCGAACTTACTACGTCTCTTGACAATAGAGACGAAGGGTTACGACTTACTACGTCTCTTGACAATAGAGACGAAAGGTTACGACTTACTACGTCTCTTGACAGTAGAGACGAAGGGTTACGACTTACTACGTCTCTTGACAGTAGAGACGAAGGGTTGCGACTTACTACGTCTCTTAACAGTAGAGACGAAGGGTTGCGACTTACTACGTCTCTTGACAATAGAGACGAAGGGTTGCGACTTACTACGTCTCTTGACAGTAGAGACGAAGGGTTACGACTTACAACGTCTCTTGACAGTAGAGACGAAGGGTTGCGACTTACTACGTCTCTTGACAGTAGAGACGAAGGGTTACGACTTACTACGTCTCTTGACAGTAGAGACGAAGGGTTGCGACTTACTACGTCTCTTGACAGTAGAGACGAAGGGTTGCGACTTACTACATCTCTTGACAGTAGAGACGAAGTGTTGCGACTTACTACGTCTTTTGACAGTAGAGACGAATGGTTGCGACTTACTACGTCTCTTGTCAATGGAGACGAAGGGTTACGACTTACTACGTCTCTTGACAATAGAGACGAAGGGTTGTGACTTACTACGTCTCTTGACAATAGAGACGAAGGGTTGTGACTTACTACGTCTCTTGACAATAGAGACGAAGGGTTGTGACTTACTACGTCTCTTGACAGTAGAGACGAAGGGTTGCGACTTACTACGTCTTTTGACAGTAGTGACGAAGGGTTGCGACTTACTACGTCTCTTGACAATAGAGACGAAGGGTTGCGACTTACTACGTCTCTTGACAGTAGAGACGAAGGGTTGCGACTTACTACGTCTCTTGACAGTAGAGACGAAGGGTTACGACTTACTACGTCTCTTGACAATAGAGACGAAGGGTGGCGACCTACTACGTCTCTTGACAATAGAGACGAAGGGTTGCGACTTACTACGTCTCCTGACAATGGAGACGAAGGGTTGCGACTTACTACGTCTCTTGTAATGGAGACGAAGGGTTGCGACTTACTACGTCTCTTGACAATGGAGACGAAGGGTTACGACTTACTACGTCTTTTGACAGTAGAGACGAAGGGTTGCGACTTACTACGTCTCTTGACAATAGAGACGAAGGTTGCGACTTACTACGTCTCTTGACAGTAGAGACGAACGGTTGCGACTTACTACGTCTCTTGACAATAGAGACGAAGGGTTACGACTTACTACGTCTCTTGACAGTAGAGCCGAAGGGTTGCGACTTACTACGTCTCTTGACAGTAGAGACGAAGGGTTCGAACTTACTACGTCTCTTGACAATAGAGACGAAGGGTTACGACTTACTACGTCTCTTGACAATAGAGACGAAAGGTTACGACTTACTACGTCTCTTGACAATAGAGACGAAGGTTTACGACTTACTACGTCTCTTGACAGTAGAGCCGAAGGGTTGCGACTTACTACGTCTCTTGACAATAGAGACGAAGGGTTGCGACTTACTACGTCTCTTGACAGTAGAGACGAAGGGTTACGACTTACTACGTCTCTTGACAATATAGACGAAGGGTTGCGACCTACTACGTCTCTTGACAATAGAGACGAAAGGTTGCGACTTACTACGTCTCTTGACAATGGAGACGAATGGTTGCGACTTACTACGTCTCTTGTAATGGAGACGAAGGGTTGCGACTTACTACGTCTCTTGACAATGGAGACGAAGGGTTACGACTTACTACGTCTCTTGACAATAGAGACGAAGGGTTGCGACTTACTACGTCTCTTGACAATAGAGACGAAGGGTTGCGACTTACTACGTCTCTTGACAATAGAGACGAAGGGTTGCGACTTACTACGTCTCTTGACAATAGAGACGAAGGGTTGCGACTTACTACGTCTCTTGACAGTAGAGACGAAGGGTTACGACTTACTACGTCTCTTGACAATAGAGACGAAGGGTTGCGACTTACTACGTCTCTTGACAATAGAGACGAAGGGTTGCGACTTACTACGTCTCTTGACAATAGAGACGAAGGGTTGCGACTTACTACGTCTCTTGACAGTAGAGACGAAGGGTTACGACTTACTACGTCTCTTGACAATAGAGACGAAGGTTTGCGACCTACTACGTCTCTTGACAATAGAGACGAAGGGTTGCGACTTACTACGTCTCTTGACAATAGAGACGAAGGGTTGCGACTTACTACGTCTCTTGACAATGGAGACGAAGGGTCACGACTTACTACGTCTCTTGACAATAGAGACGAAGGGTTGCGACTTACTACGTCTCTTGACAATGGAGACGAAGGGTTACGACTTACTACGTCTCTTGACAATAGAGAGGAAGGGTTACGACTTACTACGTCTCTTGACAATGGAGACGAAGGGTTGCGACCTACTACGTCTCTTGACAATAGAGATGAAGGGTTGCGACTTACTACGTCTCTTGACAATGGAGACGAAGGGTTGCGACTTACTACGTCTCTTGTAATGGAGACGAAGTGTTGCGACTTACTACGTCTCTTGACAATGGAGACGAAGGGTTACGACTTACTACGTCTCTTGACAATAGAGACGAAGGGTTGCGACTAACTACGTCTCTTGACAGTAGAGACGAAGGGTTACGACTTACTACGTCTCTTGACAGTAGAGACGAAGGGTTACGACTTACTACGTCTCTTGACAGTAGAGACGAAGGGTTGCGACTTACTACGTCTCTTGACAATAGAGACGAAGGGTTGCGACTTACTACGTCTCTTGACAGTAGAGACGAAGGGTTACGACTTACTACGTCTCTTGACAGTAGAGACGAAGGGTTACGACTTACTACGTCTCTTGACAATAGAGACGAAGGGTTGCGACCTACTACGTCTCTTGACAATAGAGACGAAGGGTTACGACTTACTACGTCTCTTGACAGTAGAGACGAAGGGTTACGACTTACTACGTCTCTTTACAATAGAGACGAAGGGTTACGACTTACTACGTCTCTTGTCAGTAGAGACGAAGGGTTGTGACTTACTACGTCTCTTGACAGTAGAGACGAAGGGTTGCGACTTACTACGTCTTTTGACAGTAGTGACGAAGGGTTGCGACTTACTACGTCTCTTGACAATAGAGACGAAGGGTTGCGACTTACTACGTCTCTTGACAGTAGAGACGAAGGGTTACGACTTACTACGTCTCTTGACAGTAGAGACGAAGGGTTACGACTTACTACGTCTCTTGACAATAGAGACGAAGGGTTGCGACCTACTACGTCTCTTGACAATAGAGACGAAGGGTTACGACTTACTACGTCTCTTGACAGTAGAGACGAAGGGTTACGACTTACTACGTCTCTTTACAATAGAGACGAAGGGTTACGACTTACTACGTCTCTTGACAGTAGAGACGAAGGGTTACGACTTACTACGTCTCTTGACAGTAGAGACGAAGGGTTGCGACTTACTACGTCTCTTGACAATAGAGACGAAGGGTTGCGACTTACTACGTCTCTTGACAGTAGAGACGAAGGGTTACGACTTACTACGTCTCTTGACAGTAGAGACGAAGGGTTGCGACTTACTACGTCTCTTGACAATAGAGTCGAATAGTTACGACTTACTACGTCTCTTGACAGTAGAGACGAAGGGTTACGACTTACTACGTCTCTTGACAGTAGAGACGAAGGGTTACGACTTACTACGTCTCTTGACAATAGAGACGAAGGGTTGCGACCTACTACGTCTCTTGACAATAGAGACGAAGGGTTGCGACTTACTACGTCTCTTGACAGTAGAGACGAAGGGTTACGACTTACTACGTCTCTTTACAATAGAGACGAAGGGTTACGACTTACTACGTCTCTTGACAATAGAGACGAAGGGGTGCGACTTACTACGTCTCTTGACAATGGAGACGAAGGGTTACGACTTACTACGTCTCTTGACAATAGAGACGAAGGGTTACGACTTACTACGTCTCTTGACAACAGAGACGAAGGGTTACGACTTTCTAAGTCTCTTGACAATGGAGACGAAGGGTTGCGACCTACTACGTCTCTTGACAATAGAGACGAAGGGTTACGACTTACTACGTCTATTGACAATAGAGACGAAGGGTTGCGACTTACTACGTCTCTTGACAGTAGAGACGAAGGGTTGCGATTTACTACGTCTCTTGACAATAGAGACGAAAGGTTGCGACTTACTACGTCTCTTGACAGTAGAGACGAAGGGTTACGACTTACTACGTCTCTTGACAGTAGAGACGAAGGGTTACGACTTACTACGTCTCTTGACAGTAGAGACGAAGGGTTGCGACTTACTACGTCTCTTGACAATAGAGACGAAGGGTTGCGACTTACTACGTCTCTTGACAATAGAGACGAAGGGTTGCGACTTACTACGTCTCTTGACAGTAGAGACGAAGGGTTGCGACTTACTATGTCTCTTGACAGTAGAGACGAAGGGTTACGACTTACTACGTCTCTTGACAATAGAGACGAAGGGTTGCGACCTACTACGTCTCTTGACAATAGAGACGAAGGGTTGCGACTTACTACGTCTCTTGACAATGGAGACGAAGGGTTGCGACTTACTACGTCTCTTGTAATGGAGACGAAGGGTTGCGACTTACTACGTCTCTTGACAATGGAGACGAAGGGTTACGACTTAACTACGTCTTTTGACAGTAGAGACGAAGGGTTGCGACTTACTACGTCTCTTGACAATAGAGACGAAGGGTTGCGACTTACTACGTCTCTTGACAGTAGAGACGAAGGCTTACGACTTACTACGTCTCTTGACAGTAGAGCCGAAGGGTTGCGACTTACTACGTCTCTTGACAGTAGAGACGAAGTGTTGCGACTTACTACGTCTCTTGACAATAGAGACGAAGGGTTACGACTTACTACGTCTCTTGACAATAGAGACGAAGGGTTACGACTTACTACGTCTCTTGACAATAGAGACGAAAGTTTACGACTTACTACGTCTCTTGACAGTAGAGCCGAAGGGTTGCGACTTACTACGTCTCTTGACAATAGAGACGAAGGGTTGCGACCTACTACGTCTCTTGACAATAGAGACGAAGGGTTGCGACTTACTACGTCTCTTGACAATAGAGACGAAGGGTTGCGACTTACTACGTCTCTTGACAATAGAGACGAAGGGTTGCGACTTACTACGTCTCTTGACAGTAGAGACGAAGGGTTGCGACTTACTACGTCTCTTGACAGTAGAGACGAAGGGTTACGACTTACTACGTCTTTTGACAGTAGAGACGAAGGGTTGCGACTTACTACGTCTCTTGACAGTAGAGACGAAGGGTTACGACTTACTACGTCTCTTGACAATGGAGACGAAGGGTTGCTACTTACTACGTCTCTTGACAATAGAGACGAACGGTTGCGACGTACTACTTCTCTTGACAATAGAGACGAAGGGTTACGACTTACTACGTCTCTTGACAGTAGAGACGAAGGGTTACGACTTACCTCATCTCTTGACAATAGAGACGAAGGGTTGCGACTTACTACGTCTCTTGACAGTAGAGACGAAGGGTTGCGACTTACTACGTTTCTTGACAATAGAGACGAAGGGTTGCGACATACTACGTCTCTTGACAGTAGAGACGAAGGGTTGCGACTTACTACGTCTCTTGACAGTAGAGACGAAGGGTTACGACTTACTACGTCTCTTGACAATAGAGACGAAGGGTTGCGACCTACTACGTCTCTTGACAATAGAGACGAAGGGATGCGACTTACTACGTCTCTTGACAATAGAGACGAAGGGTTGCGACTTACTACGTCTCTTGACAATGGAGACGAATGGTTACGACTTACTACGTCTCTTGACAATAGAGACGAAGGGTTGCGACTTACTACGTCTCTTGACAATGGAGACGAAGGGTTACGACTTACTACGTCTCTTGACAATAGAGACGAAGGGTTACGACTTACTACGTCTCTTGACAATAGAGACGAAGGGTTACGACTTACTACGTCTCTTGACAATGGAGACGAAGGGTTGCGACCTACTACGTCTCTTGACAATAGCGACGAAGGGTTGCGACTTACTACGTCTCTTGACAATGGAGACGAAGGGTTGCGACTTACTACGTCTCTTGTAATGGAGACGAAGGGTTGCGACTTACTACGTCTCTTGACAATGGAGACGAAGGGTTACGACTTACTATGTCTCTTGACAATAGAGACGAAGGGTTACGACTTACTACGTCTCTTGACAATAGAGACGAAGGGTTGCGACTTACTACGTCTCTTGACAATAGAGACGAAGGGTTACGACTTACTACGTCTCTTGACAATAGAGACGAAGGGTTACGACTTACTACGTCTCTTGTCAATGGAGACGAAGGGTTGCAACTTACTACGTCTCTTGACAGTAGAGACGAAGGGTTACGACTTACTACGTCTCTTGACAGTAGAGACGAAGGGTCACGACTTACTACGTCTCTTGACAGTAGAGACGAAGGGTTGCGACTTACTACGTCTCTTGACAATAGAGACGAAGGGTTGCGACTTACTACGTCTCTTGACAGTAGAGACGAAGGGTTACGACTTACTACGTCTCTTGACAGTAGAGACGAAGGGTTGCGACTTACTACGTCTCTTGACAATAGAGTCGAAGGGTTACGACTTACTACGTCTCTTGACAGTAGAGACGAAGGGTTACGACTTACTACGTCTCTTGACAGTAGAGACGAAGGGTTGCGACTTACTACGTCTCTTGACAGTAGAGACGAAGGGTTGCGACTTACTACGTCTCTTGACAATAGAGACGAAGGGTTGCGACTTACTACGTCTCTTGACAGTAGAGACGAAGGGTTACGACTTACTACGTCTCTTGACAGTAGAGACGAAGGGTTGCGACTTACTACGTCTCTTGACAATAGAGACGAAGGGTTGCGACCTACTACGTCTCTTGACAATAGAGACGAAGGGTTACGACTTACTACGTCTCTTGACAGCAGAGACGAAGGGTTACGACTTACTACGTCTCTTGACAATAGAGACGAAGGGTTACGACTTACTACGTCTCTTGACAATAGAGACGAAAGTTTACGACTTACTACGTCTCTTGACAGTAGAGCCGAAGGGTTGCGACTTACTACGTCTCTTGACAATAGAGACGAAGGGTTGCGACCTACTACGTCTCTTGACAATAGAGACGAAGGGTTACGACTTACTACGTCTCTTGACAGTAGAGACGAAGGGTTGCGACTTACTACGTCTCTTGACAATAGAGACGAAGGGTTGCGACTTACTACGTCTCTTGACAGTAGAGACGAAGGGTTACGACTTACTACGTCTCTTGACAGTAGAGACGAAGGGTTGCGACTTACTACGTCTCTTGACAATAGAGTCGAATAGTTACGACTTACTACGTCTCTTGACAGTAGAGACGAAGGGTTACGACTTACTACGTCTCTTGACAGTAGAGACGAAGGGTTACGACTTACTACGTCTCTTGACAATAGAGACGAAGGGTTGCGACCTACTACGTCTCTTGACAATAGAGACGAAGGGTTGCGACTTACTACGTCTCTTGACAGTAGAGACGAAGGGTTACGACTTACTACGTCTCTTTACAATAGAGACGAAGGGTTACGACTTACTACGTCTCTTGACAATAGAGACGAAGGGTTGCGACTTACTACGTCTCTTGACAATGGAGACGAAGGGTTACGACTTACTACGTCTCTTGACAATAGAGACGAAGGGTTACGACTTACTACGTCTCTTGACAACAGAGACGAAGGGTTACGACTTTCTAAGTCTCTTGACAATGGAGACGAAGGGTTGCGACCTACTACGTCTCTTGACAATAGAGACGAAGGGTTGCGACTTACTACGTCTCTTGACAATGGAGACGAAGGGTTGCGATTTATTACGTCTCTTGTAATGGAGACGAAGGGTTGCGACTTACTACGTCTCTTGACAATGGAGACGAAGGGTTACGACTTACTACGTCTCTTGACAATAGAGACGAAGGGTTGCGACTTACTACGTCTCTTGACAATAGAGACGAAGGGTTACGACTTTCTACGTCTCTTGACAATAGAGACGAAGGGTTACGACTTACTACGTCTCTTGACAATAGAGACGAAGGGTTGCGACTTACTACGTCTCTTGACAATAGAATCGAAGGGTTACGACTTACTACGTCTCTTGACAGTAGAGACGAAGGGTTACGACTTACTACGTCTCTTGACAGTAGAGACGAAGGGTTGCGACTTACTACGTCTCTTAACAGTAGAGACGAAGGGTTGCGACTTACTACGTCTCTTGACAATAGAGACGAAGGGTTGCGACTTACTACGTCTCTTGACAGTAGAGACGAAGGGTTACGACTTACTACGTCTCTTGACAGTAGAGACGAAGGGTTGCGACTTACTACGTCTCTTGACAGTAGAGACGAAGGGTTACGACTTACTACGTCTCTTGACAGTAGAGACGAAGGGTTGCGACTTACTACGTCTCTTGACAGTAGAGACGAAGGGTTACGACTTACTACGTCTCTTGACAGTAGAGACGAAGGGTTACGACTTACTACGTCTCTTGACAGTAGAGACGAAGGGTTGCGACTTACTACGTCTCTTGACAGTAGAGACGAAGGGTTGCGACTTACTACGTCTCTTGACAATAGAGACGAAGGGTTGCGACTTACTACGTCTCTTGACAGTAGAGACGAAGGGTTACGACTTACTACGTCTCTTGACAGTAGAGACGAAGGGTTGCGACTTACTACGTCTCTTGACAATAGAGACGAAGGGTTGCGACCTACTACGTCTCTTGACAATAGAGACGAAGGGTTACGACTTACTACGTCTCTTGACAGCAGAGACGAAGGGTTACGACTTACTACGTCTCTTGACAATAGAGACGAAGGGTTACGACTTACTACGTCTCTTGACAATAGAGACGAAAGTTTACGACTTACTACGTCTCTTGACAGTAGAGCCGAAGGGTTGCGACTTACTACGTCTCTTGACAATAGAGACGAAGGGTTGCGACCTACTACGTCTCTTGACAATAGAGACGAAGGGTTACGACTTACTACGTCTCTTGACAGTAGAGACGAAGGGTTGCGACTTACTACGTCTCTTGACAATAGAGACGAAGGGTTGCGACTTACTACGTCTCTTGACAGTAGAGACGAAGGGTTACGACTTACTACGTCTCTTGACAGTAGAGCCGAAGGGTTGCGACTTACTACGTCTCTTGACAATAGAGACGAAGGGTTGCGACTTACTACGTCTCTTGACAGTAGAGACGAAGGGTTGCGACTTACTACGTTTCTTGACAATAGAGACGAAGGGTTGCGACATACTACGTCTCTTGACAGTAGAGACGAAGGGTTGCGACTTACTACGTCTCTTGACAGTAGAGACGAAGGGTTACGACTTACTACGTCTCTTGACAATAGAGACGAAGGGTTGCGACCTACTACGTCTCTTGACAATAGAGACGAAGGGATGCGACTTACTACGTCTCTTGACAATAGAGACGAAGGGTTGCGACTTACTACGTCTCTTGACAATGGAGACGAATGGTTACGACTTACTACGTCTCTTGACAGTAGAGACGAAGGGTTACGACTTACTACGTCTCTTGACAGTAGAGCCGAAGGGTTGCGACTTACTACGTCTCTTGACAATAGAGACGAAGGGTTGCGACTTACTACGTCTCTTGACAGTAGAGACGAAGGGTTGCGACTTACTACGTTTCTTGACAATAGAGACGAAGGGTTGCGACATACTACGTCTCTTGACAGTAGAGACGAAGGGTTGCGACTTACTACGTCTCTTGACAGTAGAGACGAAGGGTTACGACTTACTACGTCTCTTGACAATAGAGACGAAGGGTTGCGACCTACTACGTCTCTTGACAATAGAGACGAAGGGATGCGACTTACTACGTCTCTTGACAATAGAGACGAAGGGTTGCGACTTACTACGTCTCTTGACAATGGAGACGAATGGTTACGACTTACTACGTCTCTTGACAATAGAGACGAAGGGTTGCGACTTACTACGTCTCTTGACAATAGAGACGAAGGGTTGCGACTTACTACGTCTCTTGACAGTAGAGACGAAGGGTTACGACTTACTACGTCTCTTGACAGTAGAGACGAAGGGTTGCGACTTACTACGTCTCTTGACAGTAGAGACGAAGGGTTACGACTTACTACGTCTCTTGACAGTAGAGACGAAGGGTTGCGACTTACTACGTCTCTTGACAGTAGAGACGAAGGGTTACGACTTACTACGTCTCTTGACAGTAGAGACGAAGGGTTACGACTTACTACGTCTCTTGACAGTAGAGACGAAGGGTTGCGACTTACTACGTCTCTTGACAGTAGAGACGAAGGGTTGCGACTTACTACGTCTCTTGACAATAGAGACGAAGGGTTGCGACTTACTACGTCTCTTGACAGTAGAGACGAAGGGTTACGACTTACTACGTCTCTTGACAGTAGAGACGAAGGGTTGCGACTTACTACGTCTCTTGACAATAGAGACGAAGGGTTGCGACCTACTACGTCTCTTGACAATAGAGACGAAGGGTTACGACTTACTACGTCTCTTGACAGCAGAGACGAAGGGTTACGACTTACTACGTCTCTTGACAATAGAGACGAAGGGTTACGACTTACTACGTCTCTTGACAATAGAGACGAAAGTTTACGACTTACTACGTCTCTTGACAGTAGAGCCGAAGGGTTGCGACTTACTACGTCTCTTGACAATAGAGACGAAGGGTTGCGACCTACTACGTCTCTTGACAATAGAGACGAAGGGTTACGACTTACTACGTCTCTTGACAGTAGAGACGAAGGGTTGCGACTTACTACGTCTCTTGACAATAGAGACGAAGGGTTGCGACTTACTACGTCTCTTGACAGTAGAGACGAAGGGTTACGACTTACTACGTCTCTTGACAGTAGAGCCGAAGGGTTGCGACTTACTACGTCTCTTGACAATAGAGACGAAGGGTTGCGACTTACTACGTCTCTTGACAGTAGAGACGAAGGGTTGCGACTTACTACGTTTCTTGACAATAGAGACGAAGGGTTGCGACATACTACGTCTCTTGACAGTAGAGACGAAGGGTTGCGACTTACTACGTCTCTTGACAGTAGAGACGAAGGGTTACGACTTACTACGTCTCTTGACAATAGAGACGAAGGGTTGCGACCTACTACGTCTCTTGACAATAGAGACGAAGGGATGCGACTTACTACGTCTCTTGACAATAGAGACGAAGGGTTGCGACTTACTACGTCTCTTGACAATGGAGACGAATGGTTACGACTTACTACGTCTCTTGACAATAGAGACGAAGGGTTGCGACTTACTACGTCTCTTGACAATGGAGACGAAGGGTTACGACTTACTACGTCTCTTGACAATAGAGACGAAGGGTTACGACTTACTACGTCTCTTGACAATAGAGACGAAGGGTTACGACTTACTACGTCTCTTGACAATGGAGACGAAGGGTTGCGACCTACTACGTCTCTTGACAATAGCGACGAAGGGTTGCGACTTACTACGTCTCTTGACAATGGAGACGAAGGGTTGCGACTTACTACGTCTCTTGTAATGGAGACGAAGGGTTGCGACTTACTACGTCTCTTGACAATGGAGACGAAGGGTTACGACTTACTATGTCTCTTGACAATAGAGACGAAGGGTTACGACTTACTACGTCTCTTGACAATAGAGACGAAGGTTTGCGACTTACTACGTCTCTTGACAATAGAGACGAAGGGTTACGACTTACTACGTCTCTTGACAATAGAGACGAAGGGTTACGACTTACTACGTCTCTTGTCAATGGAGACGAAGGGTTGCAACTTACTACGTCTCTTGACAGTAGAGACGAAGGGTTACGACTTACTACGTCTCTTGACAGTAGAGACGAAGGGTCACGACTTACTACGTCTCTTGACAGTAGAGACGAAGGGTTGCGACTTACTACGTCTCTTGACAATAGAGACGAAGGGTTGCGACTTACTACGTCTCTTGACAGTAGAGACGAAGGGTTACGACTTACTACGTCTCTTGACAGTAGAGACGAAGGGTTGCGACTTACTACGTCTCTTGACAATAGAGTCGAAGGGTTACGACTTACTACGTCTCTTGACAGTAGAGACGAAGGGTTACGACTTACTACGTCTCTTGACAGTAGAGACGAAGGGTTGCGACTTACTACGTCTCTTGACAGTAGAGACGAAGGGTTGCGACTTACTACGTCTCTTGACAATAGAGACGAAGGGTTGCGACTTACTACGTCTCTTGACAGTAGAGACGAAGGGTTACGACTTACTACGTCTCTTGACAGTAGAGACGAAGGGTTGCGACTTACTACGTCTCTTGACAATAGAGACGAAGGGTTGCGACCTACTACGTCTCTTGACAATAGAGACGAAGGGTTACGACTTACTACGTCTCTTGACAGCAGAGACGAAGGGTTACGACTTACTACGTCTCTTGACAATAGAGACGAAGGGTTACGACTTACTACGTCTCTTGACAATAGAGACGAAAGTTTACGACTTACTACGTCTCTTGACAGTAGAGCCGAAGGGTTGCGACTTACTACGTCTCTTGACAATAGAGACGAAGGGTTGCGACCTACTACGTCTCTTGACAATAGAGACGAAGGGTTACGACTTACTACGTCTCTTGACAGTAGAGACGAAGGGTTGCGACTTACTACGTCTCTTGACAATAGAGACGAAGGGTTGCGACTTACTACGTCTCTTGACAGTAGAGACGAAGGGTTACGACTTACTACGTCTCTTGACAGTAGAGACGAAGGGTTGCGACTTACTACGTCTCTTGACAATAGAGTCGAATAGTTACGACTTACTACGTCTCTTGACAGTAGAGACGAAGGGTTACGACTTACTACGTCTCTTGACAGTAGAGACGAAGGGTTACGACTTACTACGTCTCTTGACAATAGAGACGAAGGGTTGCGACCTACTACGTCTCTTGACAATAGAGACGAAGGGTTGCGACTTACTACGTCTCTTGACAGTAGAGACGAAGGGTTACGACTTACTACGTCTCTTTACAATAGAGACGAAGGGTTACGACTTACTACGTCTCTTGACAATAGAGACGAAGGGTTGCGACTTACTACGTCTCTTGACAATGGAGACGAAGGGTTACGACTTACTACGTCTCTTGACAATAGAGACGAAGGGTTACGACTTACTACGTCTCTTGACAACAGAGACGAAGGGTTACGACTTTCTAAGTCTCTTGACAATGGAGACGAAGGGTTGCGACCTACTACGTCTCTTGACAATAGAGACGAAGGGTTGCGACTTACTACGTCTCTTGACAATGGAGACGAAGGGTTGCGATTTATTACGTCTCTTGTAATGGAGACGAAGGGTTGCGACTTACTACGTCTCTTGACAATGGAGACGAAGGGTTACGACTTACTACGTCTCTTGACAATAGAGACGAAGGGTTGCGACTTACTACGTCTCTTGACAATAGAGACGAAGGGTTACGACTTTCTACGTCTCTTGACAATAGAGACGAAGGGTTACGACTTACTACGTCTCTTGACAATAGAGACGAAGGGTTGCGACTTACTACGTCTCTTGACAATAGAATCGAAGGGTTACGACTTACTACGTCTCTTGACAGTAGAGACGAAGGGTTACGACTTACTACGTCTCTTGACAGTAGAGACGAAGGGTTGCGACTTACTACGTCTCTTAACAGTAGAGACGAAGGGTTGCGACTTACTACGTCTCTTGACAATAGAGACGAAGGGTTGCGACTTACTACGTCTCTTGACAGTAGAGACGAAGGGTTACGACTTACTACGTCTCTTGACAGTAGAGACGAAGGGTTGCGACTTACTACGTCTCTTGACAGTAGAGACGAAGGGTTACGACTTACTACGTCTCTTGACAGTAGAGACGAAGGGTTGCGACTTACTACGTCTCTTGACAGTAGAGACGAAGGGTTACGACTTACTACGTCTCTTGACAGTAGAGACGAAGGGTTACGACTTACTACGTCTCTTGACAGTAGAGACGAAGGGTTGCGACTTACTACGTCTCTTGACAGTAGAGACGAAGGGTTGCGACTTACTACGTCTCTTGACAATAGAGACGAAGGGTTGCGACTTACTACGTCTCTTGACAGTAGAGACGAAGGGTTACGACTTACTACGTCTCTTGACAGTAGAGACGAAGGGTTGCGACTTACTACGTCTCTTGACAATAGAGACGAAGGGTTGCGACCTACTACGTCTCTTGACAATAGAGACGAAGGGTTACGACTTACTACGTCTCTTGACAGCAGAGACGAAGGGTTACGACTTACTACGTCTCTTGACAATAGAGACGAAGGGTTACGACTTACTACGTCTCTTGACAATAGAGACGAAAGTTTACGACTTACTACGTCTCTTGACAGTAGAGCCGAAGGGTTGCGACTTACTACGTCTCTTGACAATAGAGACGAAGGGTTGCGACCTACTACGTCTCTTGACAATAGAGACGAAGGGTTACGACTTACTACGTCTCTTGACAGTAGAGACGAAGGGTTGCGACTTACTACGTCTCTTGACAATAGAGACGAAGGGTTGCGACTTACTACGTCTCTTGACAGTAGAGACGAAGGGTTACGACTTACTACGTCTCTTGACAGTAGAGACGAAGGGTTGCGACTTACTACGTCTCTTGACAATAGAGTCGAATAGTTACGACTTACTACGTCTCTTGACAGTAGAGACGAAGGGTTACGACTTACTACGTCTCTTGACAGTAGAGACGAAGGGTTACGACTTACTACGTCTCTTGACAATAGAGACGAAGGGTTGCGACCTACTACGTCTCTTGACAATAGAGACGAAGGGTTGCGACTTACTACGTCTCTTGACAGTAGAGACGAAGGGTTACGACTTACTACGTCTCTTTACAATAGAGACGAAGGGTTACGACTTACTACGTCTCTTGACAATAGAGACGAAGGGTTGCGACTTACTACGTCTCTTGACAATGGAGACGAAGGGTTACGACTTACTACGTCTCTTGACAATAGAGACGAAGGGTTACGACTTACTACGTCTCTTGACAACAGAGACGAAGGGTTACGACTTTCTAAGTCTCTTGACAATGGAGACGAAGGGTTGCGACCTACTACGTCTCTTGACAATAGAGACGAAGGGTTGCGACTTACTACGTCTCTTGACAATGGAGACGAAGGGTTGCGATTTATTACGTCTCTTGTAATGGAGACGAAGGGTTGCGACTTACTACGTCTCTTGACAATGGAGACGAAGGGTTACGACTTACTACGTCTCTTGACAATAGAGACGAAGGGTTGCGACTTACTACGTCTCTTGACAATAGAGACGAAGGGTTACGACTTTCTACGTCTCTTGACAATAGAGACGAAGGGTTACGACTTACTACGTCTCTTGACAATAGAGACGAAGGGTTGCGACTTACTACGTCTCTTGACAATAGAATCGAAGGGTTTCGACTTACTACGTCTCTTGACAGTAGAGACGAAGGGTTACGACTTACTACGTCTCTTGACAGTAGAGACGAAGGGTTGCGACTTACTACGTCTCTTAACAGTAGAGACGAAGGGTTGCGACTTACTACGTCTCTTGACAATAGAGACGAAGGGTTGCGACTTACTACGTCTCTTGACAGTAGAGACGAAGGGTTACGACTTACTACGTCTCTTGACAGTAGAGACGAAGGGTTGCGACTTACTACGTCTCTTGACAGTAGAGACGAAGGGTTACGACTTACTACGTCTCTTGACAGTAGAGACGAAGGGTTGCGACTTACTACGTCTCTTGACAGTAGAGACGAAGGGTTGCGACTTACTACATCTCTTGACAGTAGAGACGAAGTGTTGCGACTTACTACGTCTTTTGACAGTAGAGACGAATGGTTGCAACTTACTACGTCTCTTGTCAATGGAGACGAAGGGTTACGACTTACTACGTCTCTTGACAATAGAGACGAAGGGTTGTGACTTACTACGTCTCTTGACAATAGAGACGAAGGGTTGTGACTTACTACGTCTCTTGACAATAGAGACGAAGGGTTGTGACTTACTACGTCTCTTGACAGTAGAGACGAAGGGTTGCGACTTACTACGTCTTTTGACAGTAGTGACGAAGGGTTGCGACTTACTACGTCTCTTGACAATAGAGACGAAGGGTTGCGACTTACTACGTCTCTTGACAGTAGAGACGAAGGGTTGCGACTTACTACGTCTCTTGACAGTAGAGACGAAGGGTTACGACTTACTACGTCTCTTGACAATAGAGACGAAGGGTGGCGACCTACTACGTCTCTTGACAATAGAGACGAAGGGTTGCGACTTACTACGTCTCCTGACAATGGAGACGAAGGGTTGCGACTTAGTACGTCTCTTGTAATGGAGACGAAGGGTTGCGACTTACTACGTCTCTTGACAATGGAGACGAAGGGTTACGACTTACTACGTCTTTTGACAGTAGAGACGAAGGGTTGCGACTTACTACGTCTCTTGACAATAGAGACGAAGGTTGCGACTTACTACGTCTCTTGACAGTAGAGACGAACGGTTGCGACTTACTACGTCTCTTGACAATAGAGACGAAGGGTTACGACTTACTACGTCTCTTGACAGTAGAGCCGAAGGGTTGCGACTTACTACGTCTCTTGACAGTAGAGACGAAGGGTTCGAACTTACTACGTCTCTTGACAATAGAGACGAAGGGTTGCGACTTACTACGTCTCTTGACAGTAGAGACGAAGGGTTACGACTTACTACGTCTCTTGACAGTAGAGCCGAAGGGTTGCGACTTACTACGTCTCTTGACAATAGAGACGAAGGGTTGCGACTTACTACGTCTCTTGACAGTAGAGACGAAGGGTTGCGACTTACTACGTTTCTTGACAATAGAGACGAAGGGTTGCGACATACTACGTCTCTTGACAGTAGAGACGAAGGGTTGCGACTTACTACGTCTCTTGACAGTAGAGACGAAGGGTTACGACTTACTACGTCTCTTGACAATAGAGACGAAGGGTTGCGACCTACTACGTCTCTTGACAATAGAGACGAAGGGATGCGACTTACTACGTCTCTTGACAATAGAGACGAAGGGTTGCGACTTACTACGTCTCTTGACAATGGAGACGAATGGTTACGACTTACTACGTCTCTTGACAATAGAGACGAAGGGTTGCGACTTACTACGTCTCTTGACAATGGAGACGAAGGGTTACGACTTACTACGTCTCTTGACAATAGAGACGAAGGGTTACGACTTACTACGTCTCTTGACAATAGAGACGAAGGGTTACGACTTACTACGTCTCTTGACAATGGAGACGAAGGGTTGCGACCTACTACGTCTCTTGACAATAGCGACGAAGGGTTGCGACTTACTACGTCTCTTGACAATGGAGACGAAGGGTTGCGACTTACTACGTCTCTTGTAATGGAGACGAAGGGTTGCGACTTACTACGTCTCTTGACAATGGAGACGAAGGGTTACGACTTACTATGTCTCTTGACAATAGAGACGAAGGGTTACGACTTACTACGTCTCTTGACAATAGAGACGAAGGGTTGCGACTTACTACGTCTCTTGACAATAGAGACGAAGGGTTACGACTTACTACGTCTCTTGACAATAGAGACGAAGGGTTACGACTTACTACGTCTCTTGTCAATGGAGACGAAGGGTTGCAACTTACTACGTCTCTTGACAGTAGAGACGAAGGGTTACGACTTACTACGTCTCTTGACAGTAGAGACGAAGGGTCACGACTTACTACGTCTCTTGACAGTAGAGACGAAGGGTTGCGACTTACTACGTCTCTTGACAATAGAGACGAAGGGTTGCGACTTACTACGTCTCTTGACAGTAGAGACGAAGGGTTACGACTTACTACGTCTCTTGACAGTAGAGACGAAGGGTTGCGACTTACTACGTCTCTTGACAATAGAGTCGAAGGGTTACGACTTACTACGTCTCTTGACAGTAGAGACGAAGGGTTACGACTTACTACGTCTCTTGACAGTAGAGACGAAGGGTTGCGACTTACTACGTCTCTTGACAGTAGAGACGAAGGGTTGCGACTTACTACGTCTCTTGACAATAGAGACGAAGGGTTGCGACTTACTACGTCTCTTGACAGTAGAGACGAAGGGTTACGACTTACTACGTCTCTTGACAGTAGAGACGAAGGGTTGCGACTTACTACGTCTCTTGACAATAGAGACGAAGGGTTGCGACCTACTACGTCTCTTGACAATAGAGACGAAGGGTTACGACTTACTACGTCTCTTGACAGCAGAGACGAAGGGTTACGACTTACTACGTCTCTTGACAATAGAGACGAAGGGTTACGACTTACTACGTCTCTTGACAATAGAGACGAAAGTTTACGACTTACTACGTCTCTTGACAGTAGAGCCGAAGGGTTGCGACTTACTACGTCTCTTGACAATAGAGACGAAGGGTTGCGACCTACTACGTCTCTTGACAATAGAGACGAAGGGTTACGACTTACTACGTCTCTTGACAGTAGAGACGAAGGGTTGCGACTTACTACGTCTCTTGACAATAGAGACGAAGGGTTGCGACTTACTACGTCTCTTGACAGTAGAGACGAAGGGTTACGACTTACTACGTCTCTTGACAGTAGAGACGAAGGGTTGCGACTTACTACGTCTCTTGACAATAGAGTCGAATAGTTACGACTTACTACGTCTCTTGACAGTAGAGACGAAGGGTTACGACTTACTACGTCTCTTGACAGTAGAGACGAAGGGTTACGACTTACTACGTCTCTTGACAATAGAGACGAAGGGTTGCGACCTACTACGTCTCTTGACAATAGAGACGAAGGGTTGCGACTTACTACGTCTCTTGACAGTAGAGACGAAGGGTTACGACTTACTACGTCTCTTTACAATAGAGACGAAGGGTTACGACTTACTACGTCTCTTGACAATAGAGACGAAGGGTTGCGACTTACTACGTCTCTTGACAATGGAGACGAAGGGTTACGACTTACTACGTCTCTTGACAATAGAGACGAAGGGTTACGACTTACTACGTCTCTTGACAACAGAGACGAAGGGTTACGACTTTCTAAGTCTCTTGACAATGGAGACGAAGGGTTGCGACCTACTACGTCTCTTGACAATAGAGACGAAGGGTTGCGACTTACTACGTCTCTTGACAATGGAGACGAAGGGTTGCGATTTATTACGTCTCTTGTAATGGAGACGAAGGGTTGCGACTTACTACGTCTCTTGACAATGGAGACGAAGGGTTACGACTTACTACGTCTCTTGACAATAGAGACGAAGGGTTGCGACTTACTACGTCTCTTGACAATAGAGACGAAGGGTTACGACTTTCTACGTCTCTTGACAATAGAGACGAAGGGTTACGACTTACTACGTCTCTTGACAATAGAGACGAAGGGTTGCGACTTACTACGTCTCTTGACAATAGAATCGAAGGGTTACGACTTACTACGTCTCTTGACAGTAGAGACGAAGGGTTACGACTTACTACGTCTCTTGACAGTAGAGACGAAGGGTTGCGACTTACTACGTCTCTTAACAGTAGAGACGAAGGGTTGCGACTTACTACGTCTCTTGACAATAGAGACGAAGGGTTGCGACTTACTACGTCTCTTGACAGTAGAGACGAAGGGTTACGACTTACTACGTCTCTTGACAGTAGAGACGAAGGGTTGCGACTTACTACGTCTCTTGACAGTAGAGACGAAGGGTTACGACTTACTACGTCTCTTGACAGTAGAGACGAAGGGTTGCGACTTACTACGTCTCTTGACAGTAGAGACGAAGGGTTACGACTTACTACGTCTCTTGACAGTAGAGACGAAGGGTTACGACTTACTACGTCTCTTGACAGTAGAGACGAAGGGTTGCGACTTACTACGTCTCTTGACAGTAGAGACGAAGGGTTGCGACTTACTACGTCTCTTGACAATAGAGACGAAGGGTTGCGACTTACTACGTCTCTTGACAGTAGAGACGAAGGGTTACGACTTACTACGTCTCTTGACAGTAGAGACGAAGGGTTGCGACTTACTACGTCTCTTGACAATAGAGACGAAGGGTTGCGACCTACTACGTCTCTTGACAATAGAGACGAAGGGTTACGACTTACTACGTCTCTTGACAGCAGAGACGAAGGGTTACGACTTACTACGTCTCTTGACAATAGAGACGAAGGGTTACGACTTACTACGTCTCTTGACAATAGAGACGAAAGTTTACGACTTACTACGTCTCTTGACAGTAGAGCCGAAGGGTTGCGACTTACTACGTCTCTTGACAATAGAGACGAAGGGTTGCGACCTACTACGTCTCTTGACAATAGAGACGAAGGGTTACGACTTACTACGTCTCTTGACAGTAGAGACGAAGGGTTGCGACTTACTACGTCTCTTGACAATAGAGACGAAGGGTTGCGACTTACTACGTCTCTTGACAGTAGAGACGAAGGGTTACGACTTACTACGTCTCTTGACAGTAGAGACGAAGGGTTGCGACTTACTACGTCTCTTGACAATAGAGTCGAATAGTTACGACTTACTACGTCTCTTGACAGTAGAGACGAAGGGTTACGACTTACTACGTCTCTTGACAGTAGAGACGAAGGGTTACGACTTACTACGTCTCTTGACAATAGAGACGAAGGGTTGCGACCTACTACGTCTCTTGACAATAGAGACGAAGGGTTGCGACTTACTACGTCTCTTGACAGTAGAGACGAAGGGTTACGACTTACTACGTCTCTTTACAATAGAGACGAAGGGTTACGACTTACTACGTCTCTTGACAATAGAGACGAAGGGTTGCGACTTACTACGTCTCTTGACAATGGAGACGAAGGGTTACGACTTACTACGTCTCTTGACAATAGAGACGAAGGGTTACGACTTACTACGTCTCTTGACAACAGAGACGAAGGGTTACGACTTTCTAAGTCTCTTGACAATGGAGACGAAGGGTTGCGACCTACTACGTCTCTTGACAATAGAGACGAAGGGTTGCGACTTACTACGTCTCTTGACAATGGAGACGAAGGGTTGCGATTTATTACGTCTCTTGTAATGGAGACGAAGGGTTGCGACTTACTACGTCTCTTGACAATGGAGACGAAGGGTTACGACTTACTACGTCTCTTGACAATAGAGACGAAGGGTTGCGACTTACTACGTCTCTTGACAATAGAGACGAAGGGTTACGACTTTCTACGTCTCTTGACAATAGAGACGAAGGGTTACGACTTACTACGTCTCTTGACAATAGAGACGAAGGGTTGCGACTTACTACGTCTCTTGACAATAGAATCGAAGGGTTTCGACTTACTACGTCTCTTGACAGTAGAGACGAAGGGTTACGACTTACTACGTCTCTTGACAGTAGAGACGAAGGGTTGCGACTTACTACGTCTCTTAACAGTAGAGACGAAGGGTTGCGACTTACTACGTCTCTTGACAATAGAGACGAAGGGTTGCGACTTACTACGTCTCTTGACAGTAGAGACGAAGGGTTACGACTTACTACGTCTCTTGACAGTAGAGACGAAGGGTTGCGACTTACTACGTCTCTTGACAGTAGAGACGAAGGGTTACGACTTACTACGTCTCTTGACAGTAGAGACGAAGGGTTGCGACTTACTACGTCTCTTGACAGTAGAGACGAAGGGTTGCGACTTACTACATCTCTTGACAGTAGAGACGAAGTGTTGCGACTTACTACGTCTTTTGACAGTAGAGACGAATGGTTGCAACTTACTACGTCTCTTGTCAATGGAGACGAAGGGTTACGACTTACTACGTCTCTTGACAATAGAGACGAAGGGTTGTGACTTACTACGTCTCTTGACAATAGAGACGAAGGGTTGTGACTTACTACGTCTCTTGACAATAGAGACGAAGGGTTGTGACTTACTACGTCTCTTGACAGTAGAGACGAAGGGTTGCGACTTACTACGTCTTTTGACAGTAGTGACGAAGGGTTGCGACTTACTACGTCTCTTGACAATAGAGACGAAGGGTTGCGACTTACTACGTCTCTTGACAGTAGAGACGAAGGGTTGCGACTTACTACGTCTCTTGACAGTAGAGACGAAGGGTTACGACTTACTACGTCTCTTGACAATAGAGACGAAGGGTGGCGACCTACTACGTCTCTTGACAATAGAGACGAAGGGTTGCGACTTACTACGTCTCCTGACAATGGAGACGAAGGGTTGCGACTTACTACGTCTCTTGTAATGGAGACGAAGGGTTGCGACTTACTACGTCTCTTGACAATGGAGACGAAGGGTTACGACTTACTACGTCTTTTGACAGTAGAGACGAAGGGTTGCGACTTACTACGTCTCTTGACAATAGAGACGAAGGTTGCGACTTACTACGTCTCTTGACAGTAGAGACGAACGGTTGCGACTTACTACGTCTCTTGACAATAGAGACGAAGGGTTACGACTTACTACGTCTCTTGACAGTAGAGCCGAAGGGTTGCGACTTACTACGTCTCTTGACAGTAGAGACGAAGGGTTCGAACTTACTACGTCTCTTGATAATAGAGACGAAGGGTTACGACTTACTACGTCTCTTGACAATAGAGACGAAAGGTTACGACTTACTACGTCTCTTGACAATAGAGACGAAGTTTTACGACTTACTACGTCTCTTGACAGTAGAGCCGAAGGGTTACGACTTACTACGTCTCTTGACAGTAGAGACGAAGGGTTGCGACTTACTACGTCTCTTGACAATAGAGACGAAGGGTTGCGACTTACTACGTCTCTTGACAGTAGAGACGAAGGGTTACGACTTACTACGTCTCTTGACAGTAGAGACGAAGGGTTGCGACTTACTACGTCTCTTGACAATAGAGTCGAAGGGTTACGACTTACTACGTCTCTTGACAGTAGAGACGAAGGGTTACGACTTACTACGTCTCTTGACAGTAGAGACGAAGGGTTGCGACTTACTACGTCTCTTGACAGTAGAGACGAAGGGTTGCGACTTACTACGTCTCTTGACAATAGAGACGAAGGGTTGCGACTTACTACGTCTCTTGACAGTAGAGACGAAGGGTTACGACTTACTACGTCTCTTGACAGTAGAGACGAAGGGTTGCGACTTACTACGTCTCTTGACAATAGAGACGAAGGGTTGCGACCTACTACGTCTCTTGACAATAGAGACGAAGGGTTACGACTTACTACGTCTCTTGACAGCAGAGACGAAGGGTTACGACTTACTACGTCTCTTGACAATAGAGACGAAGGGTTACGACTTACTACGTCTCTTGACAATAGAGACGAAAGTTTACGACTTACTACGTCTCTTGACAGTAGAGCCGAAGGGTTGCGACTTACTACGTCTCTTGACAATAGAGACGAAGGGTTGCGACCTACTACGTCTCTTGACAATAGAGACGAAGGGTTACGACTTACTACGTCTCTTGACAGTAGAGACGAAGGGTTGCGACTTACTACGTCTCTTGACAATAGAGACGAAGGGTTGCGACTTACTACGTCTCTTGACAGTAGAGACGAAGGGTTACGACTTACTACGTCTCTTGACAGTAGAGACGAAGGGTTGCGACTTACTACGTCTCTTGACAATAGAGTCGAATAGTTACGACTTACTACGTCTCTTGACAGTAGAGACGAAGGGTTACGACTTACTACGTCTCTTGACAGTAGAGACGAAGGGTTACGACTTACTACGTCTCTTGACAATAGAGACGAAGGGTTGCGACCTACTACGTCTCTTGACAATAGAGACGAAGGGTTGCGACTTACTACGTCTCTTGACAGTAGAGACGAAGGGTTACGACTTACTACGTCTCTTTACAATAGAGACGAAGGGTTACGACTTACTACGTCTCTTGACAATAGAGACGAAGGGTTGCGACTTACTACGTCTCTTGACAATGGAGACGAAGGGTTACGACTTACTACGTCTCTTGACAATAGAGACGAAGGGTTACGACTTACTACGTCTCTTGACAACAGAGACGAAGGGTTACGACTTTCTAAGTCTCTTGACAATGGAGACGAAGGGTTGCGACCTACTACGTCTCTTGACAATAGAGACGAAGGGTTGCGACTTACTACGTCTCTTGACAATGGAGACGAAGGGTTGCGATTTATTACGTCTCTTGTAATGGAGACGAAGGGTTGCGACTTACTACGTCTCTTGACAATGGAGACGAAGGGTTACGACTTACTACGTCTCTTGACAATAGAGACGAAGGGTTGCGACTTACTACGTCTCTTGACAATAGAGACGAAGGGTTACGACTTTCTACGTCTCTTGACAATAGAGACGAAGGGTTACGACTTACTACGTCTCTTGACAATAGAGACGAAGGGTTGCGACTTACTACGTCTCTTGACAATAGAATCGAAGGGTTACGACTTACTACGTCTCTTGACAGTAGAGACGAAGGGTTACGACTTACTACGTCTCTTGACAGTAGAGACGAAGGGTTGCGACTTACTACGTCTCTTAACAGTAGAGACGAAGGGTTGCGACTTACTACGTCTCTTGACAATAGAGACGAAGGGTTGCGACTTACTACGTCTCTTGACAGTAGAGACGAAGGGTTACGACTTACTACGTCTCTTGACAGTAGAGACGAAGGGTTGCGACTTACTACGTCTCTTGACAGTAGAGACGAAGGGTTACGACTTACTACGTCTCTTGACAGTAGAGACGAAGGGTTGCGACTTACTACGTCTCTTGACAGTAGAGACGAAGGGTTACGACTTACTACGTCTCTTGACAGTAGAGACGAAGGGTTACGACTTACTACGTCTCTTGACAGTAGAGACGAAGGGTTGCGACTTACTACGTCTCTTGACAGTAGAGACGAAGGGTTGCGACTTACTACGTCTCTTGACAATAGAGACGAAGGGTTGCGACTTACTACGTCTCTTGACAGTAGAGACGAAGGGTTACGACTTACTACGTCTCTTGACAGTAGAGACGAAGGGTTGCGACTTACTACGTCTCTTGACAATAGAGACGAAGGGTTGCGACCTACTACGTCTCTTGACAATAGAGACGAAGGGTTACGACTTACTACGTCTCTTGACAGCAGAGACGAAGGGTTACGACTTACTACGTCTCTTGACAATAGAGACGAAGGGTTACGACTTACTACGTCTCTTGACAATAGAGACGAAAGTTTACGACTTACTACGTCTCTTGACAGTAGAGCCGAAGGGTTGCGACTTACTACGTCTCTTGACAATAGAGACGAAGGGTTGCGACCTACTACGTCTCTTGACAATAGAGACGAAGGGTTACGACTTACTACGTCTCTTGACAGTAGAGACGAAGGGTTGCGACTTACTACGTCTCTTGACAATAGAGACGAAGGGTTGCGACTTACTACGTCTCTTGACAGTAGAGACGAAGGGTTACGACTTACTACGTCTCTTGACAGTAGAGACGAAGGGTTGCGACTTACTACGTCTCTTGACAATAGAGTCGAATAGTTACGACTTACTACGTCTCTTGACAGTAGAGACGAAGGGTTACGACTTACTACGTCTCTTGACAGTAGAGACGAAGGGTTACGACTTACTACGTCTCTTGACAATAGAGACGAAGGGTTGCGACCTACTACGTCTCTTGACAATAGAGACGAAGGGTTGCGACTTACTACGTCTCTTGACAGTAGAGACGAAGGGTTACGACTTACTACGTCTCTTTACAATAGAGACGAAGGGTTACGACTTACTACGTCTCTTGACAATAGAGACGAAGGGTTGCGACTTACTACGTCTCTTGACAATGGAGACGAAGGGTTACGACTTACTACGTCTCTTGACAATAGAGACGAAGGGTTACGACTTACTACGTCTCTTGACAACAGAGACGAAGGGTTACGACTTTCTAAGTCTCTTGACAATGGAGACGAAGGGTTGCGACCTACTACGTCTCTTGACAATAGAGACGAAGGGTTGCGACTTACTACGTCTCTTGACAATGGAGACGAAGGGTTGCGATTTATTACGTCTCTTGTAATGGAGACGAAGGGTTGCGACTTACTACGTCTCTTGACAATGGAGACGAAGGGTTACGACTTACTACGTCTCTTGACAATAGAGACGAAGGGTTGCGACTTACTACGTCTCTTGACAATAGAGACGAAGGGTTACGACTTTCTACGTCTCTTGACAATAGAGACGAAGGGTTACGACTTACTACGTCTCTTGACAATAGAGACGAAGGGTTGCGACTTACTACGTCTCTTGACAATAGAATCGAAGGGTTACGACTTACTACGTCTCTTGACAGTAGAGACGAAGGGTTACGACTTACTACGTCTCTTGACAGTAGAGACGAAGGGTTGCGACTTACTACGTCTCTTAACAGTAGAGACGAAGGGTTGCGACTTACTACGTCTCTTGACAATAGAGACGAAGGGTTGCGACTTACTACGTCTCTTGACAGTAGAGACGAAGGGTTACGACTTACTACGTCTCTTGACAGTAGAGACGAAGGGTTGCGACTTACTACGTCTCTTGACAGTAGAGACGAAGGGTTACGACTTACTACGTCTCTTGACAGTAGAGACGAAGGGTTGCGACTTACTACGTCTCTTGACAGTAGAGACGAAGGGTTGCGACTTACTACATCTCTTGACAGTAGAGACGAAGTGTTGCGACTTACTACGTCTTTTGACAGTAGAGACGAATGGTTGCAACTTACTACGTCTCTTGTCAATGGAGACGAAGGGTTACGACTTACTACGTCTCTTGACAATAGAGACGAAGGGTTGTGACTTACTACGTCTCTTGACAATAGAGACGAAGGGTTGTGACTTACTACGTCTCTTGACAATAGAGACGAAGGGTTGTGACTTACTACGTCTCTTGACAGTAGAGACGAAGGGTTGCGACTTACTACGTCTTTTGACAGTAGTGACGAAGGGTTGCGACTTACTACGTCTCTTGACAATAGAGACGAAGGGTTGCGACTTACTACGTCTCTTGACAGTAGAGACGAAGGGTTGCGACTTACTACGTCTCTTGACAGTAGAGACGAAGGGTTACGACTTACTACGTCTCTTGACAATAGAGACGAAGGGTGGCGACCTACTACGTCTCTTGACAATAGAGACGAAGGGTTGCGACTTACTACGTCTCCTGACAATGGAGACGAAGGGTTGCGACTTACTACGTCTCTTGTAATGGAGACGAAGGGTTGCGACTTACTACGTCTCTTGACAATGGAGACGAAGGGTTACGACTTACTACGTCTTTTGACAGTAGAGACGAAGGGTTGCGACTTACTACGTCTCTTGACAATAGAGACGAAGGTTGCGACTTACTACGTCTCTTGACAGTAGAGACGAACGGTTGCGACTTACTACGTCTCTTGACAATAGAGACGAAGGGTTACGACTTACTACGTCTCTTGACAGTAGAGCCGAAGGGTTGCGACTTACTACGTCTCTTGACAGTAGAGACGAAGGGTTCGAACTTACTACGTCTCTTGATAATAGAGACGAAGGGTTACGACTTACTACGTCTCTTGACAATAGAGACGAAAGGTTACGACTTACTACGTCTCTTGACAATAGAGACGAAGTTTTACGACTTACTACGTCTCTTGACAGTAGAGCCGAAGGGTTGCGACTTACTACGTCTCTTGACAATAGAGACGAAGGGTTGTGACTTACTACGTCTCTTGACAGTAGAGACGAAGGGTTACGACTTACTACGTCTCTTGACAATAGAGACGAAAGGTTGCGACTTACTACGTCTCTTGACAATGGAGACGAATGGTTGCGACTTACTACGTCTCTTGTAATGGAGACGAAGGGTTGCGACTTACTACGTCTCTTGACAATGGAGACGAAGGGTTACGACTTACTACGTCTCTTGACAATAGAGACGAAGGGTTGCGACTTACTACGTCTCTTGACAATAGAGACGAAGGGTTGCGACTTACTACGTCTCTTGACAATAGAGACGAAGGGTTGCGACTTACTACGTCTCTTGACAGTAGAGACGAAGGGTTACGACTTACTACGTCTCTTGACAATAGAGACGAAGGGTTGCGACTTACTACGTCTCTTGACAATAGAGACGAAGGTTTGCGACCTACTACGTCTCTTGACAATAGAGACGAAGGGTTGCGACTTACTACGTCTCTTGACAATAGAGACGAAGGGTTGCGACTTACTACGTCTTTTGACAATGGAGACGAAGGGTCACGACTTACTACGTCTCTTGACAATAGAGACGAAGGGTTGCGACTTACTACGTCGCTTGACAATGGAGACGAAGGGTTACGACTTACTACGTCTCTTGACAATAGAGAGGAAGGGTTACGACTTACTACGTCTCTTGACAATGGAGACGAAGGGTTGCGACCTACTACGTCTCTTGACAATAGAGACGAAGGGTTGCGACTTACTACGTCTCTTGACAATGGAGACGAAGGGTTGCGACTTACTACGTCTCTTGTAATGGAGACGAAGGGTTGCGACTTACTACGTCTCTTGACAATGGAGACGAAGGGTTACGACTTACTACGTCTCTTGACAATAGAGACGAAGGGTTGCGACTAACTACGTCTCTTGACAGTAGAGACGAAGGGTTACGACTTACTACGTCTCTTGACAGTAGAGACGAAGGGTTGCGACTTACTACGTCTCTTGACAATAGAGTCGAAGGGTTACGACTTACTACGTCTCTTGACAGTAGAGACGAAGGGTTACGACTTACTACGTCTCTTGACAGTAGAGACGAAGGGTTGCGACTTACTACGTCTCTTGACAGTAGAGACGAAGGGTTGCGACTTACTACGTCTCTTGACAATAGAGACGAAGGGTTGCGACTTACTACGTCTCTTGACAGTAGAGACGAAGGGTTACGACTTACTACGTCTCTTGACAGTAGAGACGAAGGGTTGCGACTTACTACGTCTCTTGACAATAGAGACGAAGGGTTGCGACCTACTACGTCTCTTGACAATAGAGACGAAGGGTTACGACTTACTACGTCTCTTGACAGCAGAGACGAAGGGTTACGACTTACTACGTCTCTTGACAATAGAGACGAAGGGTTACGACTTACTACGTCTCTTGACAATAGAGACGAAAGTTTACGACTTACTACGTCTCTTGACAGTAGAGCCGAAGGGTTGCGACTTACTACGTCTCTTGACAATAGAGACGAAGGGTTGCGACCTACTACGTCTCTTGACAATAGAGACGAAGGGTTACGACTTACTACGTCTCTTGACAGTAGAGACGAAGGGTTGCGACTTACTACGTCTCTTGACAATAGAGACGAAGGGTTGCGACTTACTACGTCTCTTGACAGTAGAGACGAAGGGTTACGACTTACTACGTCTCTTGTCAGTAGAGACGAAGGGTTGCGACTTACTACGTCTCTTGACAATAGAGTCGAATAGTTACGACTTACTACGTCTCTTGACAGTAGAGACGAAGGGTTACGACTTACTACGTCTCTTGACAGTAGAGACGAAGGGTTACGACTTACTACGTCTCTTGACAATAGAGACGAAGGGTTGCGACCTACTACGTCTCTTGACAATAGAGACGAAGGGTTGCGACTTACTACGTCTCTTGACAGTAGAGACGAAGGGTTACGACTTACTACGTCTCTTTACAATAGAGACGAAGGGTTACGACTTACTACGTCTCTTGACAATAGAGACGAAGGGTTGCGACTTACTACGTCTCTTGACAATGGAGACGAAGGGTTACGACTTACTACGTCTCTTGACAATAGAGACGAAGGGTTACGACTTACTACGTCTCTTGACAACAGAGACGAAGGGTTACGACTTTCTAAGTCTCTTGACAATGGAGACGAAGGGTTGCGACCTACTACGTCTCTTGACAATAGAGACGAAGGGTTGCGACTTACTACGTCTCTTGACAATGGAGACGAAGGGTTGCGATTTATTACGTCTCTTGTAATGGAGACGAAGGGTTGCGACTTACTACGTCTCTTGACAATGGAGACGAAGGGTTACGACTTACTACGTCTCTTGACAATAGAGACGAAGGGTTGCGACTTACTACGTCTCTTGACAATAGAGACGAAGGGTTACGACTTTCTACGTCTCTTGACAATAGAGACGAAGGGTTACGACTTACTACGTCTCTTGACAATAGAGACGAAGGGTTGCGACTTACTACGTCTCTTGACAATAGAATCGAAGGGTTACGACTTACTACGTCTCTTGACAGTAGAGACGAAGGGTTACGACTTACTACGTCTCTTGACAGTAGAGACGAAGGGTTGCGACTTACTACGTCTCTTAACAGTAGAGACGAAGGGTTGCGACTTACTACGTCTCTTGACAATAGAGACGAAGGGTTGCGACTTACTACGTCTCTTGACAGTAGAGACGAAGGGTTACGACTTACTACGTCTCTTGACAGTAGAGACGAAGGGTTGCGACTTACTACGTCTCTTGACAGTAGAGACGAAGGGTTACGACTTACTACGTCTCTTGACAGTAGAGACGAAGGGTTGCGACTTACTACGTCTCTTGACAGTAGAGACGAAGGGTTGCGACTTACTACATCTCTTGACAGTAGAGACGAAGTGTTGCGACTTACTACGTCTTTTGACAGTAGAGACGAATGGTTGCGACTTACTACGTCTCTTGTCAATGGAGACGAAGGGTTACGACTTACTACGTCTCTTGACAATAGAGACGAAGGGTTGTGACTTACTACGTCTCTTGACAATAGAGACGAAGGGTTGTGACTTACTACGTCTCTTGACAATAGAGACGAAGGGTTGTGACTTACTACGTCTCTTGACAGTAGAGACGAAGGGTTGCGACTTACTACGTCTTTTGACAGTAGTGACGAAGGGTTGCGACTTACTACGTCTCTTGACAATAGAGACGAAGGGTTGCGACTTACTACGTCTCTTGACAGTAGAGACGAAGGGTTGCGACTTACTACGTCTCTTGACAGTAGAGACGAAGGGTTACGACTTACTACGTCTCTTGACAATAGAGACGAAGGGTGGCGACCTACTACGTCTCTTGACAATAGAGACGAAGGGTTGCGACTTACTACGTCTCCTGACAATGGAGACGAAGGGTTGCGACTTACTACGTCTCTTGTAATGGAGACGAAGGGTTGCGACTTACTACGTCTCTTGACAATGGAGACGAAGGGTTACGACTTACTACGTCTTTTGACAGTAGAGACGAAGGGTTGCGACTTACTACGTCTCTTGACAATAGAGACGAAGGTTGCGACTTACTACGTCTCTTGACAGTAGAGACGAACGGTTGCGACTTACTACGTCTCTTGACAATAGAGACGAAGGGTTACGACTTACTACGTCTCTTGACAGTAGAGCCGAAGGGTTGCGACTTACTACGTCTCTTGACAGTAGAGACGAAGGGTTCGAACTTACTACGTCTCTTGATAATAGAGACGAAGGGTTACGACTTACTACGTCTCTTGACAATAGAGACGAAAGGTTACGACTTACTACGTCTCTTGACAATAGAGACGAAGGTTTACGACTTACTACGTCTCTTGACAGTAGAGCCGAAGGGTTGCGACTTACTACGTCTCTTGACAATAGAGACGAAGGGTTGTGACTTACTACGTCTCTTGACAGTAGAGACGAAGGGTTACGACTTACTACGTCTCTTGACAATAGAGACGAAGGGTTGCGACCTACTACGTCTCTTGACAATAGAGACGAAAGGTTGCGACTTACTACGTCTCTTGACAATGGAGACGAATGGTTGCGACTTACTACGTCTCTTGTAATGGAGACGAAGGGTTGCGACTTACTACGTCTCTTGACAATGGAGACGAAGGGTTACGACTTACTACGTCTCTTGACAATTGAGACGAAGGGTTGCGACTTACTACGTCTCTTGACAATAGAGACGAAGGGTTGCGACTTACTACGTCTCTTGACAATAGAGACGAAGGGTTGCGACTTACTACGTCTCTTGACAGTAGAGACGAAGGGTTACGACTTACTACGTCTCTTGACAATAGAGACGAAGGGTTGCGACTTACTACGTCTCTTGACAATAGAGACGAAGGGTTGCGACTTACTACGTCTCTTGACAATAGAGACGAAGGGTTGCGACTTACTACGTCTCTTGACAGTAGAGACGAAGGGTTACGACTTACTACGTCTCTTGACAATAGAGACGAAGGTTTGCGACCTACTACGTCTCTTGACAATAGAGACGAAGGGTTGCGACTTACTACGTCTCTTGACAATAGAGACGAAGGGTTGCGACTTACTACGTCTTTTGACAATGGAGACGAAGGGTCACGACTTACTACGTCTCTTGACAATAGAGACGAAGGGTTGCGACTTACTACGTCTCTTGACAATGGAGACGAAGGGTTACGACTTACTACGTCTCTTGACAATAGAGAGGAAGGGTTACGACTTACTACGTCTCTTGACAATGGAGACGAAGGGTTGCGACCTACTACGTCTCTTGACAATAGAGACGAAGGGTTGCGACTTACTACGTCTCTTGACAATGGAGACGAAGGGTTGCGACTTACTACGTCTCTTGTAATGGAGACGAAGGGTTGCGACTTACTACGTCTCTTGACAATGGAGACGAAGGGTTACGACTTACTACGTCTCTTGACAATAGAGACGAAGGGTTGCGACTAACTACGTCTCTTGACAGTAGAGACGAAGGGTTACGACTTACTACGTCTCTTGACAGTAGAGACGAAGGGTTACGACTTACTACGTCTCTTGACAGTAGAGACGAAGGGTTGCGACTTACTACGTCTCTTGACAATAGAGACGAAGGGTTGCGACTTACTACGTCTCTTGACAGTAGAGACGAAGGGTTACGACTTACTACGTCTCTTGACAGTAGAGACGAAGGGTTACGACTTACTACGTCTCTTGACAATAGAGACGAAGGGTTGCGACCTACTTCGTCTCTTGACAATAGAGACGAAGGGTTACGACTTACTACGTCTCTTGACAGTAGAGACGAAGGGTTACGACTTACTACGTCTCTTTACAATAGAGACGAAGGGTTACGACTTACTACGTCTCTTGTCAGTAGAGACGAAGGGTTGTGACTTACTACGTCTCTTGACAGTAGAGACGAAGGGTTGCGACTTACTACGTCTTTTGACAGTAGTGACGAAGGGTTGCGACTTACTACGTCTCTTGACAATAGAGACGAAGGGTTGCGACTTACTACGTCTCTTGACAGTAGAGACGAAGGGTTACGACTTACTACGTCTCTTGACAGTAGAGACGAAGGGTTACGACTTACTACGTCTCTTGACAATAGAGACGAAGGGTTGCGACCTACTACGTCTCTTGACAATAGAGACGAAGGGTTACGACTTACTACGTCTCTTGACAGTAGAGACGAAGGGTTACGACTTACTACGTCTCTTTACAATAGAGACGAAGGGTTACGACTTACTACGTCTCTTGACAGTAGAGACGAAGGGTTACGACTTACTACGTCTCTTGACAGTAGAGACGAAGGGTTGCGACTTACTACGTCTCTTGACAATAGAGACGAAGGGTTGCGACTTACTACGTCTCTTGACAGTAGAGACGAAGGGTTACGACTTACTACGTCTCTTGACAGTAGAGACGAAGGGTTGCGACTTACTACGTCTCTTGACAATAGAGTCGAATAGTTACGACTTACTACGTCTCTTGACAGTAGAGACGAAGGGTTACGACTTACTACGTCTCTTGACAGTAGAGACGAAGGGTTACGACTTACTACGTCTCTTGACAATAGAGACGAAGGGTTGCGACCTACTACGTCTCTTGACAATAGAGACGAAGGGTTGCGACTTACTACGTCTCTTGACAGTAGAGACGAAGGGTTACGACTTACTACGTCTCTTTACAATAGAGACGAAGGGTTACGACTTACTACGTCTCTTGACAATAGAGACGAAGGGGTGCGACTTACTACGTCTCTTGACAATGGAGACGAAGGGTTACGACTTACTACGTCTCTTGACAATAGAGACGAAGGGTTACGACTTACTACGTCTCTTGACAACAGAGACGAAGGGTTACGACTTTCTAAGTCTCTTGACAATGGAGACGAAGGGTTGCGACCTACTACGTCTCTTGACAATAGAGACGAAGGGTTGCGACTTACTACGTCTCTTGACAATGGAGACGAAGGGTTGCGACTTACTACGTCTCTTGTAATGGAGACGAAGGGTTGCGACTTACTACGTCTCTTGACAATGGAGACGAAAGGTTACGACTTACTACGTCTCTTGACAATAGAGACGAAGGGTTGCGACTTACTACGTCTCTTGACAATAGAGACGAAGGGTTACGACTTTCTACGTCTCTTGACAATAGAGACGAAGGGTTACGACTTACTACGTCTCTTGACAATAGAGACGAAGGGTTGCGACTTACTACGTCTCTTGACAATAGAATCGAAGGGTTACGACTTACTACGTCTCTTGACAGTAGAGACGAAGGGTTACGACTTACTACGTCTCTTGACAGTAGAGACGAAGGGTTGCGACTTACTACGTCTCTTAACAGTAGAGACGAAGGGTTGCGACTTACTACGTCTCTTGACAATAGAGACGAAGGGTTGCGACTTACTACGTCTCTTGACAGTAGAGACGAAGGGTTACGACTTACTACGTCTCTTGACAGTAGAGACGAAGGGTTGCGACTTACTACGTCTCTTGACAGTAGAGACGAAGGGTTACGACTTACTACGTCTCTTGACAGTAGAGACGAAGGGTTGCGACTTACTACGTCTCTTGACAGTAGAGACGAAGGGTTGCGACTTACTACATCTCTTGACAGTAGAGACGAAGTGTTGCGACTTACTACGTCTTTTGACAGTAGAGACGAATGGTTGCGACTTACTACGTCTCTTGTCAATGGAGACGAAGGGTTACGACTTACTACGTCTCTTGACAATAGAGACGAAGGGTTGTGACTTACTACGTCTCTTGACAATAGAGACGAAGGGTTGTGACTTACTACGTCTCTTGACAATAGAGACGAAGGGTTGTGACTTACTACGTCTCTTGACAGTAGAGACGAAGGGTTGCGACTTACTACGTCTTTTGACAGTAGTGACGAAGGGTTGCGACTTACTACGTCTCTTGACAATAGAGACGAAGGGTTGCGACTTACTACGTCTCTTGACAGTAGAGACGAAGGGTTGCGACTTACTACGTCTCTTGACAGTAGAGACGAAGGGTTGCGACTTACTACGTCTCTTGACAATAGAGACGAAGGGTTGCGACTTACTACGTCTCTTGACAGTAGAGACGAAGGGTTGCGACTTACTACGTCTCTTGACAGTAGAGACGAAGGGTTACGACTTACTACGTCTCTTGACAATAGAGACGAAGGGTGGCGACATACTACGTCTCTTGACAATAGAGACGAAGTGTTGCGACTTACTACGTCTCCTGACAATGGAGACGAAGGGTTGCGACTTACTACGTCTCTTGTAATGGAGACGAAGGGTTGCGACTTACTACGTCTCTTGACAATGGAGACGAAGGGTTACGAATTACTACGTCTTTTGACAGTAGAGACGAAGGGTTGCGACTTACTACGTCTCTTGACAATAGAGACGAAGGTTGCGACTTACTACGTCTCTTGACAGTAGAGACGAACGGTTGCGACTTACTACGTCTCTTGACAATAGAGACGAAGGGTTACGACTTACTACGTCTCTTGACAGTAGAGCCGAAGGGTTGCGACTTACTACGTCTCTTGACAGTAGAGACGAAGGGTTCGAACTTACTACGTCTCTTGACAATAGAGACGAAGGGTTACGACTTACTACGTCTCTTGACAATAGAGACGAAAGGTTACGACTTACTACGTCTCTTGACAATAGAGACGAAGGTTTACGACTTACTACGTCTCTTGACAGTAGAGCCGAAGGGTTGCGACTTACTACGTCTCTTGACAATAGAGACGAAGGGTTGCGACTTACTACGTCTCTTGACAGTAGAGACGAAGGGTTACGACTTACTACGTCTCTTGACAATAGAGACGAAGGGTTGCGACCTACTACGTCTCTTGACAATAGAGACGAAAGGTTGCGACTTACTACGTCTCTTGACAATGGAGACGAATGGTTGCGACTTACTACGTCTCTTGTAATGGAGACGAAGGGTTGCGACTTACTACGTCTCTTGACAATGGAGACGAAGGGTTACGACTTACTACGTCTCTTGACAATAGAGACGAAGGGTTGCGACTTACTACGTCTCTTGACAATAGAGACGAAGGGTTGCGACTTACTACGTCTCTTGACAATAGAGACGAAGGGTTGCGACTTACTACGTCTCTTGACAATAGAGACGAAGGGTTGCGACTTACTACGTCTCTTGACAGTAGAGACGAAGGGTTACGACTTACTACGTCTCTTGACAATAGAGACGAAGGGTTGCGACTTACTACGTCTCTTGACAATAGAGACGAAGGGTTGCGACTTACTACGTCTCTTGACAATAGAGACGAAGGGTTGCGACTTACTACGTCTCTTGACAGTAGAGACGAAGGGTTACGACTTACTACGTCTCTTGACAATAGAGACGAAGGTTTGCGACCTACTACGTCTCTTGACAATAGAGACGAAGGGTTGCGACTTACTACGTCTCTTGACAATAGAGACGAAGGGTTGCGACTTACTACGTCTCTTGACAATGGAGACGAAGGGTCACGACTTACTACGTCTCTTGACAATAGAGACGAAGGGTTGCGACTTACTACGTCTCTTGACAATGGAGACGAAGGGTTACGACTTACTACGTCTCTTGACAATAGAGAGGAAGGGTTACGACTTACTACGTCTCTTGACAATGGAGACGAAGGGTTGCGACCTACTACGTCTCTTGACAATAGAGACGAAGGGTTGCGACTTACTACGTCTCTTGACAATGGAGACGAAGGGTTGCGACTTACTACGTCTCTTGTAATGGAGACGAAGGGTTGCGACTTACTACGTCTCTTGACAATGGAGACGAAGGGTTACGACTTACTACGTCTCTTGACAATAGAGACGAAGGGTTGCGACTAACTACGTCTCTTGACAGTAGAGACGAAGGGTTACGACTTACTACGTCTCTTGACAGTAGAGACGAAGGGTTACGACTTACTACGTCTCTTGACAGTAGAGACGAAGGGTTGCGACTTACTACGTCTCTTGACAATAGAGACGAAGGGTTGCGACTTACTACGTCTCTTGACAGTAGAGACGAAGGGTTACGACTTACTACGTCTCTTGACAGTAGAGACGAAGGGTTACGACTTACTACGTCTCTTGACAATAGAGACGAAGGGTTGCGACTTACTACGTCTCTTGACAGTAGAGACGAAGGGTTACGACTTACTACGTCTCTTGACAATAGAGACGAAGGGTTGCGACTTACTACGTCTCTTGACAATAGAGACGAAGGGTTGCGACTTACTACGTCTCTTGACAATAGAGACGAAGGGTTGCGACTTACTACGTCTCTTGACAATAGAGACGAAGGGTTGCGACTTACTACGTCTCTTGACAGTAGAGACGAAGGGTTACGACTTACTACGTCTCTTGACAATAGAGACGAAGGGTTGCGACTTACTACGTCTCTTGACAATAGAGACGAAGGGTTGCGACTTACTACGTCTCTTGACAATAGAGACGAAGGGTTGCGACTTACTACGTCTCTTGACAGTAGAGACGAAGGGTTACGACTTACTACGTCTCTTGACAATAGAGACGAAGGGTTGCGACTTACTACGTCTCTTGACAATGGAGACGAAGGGTTACGACTTACTACGTCTCTTGACAATAGAGAGGAAGGGTTACGACTTACTACGTCTCTTGACAATGGAGACGAAGGGTTGCGACCTACTACGTCTCTTGACAATAGAGACGAAGGGTTGCGACTTACTACGTCTCTTGACAATGGCGACGAAGGGTTGCGACTTACTACGTCTCTTGTAATGGAGACGAAGGGTTGCGACTTACTACGTCTCTTGACAATGGAGACGAAGGGTTACGACTTACTACGTCTCTTGACAATAGAGACGAAGGGTTGCGACTAACTACGTCTCTTGACAGTAGAGACGAAGGGTTACGACTTACTACGTCTCTTGACAGTAGAGACGAAGGGTTACGACTTACTACGTCTCTTGACAGTAGAGACGAAGGGTTGCGACTTACTACGTCTCTTGACAATAGAGACGAAGGGTTGCGACTTACTACGTCTCTTGACAGTAGAGACGAAGGGTTACGACTTACTACGTCTCTTGACAGTAGAGACGAAGGGTTACGACTTACTACGTCTCTTGACAATAGAGACGAAGGGTTGCGACCTACTACGTCTCTTGACAATAGAGACGAAGGGTTACGACTTACTACGTCTCTTGACAGTAGAGACGAAGGGTTACGACTTACTACGTCTCTTTACAATAGAGACGAAGGGTTACGACTTACTACGTCTCTTGTCAGTAGAGACGAAGGGTTGTGACTTACTACGTCTCTTGACAGTAGAGACGAAGGGTTGCGACTTACTACGTCTTTTGACAGTAGTGACGAAGGGTTGCGACTTACTACGTCTCTTGACAATAGAGACGAAGGGTTGCGACTTACTACGTCTCTTGACAGTAGAGACGAAGGGTTACGACTTACTACGTCTCTTGACAGTAGAGACGAAGGGTTACGACTTACTACGTCTCTTGACAATAGAGACGAAGGGTTGCGACCTACTACGTCTCTTGACAATAGAGACGAAGGGTTACGACTTACTACGTCTCTTGACAGTAGAGACGAAGGGTTACGACTTACTACGTCTCTTTACAATAGAGACGAAGGGTTGCGACTTACTACGTCTCTTGACAGTAGAGACGAAGGGTTACGACTTACTACGTCTCTTGACAATAGAGACGAAGGGTTGCGACTTACTACGTCTCTTGTCAGTAGAGACGAAGGGTTGCGACTTACTACGTCTCTTGACAGTAGAGACGAAGGGTTACGACTTACTACGTCTCTTGACAATAGAGACGAAGGGTGGCGACCTACTACGTCTCTTGACAATAGAGACGAAGGGTTGCGACTTACTACGTCTCCTGACAATGGAGACGAAGGGTTGCGACTTACTACGTCTCTTGTAATGGAGACGAAGGGTTGCGACTTACTACGTCTCTTGTCAATGGAGACGAAGAGTTACGACTTACTACGTCTTTTGACAGTAGAGACGAAGGGTTACGACTTACTACGTCTCTTGACAGTAGAGACGAAGGGTTACGACTTACTACGTCTCTTGACAATAGAGACGAAGGGTTGCGACCTACTACGTCTCTTGACAATAGAGACGAAGGGTTACGACTTACTACGTCTCTTGACAGTAGAGACGAAGGGTTACGACTTACTACGTCTCTTTACAATAGAGACGAAGGGTTGCGACTTACTACGTCTCTTGACAGTAGAGACGAAGGGTTACGACTTACTACGTCTCTTGACAATAGAGACGAAGGGTTGCGACTTACTACGTCTCTTGTCAGTAGAGACGAAGGGTTGCGACTTACTACGTCTCTTGACAGTAGAGACGAAGGGTTACGACTTACTACGTCTCTTGACAATAGAGACGAAGGGTGGCGACCTACTACGTCTCTTGACAATAGAGACGAAGGGTTGCGACTTACTACGTCTCCTGACAATGGAGACGAAGGGTTGCGACTTACTACGTCTCTTGTAATGGAGACGAAGGGTTGCGACTTACTACGTCTCTTGTCAATGGAGACGAAGAGTTACGACTTACTACGTCTTTTGACAGTAGAGACGAAGGGTTGCGACTTACTACGTCTCTTGACAATAGAGACGAAGGTTGCGACTTACTACGTCTCTTGACATTAGAGACGAACGGTTGCGACTTACTACGTCTCTTGACAATAGAGACGAAGGGTTACGACTTACTACGTCTCTTGACAGTAGAGCCGAAGGGTTGCGACTTACTACGTCTCTTGACAGTAGAGACGAAGGGTTCGAACTTACTACGTCTCTTGAAAATAGAGACGAAGGGTTACGACTTACTACGTCTCTTGACAATAGAGACGAAAGGTTACGACTTACTACGTCTCTTGACAATAGAGACGAAGGTTTACCACTTACTACGTCTCTTGACAGTAGAGCCGAAGGGTTGCGAGTAACTACGTCTCTTGACAATAGAGACGAAGGGTTGCGACTTACTACGTCTCTTGACAGTAGAGACGAAGGGTTACGACTTACTACGTCTCTTGACAATAGAGACGAAGGTTTGCGACCTACTACGTCTCTTGACAATAGAGACGAAAGGTTGCGACTTACTACGTCTCTTGACAATGGAGACGAATGGTTGCGACTTACTACGTCTCTTGACAATAGAGACGAAGGGTTGCGACTTACTACGTCTCTTGACAATAGAGACGAAGGGTTGCGACTTACTACGTCTCTTGACAATAGAGACGAAGGGTTGCGACTTACTACGTCTCTTGACAATAGAGACGAAGGGTTGCGACTTACTACGTCTCTTGACAGTAGAGACGAAGGGTTACGACTTACTACGTCTCTTGACAATAGAGACGAAGGGTTGCGACTTACTACGTCTCTTGACAATAGAGACGAAGGGTTGCGACTTACTACGTCTCTTGACAATAGAGACGAAGGGTTGCGACTTACTACGTCTCTTGACAGTAGAGACGAAGGGTTACGACTTACTACGTCTCTTGACAATAGAGACGAAGGGTTGCGACCTACTACGTCTCTTGACAATAGAGACGAAGGGTTGCAACTTACTACGTCTCTTGACAATAGAGACGAAGGGTTGCGACTTACTACGTCTCTTGACAATGGAGACGAAGGGTCACGACTTACTACGTCTCTTGACAATAGAGACGAAGGGTTGCGACTTACTACGTCTCTTGACAATGGAGACGAAGGGTTACGACTTACTACGTCTCTTGACAATAGAGAGGAAGGGTTACGACTTACTACGTCTCTTGACAATAGAGACGAAGGGTTACGACTTACTACGTCTCTTGACAATGGAGACGAAGGGTTGCGACCTACTACGTCTCTTGACAATAGAGACGAAGGGTTGCGACTTACTACGTCTCTTGACAATGGAGACGAAGGGTTGCGACTTACTACGTCTCTTGTAATAGAGACGAAGGGTTGCGACTTACTACGTCTCTTGACAATGGAGACGAAGGGTTACGACTTACTACGTCTCTTGACAATAGAGACGAAGGGTTGCGACTTACTACGTCTCTTGACAGTAGAGACGAAGGGTACGACTTACTACGTCTCTTGACAGTAGAGACGAAGGGTTACGACTTACTACGTCTCTTGACAGTAGAGACGAAGGGTTGCGACTTACTACGTCTCTTGACAATAGAGACGAAGGGTTGCGACTTACTACGTCTCTTGACAGTAGAGACGAAGGGTTACGACTTACTACGTCTCTTGACAGTAGAGACGAAGGGTTACGACTTACTACGTCTCTTGACAATAGAGTCGAAGGGTTACGACTTACTACGTCTCTTGACAGTAGAGACGAAGGGTTACGACTTACTACGTCTCTTGACAGTAGAGACGAAGGGTTGCGACTTACTACGTCTCTTGACAGTAGAGACGAAGAGTTGCGACTTACTACGTCTCTTGACAATAGAGACGAAGGGTTGCGACTTACTACGTCTCTTGAGAGTAGAGACGAAGGGTTACGACTTACTACGTCTCTTGACAGTAGAGACGAAGGGTTGCGACTTACTACGTCTCTTGACAATAGAGACGAAGGGTTGCGACCTACTACGTCTCTTGATAATAGAGACGAAGGGTTACGACTTACTACGTCTCTTGACAGTAGAGACGAAGGGTTACGACTTACTACGTCTCTTGACAATAGAGACGAAGGGTTACGACTTACTACGTCTCTTGACAATAGAGACGAAAATTTACGACTTACTACGTCTCTTGACAGTAGAGCCGAAGGGTTGCGACTTACTACGTCTCTTGACAATAGAGACGAAGGGTTGCGACCTACTACGTCTCTTGACAATAGAGACGAAGGGTTGCGACTTACTACGTCTCTTGACAATAGAGACGAAGGGTTGCGACTTACTACGTCTCTTGACAATAGAGACGAAGGGTTGCGACTTACTACGTCTCTTGACAGTAGAGACGAAGGGTTGCGACTTACTACGTCTCTTGACAGTAGAGACGAAGGGTTACGACTTACTACGTCTTTTGACAGTAGAGACGAAGGGTTGCGACTTACTACGTCTCTTGACAGTAGAGACGAAGGGTTGCGACTTACTACGTCTCTTGACAGTAGAGACGAAGGGTTACGACTTACTACGTCTTTTGACAATGGAGACGAAGGGTTGCGACTTACTACGTCTCTTGACAATAGAGACGAACGGTTGCAACTTACTACGTCTCTTGACAATAGAGACGAAGGGTTACGACTTACTACGTCTCTTGACAGTAGAGACGAAGGGTTGCGACTTACTACGTTTCTTGACAATAGAAGCGAAGGGTTGCGACTTACTACGTCTCTTGACAGTAGAGACGAAGGGTTGCGACTTACTACGTCTCTTGACAATAGAGACGAAGGGTTGCGACTTACTACGTCTCTTGACAATGGAGACGAAGGGTTACGACTTACTACGTCTCTTGACAATAGAGACGAAGGGTTACGACTTACTACGTCTCTTGACAATAGAGACGAAGGGTTACGACTTACTACGTCTCTTGACAATGGAGACGAAGGGTTGCGACCTACTACGTCTCTTGACAATAGAGACGAAGGGTTGCGACTTACTACGTCTCTTGACAATGGAGACGAAGGGTTGCGACTTACTACGTCTCTTGTAATGGAGACGAAGGGTTGCGACTTACTACGTCTCTTGACAATGGAGACGAAGGGTTACGACTTACTACGTCTCTTGACAATAGAGACGAAGGGTTGCGACTTACTACGTCTCTTGACAATAGAGACGAAGGGTTACGACTTACTACGTCTCTTGACAATAGAGACGAAGGGTTACGACTTACTACGTCTCTTGACAATAGAGACGAAGGGTTGCGACTTACTACGTCTCTTGTCAATGGAGACGAAGGGTTGCGACTTACTACGTCTCTTGACAGTAGAGACGAAGGGTTACGACTTACTACGTCTCTTGACAGTAGAGACGAAGGGTTACGACTTACTACGTCTCTTGACAGTAGAGACGAAGGGTTGCGACTTACTACGTCTCTTGACAATAGAGACGAAGGGTTGCGACTTACTACGTCTCTTGACAGTAGAGACGAAGGGTTACGACTTACTACGTCTCTTGACAGTAGAGACGAAGGGTTACGACTTACTACGTCTCTTGACAATAGAGTCGAAGGGTTACGACTTACTACGTCTCTTGACAGTAGAGACGAAGGGTTACGACTTACTACGTCTCTTGACAGTAGAGACGAAGGGTTGCGACTTACTACGTCTCTTGACAGTAGAGACGAAGAGTTGCGACTTACTACGTCTCTTGACAATAGAGACGAAGGGTTGCGACTTACTACGTCTCTTGAGAGTAGAGACGAAGGGTTACGACTTACTACGTCTCTTGACAGTAGAGACGAAGGGTTGCGACTTACTACGTCTCTTGACAATAGAGACGAAGGGTTGCGACCTACTACGTCTCTTGATAATAGAGACGAAGGGTTACGACTTACTACGTCTCTTGACAGTAGAGACGAAGGGTTACGACTTACTACGTCTCTTGACAATAGAGACGAAGGGTTACGACTTACTACGTCTCTTGACAATAGAGACGAAAATTTACGACTTACTACGTCTCTTGACAGTAGAGCCGAAGGGTTGCGACTTACTACGTCTCTTGACAATAGAGACGAAGGGTTGCGACCTACTACGTCTCTTGACAATAGAGACGAAGGGTTGCGACTTACTACGTCTCTTGACAATAGAGACGAAGGGTTGCGACTTACTACGTCTCTTGACAATAGAGACGAAGGGTTGCGACTTACTACGTCTCTTGACAGTAGAGACGAAGGGTTGCGACTTACTACGTCTCTTGACAGTAGAGACGAAGGGTTACGACTTACTACGTCTTTTGACAGTAGAGACGAAGGGTTGCGACTTACTACGTCTCTTGACAGTAGAGACGAAGGGTTGCGACTTACTACGTCTCTTGACAGTAGAGACGAAGGGTTGCGACTTACTACGTCTCTTGACAGTAGAGACGAAGGGTTACGACTTACTACGTCTTTTGACAATGGAGACGAAGGGTTGCGACTTACTACGTCTCTTGACAATAGAGACGAACGGTTGCAACTTACTACGTCTCTTGACAATAGAGACGAAGGGTTACGACTTACTACGTCTCTTGACAGTAGAGACGAAGGGTTGCGACTTACTACGTTTCTTGACAATAGAAGCGAAGGGTTGCGACTTACTACATCTCTTGACAGTAGAGACGAAGGGTTGCGACTTACTACGTCTCTTGACAATAGAGACGAAGGGTTGCGACTTACTACGTCTCTTGACAATGGAGACGAAGGGTTACGACTTACTACGTCTCTTGACAATAGAGACGAAGGGTTACGACTTACTACGTCTCTTGACAATAGAGACGAAGGGTTACGACTTACTACGTCTCTTGACAATGGAGACGAAGGGTTGCGACCTACTACGTCTCTTGACAATAGAGACGAAGGGTTGCGACTTACTACGTCTCTTGACAATGGAGACGAAGGGTTGCGACTTACTACGTCTCTTGTAATGGAGACGAAGGGTTGCGACTTACTACGTCTCTTGACAATGGAGACGAAGGGTTACGACTTACTACGTCTCTTGACAATAGAGACGAAGGGTTGCGACTTACTACGTCTCTTGACAATAGAGACGAAGGGTTACGACTTACTACGTCTCTTGACAATAGAGACGAAGGGTTACGACTTACTACGTCTCTTGACAGTAGAGACGAAGGGTTACGACTTACTACGTCTCTTGACAGTAGAGACGAAGGGTTACGACTTACTACGTCTCTTGACAGTAGAGACGAAGGGTTACGACTTACTACGTCTCTTGACAGTAGAGACGAAGGGTTACGACTTACTACGTCTCTTGACAATAGAGTCGAAGGGTTACGACTTACTACGTCTCTTGACAGTAGAGACGAAGGGTTACGACTTACTACGTCTCTTGACAGTAGAGACGAAGGGTTGCGACTTACTACGTCTCTTGACAGTAGAGACGAAGAGTTGCGACTTACTACGTCTCTTGACAATAGAGACGAAGGGTTGCGACTTACTACGTCTCTTGAGAGTAGAGACGAAGGGTTACGACTTACTACGTCTCTTGACAGTAGAGACGAAGGGTTGCGACTTACTACGTCTCTTGACAATAGAGACGAAGGGTTGCGACCTACTACGTCTCTTGATAATAGAGACGAAGGGTTACGACTTACTACGTCTCTTGACAGTAGAGACGAAGGGTTACGACTTACTACGTCTCTTGACAATAGAGACGAAGGGTTACGACTTACTACGTCTCTTGACAACAGAGACGAAAATTTACGACTTACTACGTCTCTTGACAGTAGAGCCGAAGGGTTGCGACTTACTACGTCTCTTGACAATAGAGACGAAGGGTTGCGACCTACTACGTCTCTTGACAATAGAGACGAAGGGTTGCGACTTACTACGTCTCTTGACAATAGAGACGAAGGGTTGCGACTTACTACGTCTCTTGACAATAGAGACGAAGGGTTGCGACTTACTACGTCTCTTGACAGTAGAGACGAAGGGTTGCGACTTACTACGTCTCTTGACAGTAGAGACGAAGGGTTACGACTTACTACGTCTTTTGACAGTAGAGACGAAGGGTTGCGACTTACTACGTCTCTTGACAGTAGAGACGAAGGGTTGCGACTTACTACGTCTCTTGACAGTAGAGACGAAGGGTTACGACTTACTACGTCTTTTGACAATGGAGACGAAGGGTTGCGACTTACTACGTCTCTTGACAATAGAGACGAACGGTTGCAACTTACTACGTCTCTTGATAATAGAGACGAAGGGTTACGACTTACTACGTCTCTTGACAGTAGAGACGAAGGGTTGCGACTTACTACGTTTCTTGACAATAGAAGCGAAGGGTTGCGACTTACTACGTCTCTTGACAGTAGAGACGAAGGGTTGCGACTTACTACGTCTCTTGACAATAGAGACGAAGGGTTGCGACTTACTACGTCTCTTGACAATGGAGACGAAGGGTTACGACTTACTACGTCTCTTGACAATAGAGACGAAGGGTTACGACTTACTACGTCTCTTGACAATAGAGACGAAGGGTTACGACTTACTACGTCTCTTGACAATGGAGACGAAGGGTTGCGACCTACTACGTCTCTTGACAATAGAGACGAAGGGTTGCGACTTACTACGTCTCTTGACAATGGAGACGAAGGGTTGCGACTTACTACGTCTCTTGTAATGGAGACGAAGGGTTGCGACTTACTACGTCTCTTGACAATGGAGACGAAGGGTTACGACTTACTACGTCTCTTGACAATAGAGACGAAGGGTTGCGACTTACTACGTCTCTTGACAATAGAGACGAAGGGTTACGACTTACTACGTCTCTTGACAATAGAGACGAAGGGTTACGACTTACTACGTCTCTTGACAATAGAGACGAAGGGTTGCGACTTACTACGTCTCTTGTCAATGGAGACGAAGGGTTGCGACTTACTACGTCTCTTGACGGTAGAGACGAAGGGTTACGACTTACTACGTCTCTTGACAGTAGAGACGAAGGGTTACGACTTACTACGTCTCTTGACAGTAGAGACGAAGGGTTGCGACTTACTACGTCTCTTGACAATAGAGACGAAGGGTTGCGACTTACTACGTCTCTTGACAGTAGAGACGAAGGGTTACGACTTACTACGTCTCTTGACAGTAGAGACGAAGGGTTACGACTTACTACGTCTCTTGACAATAGAGTCGAAGGGTTACGACTTACTACGTCTCTTGACAGTAGAGACGAAGGGTTACGACTTACTACGTCTCTTGACAGTAGAGACGAAGGGTTGCGACTTACTACGTCTCTTGACAGTAGAGACGAAGAGTTGCGACTTACTACGTCTCTTGACAATAGAGACGAAGGGTTGCGACTTACTACGTCTCTTGAGAGTAGAGACGAAGGGTTACGACTTACTACGTCTCTTGACAGTAGAGACGAAGGGTTGCGACTTACTACGTCTCTTGACAATAGAGACGAAGGGTTGCGACCTACTACGTCTCTTGATAATAGAGACGAAGGGTTACGACTTACTACGTCTCTTGACAGTAGAGACGAAGGGTTACGACTTACTACGTCTCTTGACAATAGAGACGAAGGGTTACGACTTACTACGTCTCTTGACAATAGAGACGAAAATTTACGACTTACTACGTCTCTTGACAGTAGAGCCGAAGGGTTGCGACTTACTACGTCTCTTGACAATAGAGACGAAGGGTTGCGACCTACTACGTCTCTTGACAATAGAGACGAAGGGTTGCGACTTACTACGTCTCTTGACAATAGAGACGAAGGGTTGCGACTTACTACGTCTCTTGACAATAGAGACGAAGGGTTGCGACTTACTACGTCTCTTGACAGTAGAGACGAAGGGTTGCGACTTACTACGTCTCTTGACAGTAGAGACGAAGGGTTACGACTTACTACGTCTTTTGACAGTAGAGACGAAGGGTTGCGACTTACTACGTCTCTTGACAGTAGAGACGAAGGGTTGCGACTTACTACGTCTCTTGACAGTAGAGACGAAGGGTTGCGACTTACTACGTCTCTTGACAGTAGAGACGAAGGGTTACGACTTACTACGTCTTTTGACAATGGAGACGAAGGGTTGCGACTTACTACGTCTCTTGACAATAGAGACGAACGGTTGCAACTTACTACGTCTCTTGACAATAGAGACGAAGGGTTACGACTTACTACGTCTCTTGACAGTAGAGACGAAGGGTTGCGACTTACTACGTTTCTTGACAATAGAAGCGAAGGGTTGCGACTTACTACATCTCTTGACAGTAGAGACGAAGGGTTGCGACTTACTACGTCTCTTGACAATAGAGACGAAGGGTTGCGACTTACTACGTCTCTTGACAATGGAGACGAAGGGTTACGACTTACTACGTCTCTTGACAATAGAGACGAAGGGTTACGACTTACTACGTCTCTTGACAATAGAGACGAAGGGTTACGACTTACTACGTCTCTTGACAATGGAGACGAAGGGTTGCGACCTACTACGTCTCTTGACAATAGAGACGAAGGGTTGCGACTTACTACGTCTCTTGACAATGGAGACGAAGGGTTGCGACTTACTACGTCTCTTGTAATGGAGACGAAGGGTTGCGACTTACTACGTCTCTTGACAATGGAGACGAAGGGTTACGACTTACTACGTCTCTTGACAATAGAGACGAAGGGTTGCGACTTACTACGTCTCTTGACAATAGAGACGAAGGGTTACGACTTACTACGTCTCTTGACAATAGAGACGAAGGGTTACGACTTACTACGTCTCTTGACAATAGAGACGAAGGGTTGCGACTTACTACGTCTCTTGACAGTAGAGACGAAGGGTTACGACTTACTACGTCTCTTGACAGTAGAGACGAAGGGTTGCGACTTACTACGTCTCTTGACAATAGAGTCGAAGGGTTACGACTTACTACGTCTCTTGACAGTAGAGAAGAAGGGTTACGACTTACTACGTCTCTTGACAGTAGAGACGAAGGGTTGCGACTTACTACGTCTCTTGACAGTAGAGACGAAGGGTTGCGACTTACTACGTCTCTTGACAATAGAGACGAAGGGTTGCGACTTACTACGTCTCTTGACAGTAGAGACGAAGGGTTACGACTTACTACGTCTCTTGACAGTAGAGACGAAGGGTTGCGACTTACTACGTCTCTTGACAGTAGAGACGAAGGGTTACGACTTACTACGTCTCTTGACAGTAGAGACGAAGGGTTGCAACTTACTACGTCTCTTGACAGTAGAGACGAAGGGTTGCGACTTACTACATCTCTTGACAGTAGAGACGAAGTGTTGCGACTTACTACGTCTTTTGACAGTAGAGACGAAGGGTTGCGACTTACTACGTCTCTTGTCAGTAGAGACGAAGGGTTGCGACTTACTACGTCTCTTGACAGTAGAGACTAAGGGTTGCGACTTACTACGTCTTTTGACAGTAGAGACGAAGTGTTGCGACTTACTACGTCTCTTGACAATAGAGACGAAGGGTTGCGACTTACTACGTCTCTTGACAGTAGAGACGAAGGGTTGCGACTTACTACGTCTCTTGACAGTAGAGACGAAGGGTTACGACTTATTACGTCTCTTGACAATAGAGACGAAGAGTTGCGACCTACTACGTCTCTTGACAATAGAGACGAAGGGTTGCGACTTACTACGTCTCTTGACAATGGAGACGAAGGGTTGCGACTTACTACGTCTCTTGTAATGGAGACGAAGGGTTGCGACTTACTACGTCTCTTGACAATGGAGACGAAGTGTTACGGCTTACTACGTCTTTTGACAGTAGAGACGAAGGGTTGCGACTTGCTACGTCTCTTGACAATAGAGACGAAGGTTGCGACTTACTACGTCTCTTGACAGTAGAGACGAACGGTTGCGACTTACTACGTCTCTTGACAATAGAGACGAAGGGTTACGACTTACTACGTCTCTTGACAGTAGAGCCGAAGGGTTGCGACTTACTACGTCTCTTGACACTAGAGACGAAGTGTTGCGACTTACTACGTCTCTTGACAATAGAGACGAAGGGTTACGACTTACTACGTCTCTTGACAATAGAGACGAAGGTTTACGACTTACTACGTCTCTTGACACTAGAGCCGAAGGGTTGCCACTTACTACGTCTCTTGACAATAGAGACGAAGGGTTGCGACTTACTACGTCTCTTGACAGTAGAGACGAAGGGTTACGACTTACTACGTCTCTTGACAATAGAGACGAAGGGTTGCGACCTACTACGTCTCTTGACAATAGAGACGAAGGGTTGCGACTTACTACATCTCTTGACAATGGAGACGAAGGGTTGCGACTTACTACGTCTCTTGTAATGGAGACGAAGGGTTGCGACTTACTACGTCTCTTGACAATGGAGACGAGGGGTTACGACTTACTACGTCTTTTGACAGTAGAGACGAAGGGTTGCGACTTACTACGTCTCCTGACAATAGAGACGAAGGGTTGCGACTTACTACGTCTCTTGACAGTAGAGACGAAGGGTTACGACTTACTACGTTTCTTGACAGTATAGCCGAAGGGTTGCGACTTACTACGTCTCTTGACAGTAGAGACGAAGTGTTGCGACTTACTACGTCTCTTGACAATAGAGACGAAGGGTTACGACTTACTACGTCTCTTGGCAATAGAGACGAAGGGTTACGACTTACTACGTCTCTTGACAATAGAGACGAAAGTTTACGACTTACTACGTCTCTTGACAGTAGAGCCGAAGGGTTGCGACTTACTACGTCTCTTGACAATAGAGACGAAGGGTTGCGACCTACTACGTCTCTTGACAATAGAGACGAAGGGTTGCGACTTACTACGTCTCTTGACAATAGAGACGAAGATTTGCGACTTACTACGTCTCTTGACAATAGAGACGAAGGGTTGCGACTTACTACGTCTCTTGACAATAGAGACGAAGGGTTGCGACTTACTACGTCTCTTGACAGTAGAGATGAAGGGTTACGACTTACTACGTCTTTTTGACAGTAGAGACGAAGGGTTGCGACTTACTACGTCTCTTGACAGTAGAGACGAAGGGTTGCGACTTACTACGTCTCTTGACAGTAGAGACGAAGGGTTACGACTTACTACGTCTCTCGACAATAGAGACGAAGGGTTGCGACCTACTACGTCTCTTGACAATAGAGACGAAGGGTTGCGACTTACTACGTCTCTTGACAATAGAGACGAAGGGTTGCGACTTACTACGTCTCTTGACAATGGAGACGAAGGGTTACGACTTACTACGTCTCTTGACAATAGAGACGAAGGGTTGCGACTTACTACGTCTCTTGTAATGGAGACGAAGGGTTGCGACTTACTACGTCTCTTGACAATAGAGACGAAGGGTTACGACTTACTACGTCTTTTGACAGTAGAGACGAAGGGTTGCGACTTACTACGTCTCTTGACAGTAGAGACGAAGGGTTGCGACTTACTACGTCTCTTGACAGTAGAGACGAAGGGTTACGACTTACTACGTCTTTTGACAATGGAGACGAAGGGTTGCGACTTACTACGTCTCTTGACAATAGAGACGAACGGTTGCAACTTACTACGTCTCTTGACAATAGAGACGAAGGGTTACGACTTACTACGTCTCTTGACAGTAGAGACGAAGGGTTGCGACTTACTACGTTTCTTGACAATAGAAGCGAAGGGTTGCGACTTACTACGTCTCTTGACAGTAGAGACGAAGGGTTGCGACTTACTACGTCTCTTGACAATAGAGACGAAGGGTTGCGACTTACTACGTCTCTTGACAATGGAGACGAAGGGTTACGACTTACTACGTCTCTTGACAATAGAGACGAAGGGTTACGACTTACTACGTCTCTTGACAATAGAGACGAAGGGTTACGACTTACTACGTCTCTTGACAATGGAGACGAAGGGTTGCGACCTACTACGTCTCTTGACAATAGAGACGAAGGGTTGCGACTTACTACGTCTCTTGACAATGGAGACGAAGGGTTGCGACTTACTACGTCTCTTGTAATGGAGACGAAGGGTTGCGACTTACTACGTCTCTTGACAATGGAGACGAAGGGTTACGACTTACTACGTCTCTTGACAATAGAGACGAAGGGTTGCGACTTACTACGTCTCTTGACAATAGAGACGAAGGGTTACGACTTACTACGTCTCTTGACAATAGAGACGAAGGGTTACGACTTACTACGTCTCTTGACAATAGAGACGAAGGGTTGCGACTTACTACGTCTCTTGTCAATGGAGACGAAGGGTTGCGACTTACTACGTCTCTTGACAGTAGAGACGAAGGGTTACGACTTACTACGTCTCTTGACAGTAGAGACGAAGGGTTACGACTTACTACGTCTCTTGACAGTAGAGACGAAGGGTTGCGACTTACTACGTCTCTTGACAATAGAGACGAAGGGTTGCGACTTACTACGTCTCTTGACAGTAGAGACGAAGGGTTACGACTTACTACGTCTCTTGACAGTAGAGACGAAGGGTTACGACTTACTACGTCTCTTGACAATAGAGTCGAAGGGTTACGACTTACTACGTCTCTTGACAGTAGAGACGAAGGGTTACGACTTACTACGTCTCTTGACAGTAGAGACGAAGGGTTGCGACTTACTACGTCTCTTGACAGTAGAGACGAAGAGTTGCGACTTACTACGTCTCTTGACAATAGAGACGAAGGGTTGCGACTTACTACGTCTCTTGAGAGTAGAGACGAAGGGTTACGACTTACTACGTCTCTTGACAGTAGAGACGAAGGGTTGCGACTTACTACGTCTCTTGACAATAGAGACGAAGGGTTGCGACCTACTACGTCTCTTGATAATAGAGACGAAGGGTTACGACTTACTACGTCTCTTGACAGTAGAGACGAAGGGTTACGACTTACTACGTCTCTTGACAATAGAGACGAAGGGTTACGACTTACTACGTCTCTTGACAATAGAGACGAAAATTTACGACTTACTACGTCTCTTGACAGTAGAGCCGAAGGGTTGCGACTTACTACGTCTCTTGACAATAGAGACGAAGGGTTGCGACCTACTACGTCTCTTGACAATAGAGACGAAGGGTTGCGACTTACTACGTCTCTTGACAATAGAGACGAAGGGTTGCGACTTACTACGTCTCTTGACAATAGAGACGAAGGGTTGCGACTTACTACGTCTCTTGACAGTAGAGACGAAGGGTTGCGACTTACTACGTCTCTTGACAGTAGAGACGAAGGGTTACGACTTACTACGTCTTTTGACAGTAGAGACGAAGGGTTGCGACTTACTACGTCTCTTGACAGTAGAGACGAAGGGTTGCGACTTACTACGTCTCTTGACAGTAGAGACGAAGGGTTGCGACTTACTACGTCTCTTGACAGTAGAGACGAAGGGTTACGACTTACTACGTCTTTTGACAATGGAGACGAAGGGTTGCGACTTACTACGTCTCTTGACAATAGAGACGAACGGTTGCAACTTACTACGTCTCTTGACAATAGAGACGAAGGGTTACGACTTACTACGTCTCTTGACAGTAGAGACGAAGGGTTGCGACTTACTACGTTTCTTGACAATAGAAGCGAAGGGTTGCGACTTACTACATCTCTTGACAGTAGAGACGAAGGGTTGCGACTTACTACGTCTCTTGACAATAGAGACGAAGGGTTGCGACTTACTACGTCTCTTGACAATGGAGACGAAGGGTTACGACTTACTACGTCTCTTGACAATAGAGACGAAGGGTTACGACTTACTACGTCTCTTGACAATAGAGACGAAGGGTTACGACTTACTACGTCTCTTGACAATGGAGACGAAGGGTTGCGACCTACTACGTCTCTTGACAATAGAGACGAAGGGTTGCGACTTACTACGTCTCTTGACAATGGAGACGAAGGGTTGCGACTTACTACGTCTCTTGTAATGGAGACGAAGGGTTGCGACTTACTACGTCTCTTGACAATGGAGACGAAGGGTTACGACTTACTACGTCTCTTGACAATAGAGACGAAGGGTTGCGACTTACTACGTCTCTTGACAATAGAGACGAAGGGTTACGACTTACTACGTCTCTTGACAATAGAGACGAAGGGTTACGACTTACTACGTCTCTTGACAATAGAGACGAAGGGTTGCGACTTACTACGTCTCTTGACAGTAGAGACGAAGGGTTACGACTTACTACGTCTCTTGACAGTAGAGACGAAGGGTTGCGACTTACTACGTCTCTTGACAATAGAGTCGAAGGGTTACGACTTACTACGTCTCTTGACAATAGAGACGAACGGTTGCAACTTACTACGTCTCTTGACAATAGAGACGAAGGGTTACGACTTACTACGTCTCTTGACAGTAGAGACGAAGGGTTGCGACTTACTACGTTTCTTGACAATAGAAGCGAAGGGTTGCGACTTACTACGTCTCTTGACAGTAGAGACGAAGGGTTGCGACTTACTACGTCTCTTGACAATAGAGACGAAGGGTTGCGACTTACTACGTCTCTTGACAATGGAGACGAAGGGTTACGACTTACTACGTCTCTTGACAATAGAGACGAAGGGTTACGACTTACTACGTCTCTTGACAATAGAGACGAAGGGTTACGACTTACTACGTCTCTTGACAATGGAGACGAAGGGTTGCGACCTACTACGTCTCTTGACAATAGAGACGAAGGGTTGCGACTTACTACGTCTCTTGACAATGGAGACGAAGGGTTGCGACTTACTACGTCTCTTGTAATGGAGACGAAGGGTTGCGACTTACTACGTCTCTTGACAATGGAGACGAAGGGTTACGACTTACTACGTCTCTTGACAATAGAGACGAAGGGTTGCGACTTACTACGTCTCTTGACAATAGAGACGAAGGGTTACGACTTACTACGTCTCTTGACAATAGAGACGAAGGGTTACGACTTACTACGTCTCTTGACAATAGAGACGAAGGGTTGCGACTTACTACGTCTCTTGTCAATGGAGACGAAGGGTTGCGACTTACTACGTCTCTTGACAGTAGAGACGAAGGGTTACGACTTACTACGTCTCTTGACAGTAGAGACGAAGGGTTACGACTTACTACGTCTCTTGACAGTAGAGACGAAGGGTTGCGACTTACTACGTCTCTTGACAATAGAGACGAAGGGTTGCGACTTACTACGTCTCTTGACAGTAGAGACGAAGGGTTACGACTTACTACGTCTCTTGACAGTAGAGACGAAGGGTTACGACTTACTACGTCTCTTGACAATAGAGTCGAAGGGTTACGACTTACTACGTCTCTTGACAGTAGAGACGAAGGGTTACGACTTACTACGTCTCTTGACAGTAGAGACGAAGGGTTGCGACTTACTACGTCTCTTGACAGTAGAGACGAAGAGTTGCGACTTACTACGTCTCTTGACAATAGAGACGAAGGGTTGCGACTTACTACGTCTCTTGAGAGTAGAGACGAAGGGTTACGACTTACTACGTCTCTTGACAGTAGAGACGAAGGGTTGCGACTTACTACGTCTCTTGACAATAGAGACGAAGGGTTGCGACCTACTACGTCTCTTGATAATAGAGACGAAGGGTTACGACTTACTACGTCTCTTGACAGTAGAGACGAAGGGTTACGACTTACTACGTCTCTTGACAATAGAGACGAAGGGTTACGACTTACTACGTCTCTTGACAATAGAGACGAAAATTTACGACTTACTACGTCTCTTGACAGTAGAGCCGAAGGGTTGCGACTTACTACGTCTCTTGACAATAGAGACGAAGGGTTGCGACCTACTACGTCTCTTGACAATAGAGACGAAGGGTTGCGACTTACTACGTCTCTTGACAATAGAGACGAAGGGTTGCGACTTACTACGTCTCTTGACAATAGAGACGAAGGGTTGCGACTTACTACGTCTCTTGACAGTAGAGACGAAGGGTTGCGACTTACTACGTCTCTTGACAGTAGAGACGAAGGGTTACGACTTACTACGTCTTTTGACAGTAGAGACGAAGGGTTGCGACTTACTACGTCTCTTGACAGTAGAGACGAAGGGTTGCGACTTACTACGTCTCTTGACAGTAGAGACGAAGGGTTGCGACTTACTACGTCTCTTGACAGTAGAGACGAAGGGTTACGACTTACTACGTCTTTTGACAATGGAGACGAAGGGTTGCGACTTACTACGTCTCTTGACAATAGAGACGAACGGTTGCAACTTACTACGTCTCTTGACAATAGAGACGAAGGGTTACGACTTACTACGTCTCTTGACAGTAGAGACGAAGGGTTGCGACTTACTACGTTTCTTGACAATAGAAGCGAAGGGTTGCGACTTACTACATCTCTTGACAGTAGAGACGAAGGGTTGCGACTTACTACGTCTCTTGACAATAGAGACGAAGGGTTGCGACTTACTACGTCTCTTGACAATGGAGACGAAGGGTTACGACTTACTACGTCTCTTGACAATAGAGACGAAGGGTTACGACTTACTACGTCTCTTGACAATAGAGACGAAGGGTTACGACTTACTACGTCTCTTGACAATGGAGACGAAGGGTTGCGACCTACTACGTCTCTTGACAATAGAGACGAAGGGTTGCGACTTACTACGTCTCTTGACAATGGAGACGAAGGGTTGCGACTTACTACGTCTCTTGTAATGGAGACGAAGGGTTGCGACTTACTACGTCTCTTGACAATGGAGACGAAGGGTTACGACTTACTACGTCTCTTGACAATAGAGACGAAGGGTTGCGACTTACTACGTCTCTTGACAATAGAGACGAAGGGTTACGACTTACTACGTCTCTTGACAATAGAGACGAAGGGTTACGACTTACTACGTCTCTTGACAATAGAGACGAAGGGTTGCGACTTACTACGTCTCTTGACAGTAGAGACGAAGGGTTACGACTTACTACGTCTCTTGACAGTAGAGACGAAGGGTTGCGACTTACTACGTCTCTTGACAATAGAGTCGAAGGGTTACGACTTACTACGTCTCTTGACAGTAGAGAAGAAGGGTTACGACTTACTACGTCTCTTGACAGTAGAGACGAAGGGTTGCGACTTACTACGTCTCTTGACAGTAGAGACGAAGGGTTGCGACTTACTACGTCTCTTGACAATAGAGACGAAGGGTTGCGACTTACTACGTCTCTTGACAGTAGAGACGAAGGGTTACGACTTACTACGTCTCTTGACAGTAGAGACGAAGGGTTGCGACTTACTACGTCTCTTGACAGTAGAGACGAAGGGTTACGACTTACTACGTCTCTTGACAGTAGAGACGAAGGGTTGCAACTTACTACGTCTCTTGACAGTAGAGACGAAGGGTTGCGACTTACTACATCTCTTGACAGTAGAGACGAAGTGTTGCGACTTACTACGTCTTTTGACAGTAGAGACGAAGGGTTGCGACTTACTACGTCTCTTGTCAGTAGAGACGAAGGGTTGCGACTTACTACGTCTCTTGACAGTAGAGACTAAGGGTTGCGACTTACTACGTCTTTTGACAGTAGAGACGAAGTGTTGCGACTTACTACGTCTCTTGACAATAGAGACGAAGGGTTGCGACTTACTACGTCTCTTGACAGTAGAGACGAAGGGTTGCGACTTACTACGTCTCTTGACAGTAGAGACGAAGGGTTACGACTTATTACGTCTCTTGACAATAGAGACGAAGAGTTGCGACCTACTACGTCTCTTGACAATAGAGACGAAGGGTTGCGACTTACTACGTCTCTTGACAATGGAGACGAAGGGTTGCGACTTACTACGTCTCTTGTAATGGAGACGAAGGGTTGCGACTTACTACGTCTCTTGACAATGGAGACGAAGTGTTACGGCTTACTACGTCTTTTGACAGTAGAGACGAAGGGTTGCGACTTACTACGTCTCTTGACAATAGAGACGAAGGTTGCGACTTACTACGTCTCTTGACAGTAGAGACGAACGGTTGCGACTTACTACGTCTCTTGACAATAGAGACGAAGGGTTACTACTTACTACGTCTCTTGACAGTAGAGCCGAAGGGTTGCGACTTACTACGTCTCTTGACAGTAGAGACGAAGTGTTGCGACTTACTACGTCTCTTGACAATAGAGACGAAGGGTTACGACTTACTACGTCTCTTGACAATAGAGACGAAGGTTTACGACTTACTACGTCTCTTGACACTAGAGCCGAAGGGTTGCCACTTACTACGTCTCTTGACAATAGAGACGAAGGGTTGCGACTTACTACGTCTCTTGACAGTAGAGACGAAGGGTTACGACTTACTACGTCTCTTGACAATAGAGACGAAGGGTTGCGACCTACTACGTCTCTTGACAATAGAGACGAAAGGTTGCGACTTACTACGTCTCTTGACAATGGAGACGAATGGTTGCGACTTACTACGTCTCTTGTAATGGAGACGAAGGGTTGCGACTTACTACGTCTCTTGACAATGGAGACGAAGGGTTACGACCTACTACGTCTCTTGACAATAGAGACGAAGGATGCGACTTACTACGTCTCTTGACAATAGAGACGAAGGGTTGCGACTTACTACGTCTCTTGACAGTAGAGACGAAGGGTTACGACTTACTACGTCTCTTGACAATAGAGACGAAGGGTTGCGACCTACTACGTCTCTTGACAATAGAGACGAAGGGTTGCGACTTACTACATCTCTTGACAATGGAGACGAAGGGTTGCGACTTACTACGTCTCTTGTAATGGAGACGAAGGGTTGCGACTTACTACGTCTCTTGACAATGGAGACGAGGGGTTACGACTTACTACGTCTTTTGACAGTAGAGACGAAGGGTTGCGACTTACTACGTCTCCTGACAATAGAGACGAAGGGTTGCGACTTACTACGTCTCTTGACAGTAGAGACGAAGGGTTACGACTTACTACGTTTCTTGACAGTATAGCCGAAGGGTTGCGACTTACTACGTCTCTTGACAGTAGAGACGAAGTGTTGCGACTTACTACGTCTCTTGACAATAGAGACGAAGGGTTACGACTTACTACGTCTCTTGGCAATAGAGACGAAGGGTTACGACTTACTACGTCTCTTGACAATAGAGACGAAAGTTTACGACTTACTACGTCTCTTGACAGTAGAGCCGAAGGGTTGCGACTTACTACGTCTCTTGACAATAGAGACGAAGGGTTGCGACCTACTACGTCTCTTGACAATAGAGACGAAGGGTTGCGACTTACTACGTCTCTTGACAATAGAGACGAAGATTTGCGACTTACTACGTCTCTTGACAATAGAGACGAAGGGTTGCGACTTACTACGTCTCTTGACAATAGAGACGAAGGGTTGCGACTTACTACGTCTCTTGACAGTAGAGATGAAGGGTTACGACTTACTACGTCTTTTTGACAGTAGAGACGAAGGGTTGCGACTTACTACGTCTCTTGACAGTAGAGACGAAGGGTTGCGACTTACTACGTCTCTTGACAGTAGAGACGAAGGGTTACGACTTACTACGTCTCTCGACAATAGAGACGAAGGGTTGCGACCTACTACGTCTCTTGACAATAGAGACGAAGGGTTGCGACTTACTACGTCTCTTGACAATAGAGACGAAGGGTTGCGACTTACTACGTCTCTTGACAATGGAGACGAAGGGTTACGACTTACTACGTCTCTTGACAATAGAGACGAAGGGTTGCGACTTACTACGTCTCTTGTAATGGAGACGAAGGGTTGCGACTTACTACGTCTCTTGACAATGGAGACGAAGGGTTACGACTTACTACGTCTCTTGACAATAGAGACGAAGGGTTGCGACTTACTACGTCTCTTGACAATGGAGACGAAGGGTTACGACTTACTACGTCTCTTGACAATAGAGACGAAGGGTTACGACTTACTACGTCTCTTGACAATAGAGACGAAGGGTTACGACTTACTACGTCTCTTGACAATGGAGACGAAGGGTTGCGACCTACTACGTCTCTTGACAATAGAGACGAAGGGTTGCGACTTACTACGTCTCTTGACAATGGAGACGAAGGGTTGCGACTTACTACGTCTCTTGACAATAGAGACGAAGGGTTGCGACTTACTACGTCTCTTGTCAATGGAGACGAAGGGTTGCGACTTACTACGTCTCTTGACAATAGAGACGAAGGGTTGCGACTTACTACGTCTCTTGACAATAGAGACGAAGGGTTGCGACTTACTACGTCTCTTGACAATAGAGACGAAGGGTTACGACTTACTACGTCTCTTGTCAATGGAGACGAAGGGTTGCGACTTACTACGTCTCTTGACAATATAGACGAAGGGTTGCGACTTACTACGTCTCTTGACAATAGAGACGAAGGGTTGCGACTTACTACGTCTCTTGTCAATGGAGACGAAGGGTTGCGACTTACTACGTCTCTTGACAATAGAGACAAAGGGTTGCGACTTACTACGTCTCTTGACAATAGAGACGAAGGGTTACGACTTACTACGTCTCTTTACAATAGAGACGAAGGGTTGCGACTTACTACGTCTCTTGTCAATGGAGACGAAGGGTTGCGACTTACTACGTCTCTTGACAGTAGAGACGAAGGGTTACGACTTACTACGTCTCTTGACAATAGAGACGAAGGGTTGCGACTTACTACGTCTCTTGACAGTAGAGACGATGGGTTACGACTTACTACGTCTCTTGGCAGTAGAGACGAAGGGTTGCGACTTACTACGTCTCTTGACAATAGAGACGAAGGGTTACGACTTACTACGTCTCTTGACAGTAGAGACGAAGGGTTGCGACTTACTACGTCTCTTGATAGTAGAGACGAAGGGTTCCGGCTTACTACGTCTCTTGACAATAGAGACGAAGGGTTGCGACTTACTACGTCTCTTGACAGTAGAGACGAAGGGTTACGACTTACTACGTCTCTTGACAATAGAGACGAAGGGTTGCGACCTACTACGTCTCTTTACAATAGAGACGAAGGGTTGCGACTTACTACGTCTCTTGTCAATGGAGACGAAGGGTTGCGACTTACTACGTCTCTTGACAGTAGAGACGAAGGGTTACGACTTACTACGTCTCTTGACAGTAGAGACGAAGGGTTACGACTTACTACGTCTCTTGACAGTAGAGACGAACGGCTGCGACTTACTACGTCTCCTGACAATAGAGACGAAGGGTTGCGACTTACTACGTCTCTTGACAGTAGAGACGATGGGTTACGACTTACTACGTCTCTTGACAGTAGAGACGAAGGGTTGCGACTTACTACGTCTCTTGACAATAGAGACGAAGGGTTACGACTTACTACGTCTCTTGACAGTAGAGACGAAGGGTTGCGACTTACTACGTCTCTTGACAGTAGAGACGAAGGGTTCCGGCTTACTACGTCTCTTGACAGTAGAGACGAAGGGTTGCGACTTACTACGTCTCTTGACAGTAGAGACGAAGGGTTACGACTTACTACGTCTCTTGACAATAGAGACGAAGGGTTGCGACCTACTACGTCTCTTGACAATAGAGACGAAGGGTTGCGACTTACTACGTCTCTTGACAATGGAGACGAAGGGTTGCGACTTACTACGTCTCTTGTAATGGAGACGAAGGGTTGCGACTTACTACGTCTCTTGACAATGGAGACGAAGTGTTACGGCTTACTACGTCTTTTGACAGTAGAGACGAAGGGTTGCGACTTACTACGTCTCTTGACAATAGAGACGAAGGTTGCGACTTACTACGTCTCTTGACAGTAGAGACGAACGGTTGCGACTTACTACGTCTCTTGACAATAGAGACGAAGGGTTACGACTTACTACGTCTCTTGACAGTAGAGCCGAAGGGTTGCGACTTACTACGTCTCTTGACAGTAGAGACGAAGTGTTGCGACTTACTACGTCTCTTGACAATAGAGACGAAGGGTTACGACTTACTACGTCTCTTGACAATAGAGACGAAGGGTTACGACTTACTACGTCTCTTGACAATAGAGACGAAGGTTTACGACTTACTACGTCTCTTGACACTAGAGCCGAAGGGTTGCCACTTACTACGTCTCTTGACAATAGAGACGAAGGGTTGCGACTTACTACGTCTCTTGACAGTAGAGACGAAGGGTTACGACTTACTACGTCTCTTGACAATAGAGACGAAGGGTTGCGACCTACTACGTCTCTTGACAATAGAGACGAAAGGTTGCGACTTACTACGTCTCTTGACAAAGGAGACGAATGGTTGCGACTTACTACGTCTCTTGTAATGGAGACGAAGGGTTGCGACTTACTACGTCTCTTGACAATGGAGACGAAGGGTTACGACTTACTACGTCTCTTGACAGTAGAGACGAAGGGTTACGACTTACTACGTCTCTTGACAATAGAGACGAAGGGTTGCGACCTACTACGTCTCTTGACAATAGAGACGAAAGGTTGCGACTTACTACGTCTCTTGACAAAGGAGACGAATGGTTGCGACTTACTACGTCTCTTGTAATGGAGACGAAGGGTTGCGACTTACTACGTCTCTTGACAATGGAGACGAAGGGTTACGACTTACTACGTCTCTTGACAGTAGAGACGAAGGGTTACGACTTACTACGTCTCTTGACAATAGAGACGAAGGGTTGCGACTTACTACGTTTCTTGACAATAGAAGCGAAGGGTTGCGACTTACTACATCTCTTGACAGTAGAGACGAAGGGTTGCGACTTACTACGTCTCTTGACAATAGAGACGAAGGGTTGCGACTTACTACGTCTCTTGACAATGGAGACGAAGGGTTACGACTTACTACGTCTCTTGACAATAGAGACGAAGGGTTACGACTTACTACGTCTCTTGACAATAGAGACGAAGGGTTACGACTTACTACGTCTCTTGACAATGGAGACGAAGGGTTGCGACCTACTACGTCTCTTGACAATAGAGACGAAGGGTTGCGACTTACTACGTCTCTTGACAATGGAGACGAAGGGTTGCGACTTACTACGTCTCTTGTAATGGAGACGAAGGGTTGCGACTTACTACGTCTCTTGACAATGGAGACGAAGGGTTACGACTTACTACGTCTCTTGACAATAGAGACGAAGGGTTGCGACTTACTACGTCTCTTGACAATAGAGACGAAGGGTTACGACTTACTACGTCTCTTGACAATAGAGACGAAGGGTTACGACTTACTACGTCTCTTGACAATAGAGACGAAGGGTTGCGACTTACTACGTCTCTTGACAGTAGAGACGAAGGGTTACGACTTACTACGTCTCTTGACAGTAGAGACGAAGGGTTGCGACTTACTACGTCTCTTGACAATAGAGTCGAAGGGTTACGACTTACTACGTCTCTTGACAGTAGAGAAGAAGGGTTACGACTTACTACGTCTCTTGACAGTAGAGACGAAGAGTTGCGACTTACTACGTCTCTTGACAGTAGAGACGAAGGGTTGCGACTTACTACGTCTCTTGACAATAGAGACGAAGGGTTGCGACTTACTACGTCTCTTGACAGTAGAGACGAAGGGTTACGACTTACTACGTCTCTTGACAGTAGAGACGAAGGGTTGCGACTTACTACGTCTCTTGACAGTAGAGACGAAGGGTTACGACTTACTACGTCTCTTGACAGTAGAGACGAAGGGTTGCAACTTACTACGTCTCTTGACAGTAGAGACGAAGGGTTGCGACTTACTACATCTCTTGACAGTAGAGACGAAGTGTTGCGACTTACTACGTCTTTTGACAGTAGAGACGAAGGGTTGCGACTTACTACGTCTCTTGTCAGTAGAGACGAAGGGTTGCGACTTACTACGTCTCTTGACAGTAGAGACTAAGGGTTGCGACTTACTACGTCTTTTGACAGTAGAGACGAAGTGTTGCGACTTACTACGTCTCTTGACAATAGAGACGAAGGGTTGCGACTTACTACGTCTCTTGACAGTAGAGACGAAGGGTTGCGACTTACTACGTCTCTTGACAGTAGAGACGAAGGGTTACGACTTATTACGTCTCTTGACAATAGAGACGAAGAGTTGCGACCTACTACGTCTCTTGACAATAGAGACGAAGGGTTGCGACTTACTACGTCTCTTGACAATGGAGACGAAGGGTTGCGACTTACTACGTCTCTTGTAATGGAGACGAAGGGTTGCGACTTACTACGTCTCTTGACAATGGAGACGAAGTGTTACGGCTTACTACGTCTTTTGACAGTAGAGACGAAGGGTTGCGACTTACTACGTCTCTTGACAATAGAGACGAAGGTTGCGACTTACTACGTCTCTTGACAGTAGAGACGAACGGTTGCGACTTACTACGTCTCTTGACAATAGAGACGAAGGGTTACTACTTACTACGTCTCTTGACAGTAGAGCCGAAGGGTTGCGACTTACTACGTCTCTTGACAGTAGAGACGAAGTGTTGCGACTTACTACGTCTCTTGACAATAGAGACGAAGGGTTACGACTTACTACGTCTCTTGACAATAGAGACGAAGGTTTACGACTTACTACGTCTCTTGACACTAGAGCCGAAGGGTTGCCACTTACTACGTCTCTTGACAATAGAGACGAAGGGTTGCGACTTACTACGTCTCTTGACAGTAGAGACGAAGGGTTACGACTTACTACGTCTCTTGACAATAGAGACGAAGGGTTGCGACCTACTACGTCTCTTGACAATAGAGACGAAAGGTTGCGACTTACTACGTCTCTTGACAATGGAGACGAATGGTTGCGACTTACTACGTCTCTTGTAATGGAGACGAAGGGTTGCGACTTACTACGTCTCTTGACAATGGAGACGAAGGGTTACGACCTACTACGTCTCTTGACAATAGAGACGAAGGATGCGACTTACTACGTCTCTTGACAATAGAGACGAAGGGTTGCGACTTACTACGTCTCTTGACAGTAGAGACGAAGGGTTACGACTTACTACGTCTCTTGACAATAGAGACGAAGGGTTGCGACCTACTACGTCTCTTGACAATAGAGACGAAGGGTTGCGACTTACTACATCTCTTGACAATGGAGACGAAGGGTTGCGACTTACTACGTCTCTTGTAATGGAGACGAAGGGTTGCGACTTACTACGTCTCTTGACAATGGAGACGAGGGGTTACGACTTACTACGTCTTTTGACAGTAGAGACGAAGGGTTGCGACTTACTACGTCTCCTGACAATAGAGACGAAGGGTTGCGACTTACTACGTCTCTTGACAGTAGAGACGAAGGGTTACGACTTACTACGTTTCTTGACAGTATAGCCGAAGGGTTGCGACTTACTACGTCTCTTGACAGTAGAGACGAAGTGTTGCGACTTACTACGTCTCTTGACAATAGAGACGAAGGGTTACGACTTACTACGTCTCTTGGCAATAGAGACGAAGGGTTACGACTTACTACGTCTCTTGACAATAGAGACGAAAGTTTACGACTTACTACGTCTCTTGACAGTAGAGCCGAAGGGTTGCGACTTACTACGTCTCTTGACAATAGAGACGAAGGGTTGCGACCTACTACGTCTCTTGACAATAGAGACGAAGGGTTGCGACTTACTACGTCTCTTGACAATAGAGACGAAGATTTGCGACTTACTACGTCTCTTGACAATAGAGACGAAGGGTTGCGACTTACTACGTCTCTTGACAATAGAGACGAAGGGTTGCGACTTACTACGTCTCTTGACAGTAGAGATGAAGGGTTACGACTTACTACGTCTTTTTGACAGTAGAGACGAAGGGTTGCGACTTACTACGTCTCTTGACAGTAGAGACGAAGGGTTGCGACTTACTACGTCTCTTGACAGTAGAGACGAAGGGTTACGACTTACTACGTCTCTCGACAATAGAGACGAAGGGTTGCGACCTACTACGTCTCTTGACAATAGAGACGAAGGGTTGCGACTTACTACGTCTCTTGACAATAGAGACGAAGGGTTGCGACTTACTACGTCTCTTGACAATGGAGACGAAGGGTTACGACTTACTACGTCTCTTGACAATAGAGACGAAGGGTTGCGACTTACTACGTCTCTTGTAATGGAGACGAAGGGTTGCGACTTACTACGTCTCTTGACAATGGAGACGAAGGGTTACGACTTACTACGTCTCTTGACAATAGAGACGAAGGGTTGCGACTTACTACGTCTCTTGACAATGGAGACGAAGGGTTACGACTTACTACGTCTCTTGACAATAGAGACGAAGGGTTACGACTTACTACGTCTCTTGACAATAGAGACGAAGGGTTACGACTTACTACGTCTCTTGACAATGGAGACGAAGGGTTGCGACCTACTACGTCTCTTGACAATAGAGACGAAGGGTTGCGACTTACTACGTCTCTTGACAATGGAGACGAAGGGTTGCGACTTACTACGTCTCTTGACAATAGAGACGAAGGGTTGCGACTTACTACGTCTCTTGTCAATGGAGACGAAGGGTTGCGACTTACTACGTCTCTTGACAATAGAGACGAAGGGTTGCGACTTACTACGTCTCTTGACAATAGAGACGAAGGGTTGCGACTTACTACGTCTCTTGACAATAGAGACGAAGGGTTACGACTTACTACGTCTCTTGTCAATGGAGACGAAGGGTTGCGACTTACTACGTCTCTTGACAATATAGACGAAGGGTTGCGACTTACTACGTCTCTTGACAATAGAGACGAAGGGTTGCGACTTACTACGTCTCTTGTCAATGGAGACGAAGGGTTGCGACTTACTACGTCTCTTGACAATAGAGACAAAGGGTTGCGACTTACTACGTCTCTTGACAATAGAGACGAAGGGTTACGACTTACTACGTCTCTTTACAATAGAGACGAAGGGTTGCGACTTACTACGTCTCTTGTCAATGGAGACGAAGGGTTGCGACTTACTACGTCTCTTGACAGTAGAGACGAAGGGTTACGACTTACTACGTCTCTTGACAATAGAGACGAAGGGTTGCGACTTACTACGTCTCTTGACAGTAGAGACGATGGGTTACGACTTACTACGTCTCTTGGCAGTAGAGACGAAGGGTTGCGACTTACTACGTCTCTTGACAATAGAGACGAAGGGTTACGACTTACTACGTCTCTTGACAGTAGAGACGAAGGGTTGCGACTTACTACGTCTCTTGACAGTAGAGACGAAGGGTTCCGGCTTACTACGTCTCTTGACAATAGAGACGAAGGGTTGCGACTTACTACGTCTCTTGACAGTAGAGACGAAGGGTTACGACTTACTACGTCTCTTGACAATAGAGACGAAGGGTTGCGACCTACTACGTCTCTTTACAATAGAGACGAAGGGTTGCGACTTACTACGTCTCTTGTCAATGGAGACGAAGGGTTGCGACTTACTACGTCTCTTGACAGTAGAGACGAAGGGTTACGACTTACTACGTCTCTTGACAGTAGAGACGAAGGGTTACGACTTACTACGTCTCTTGACAGTAGAGACGAACGGCTGCGACTTACTACGTCTCCTGACAATAGAGACGAAGGGTTGCGACTTACTACGTCTCTTGACAGTAGAGACGATGGGTTACGACTTACTACGTCTCTTGACAGTAGAGACGAAGGGTTGCGACTTACTACGTCTCTTGACAATAGAGACGAAGGGTTACGACTTACTACGTCTCTTGACAGTAGAGACGAAGGGTTGCGACTTACTACGTCTCTTGACAGTAGAGACGAAGGGTTCCGGCTTACTACGTCTCTTGACAGTAGAGACGAAGGGTTGCGACTTACTACGTCTCTTGACAGTAGAGACGAAGGGTTACGACTTACTACGTCTCTTGACAATAGAGACGAAGGGTTGCGACCTACTACGTCTCTTGACAATAGAGACGAAGGGTTGCGACTTACTACGTCTCTTGACAATGGAGACGAAGGGTTGCGACTTACTACGTCTCTTGTAATGGAGACGAAGGGTTGCGACTTACTACGTCTCTTGACAATGGAGACGAAGTGTTACGGCTTACTACGTCTTTTGACAGTAGAGACGAAGGGTTGCGACTTACTACGTCTCTTGACAATAGAGACGAAGGTTGCGACTTACTACGTCTCTTGACAGTAGAGACGAACGGTTGCGACTTACTACGTCTCTTGACAATAGAGACGAAGGGTTACGACTTACTACGTCTCTTGACAGTAGAGCCGAAGGGTTGCGACTTACTACGTCTCTTGACAGTAGAGACGAAGTGTTGCGACTTACTACGTCTCTTGACAATAGAGACGAAGGGTTACGACTTACTACGTCTCTTGACAATAGAGACGAAGGGTTACGACTTACTACGTCTCTTGACAATAGAGACGAAGGTTTACGACTTACTACGTCTCTTGACACTAGAGCCGAAGGGTTGCCACTTACTACGTCTCTTGACAATAGAGACGAAGGGTTGCGACTTACTACGTCTCTTGACAGTAGAGACGAAGGGTTACGACTTACTACGTCTCTTGACAATAGAGACGAAGGGTTGCGACCTACTACGTCTCTTGACAATAGAGACGAAAGGTTGCGACTTACTACGTCTCTTGACAAAGGAGACGAATGGTTGCGACTTACTACGTCTCTTGTAATGGAGACGAAGGGTTGCGACTTACTACGTCTCTTGACAATGGAGACGAAGGGTTACTACCTACTACGTCTCTTGACAATAGAGACGAAGGATGCGACTTACTACGTCTCTTGACAATAGAGACGAAGGGTTGCGACTTACTACGTCTCTTGACAGTAGAGACGAAGGGTTGCGACTTACTACGTCTCTTGACAGTAGAGACGAAGGGTTACGACTTACTACGTCTCTTGACAATAGAGACGAAGGGTTGCGACCTACTACGTCTCTTGACAATAGAGACGAAGGGTTGCGACTTACTACATCTCTTGACAATGGAGACGAAGGGTTGCGACTTACTACATCTCTTGTAATGGAGACGAAGGGTTGCGACTTACTCCATCTCTTGACAATGGAGACGAAGGGTTACGACTTACTACGTCTTTTGACAATAGAGACGAAGGGTTGCGACTTACTACGTCTCCTGACAATAGAGACGAAGGGTTGCGACTTACTACGTCTCTTGACAGTAGAGACGAAGGGTTACGACTTACTACGTTTCTTGACAGTATAGCCGAAGGGTTGCGACTTACTACGTCTCTTGACAATAGAGACGAAGGGTTACGACTTACTACGTCTCTTGACAATGGAGACGAAGGGTTGCGACCTACTACGTCTCTTGACAATAGAGACGAAGGGTTGCGACTTACTACGTCTCTTGACAATGGAGACGAAGGGTTGCGACTTACTACGTCTCTTGTAATATAGACGAAGGGTTGCGACTTACTACGTCTCTTGACAATAGAGACGAAGGGTTGCGACTTACTACGTCTCTTGTCAATGGAGACGAAGGGTTGCGACTTACTACGTCTCTTGACAATAGAGACAAAGGGTTGCGACTTACTACGTCTCTTGACAATAGAGACGAAGGGTTACGACTTACTACGTCTCTTTACAATAGAGACGAAGGGTTGCGACTTACTACGTCTCTTGTCAATGGAGACGAAGGGTTGCGACTTACTACGTCTCTTGACAGTAGAGACGAAGGGTTACGACTTACTACGTCTCTTGACAATAGAGACGAAGGGTTGCGACTTACTACGTCTCTTGACAGTAGAGACGATGGGTTACGACTTACTACGTCTCTTGGCAGTAGAGACGAAGGGTTGCGACTTACTACGTCTCTTGACAATAGAGACGAAGGGTTACGACTTACTACGTCTCTTGACAGTAGAGACGAAGGGTTGCGACTTACTACGTCTCTTGACAGTAGAGACGAAGGGTTCCGGCTTACTACGTCTCTTGACAATAGAGACGAAGGGTTGCGACTTACTACGTCTCTTGACAGTAGAGACGAAGGGTTACGACTTACTACGTCTCTTGACAATAGAGACGAAGGGTTGCGACCTACTACGTCTCTTTACAATAGAGACGAAGGGTTGCGACTTACTACGTCTCTTGTCAATGGAGACGAAGGGTTGCGACTTACTACGTCTCTTGACAGTAGAGACGAAGGGTTACGACTTACTACGTCTCTTGACAGTAGAGACGAAGGGTTACGACTTACTACGTCTCTTGACAGTAGAGACGAACGGCTGCGACTTACTACGTCTCCTGACAATAGAGACGAAGGGTTGCGACTTACTACGTCTCTTGACAGTAGAGACGATGGGTTACGACTTACTACGTCTCTTGACAGTAGAGACGAAGGGTTGCGACTTACTACGTCTCTTGACAATAGAGACGAAGGGTTACGACTTACTACGTCTCTTGACAGTAGAGACGAAGGGTTGCGACTTACTACGTCTCTTGACAGTAGAGACGAAGGGTTCCGGCTTACTACGTCTCTTGACAGTAGAGACGAAGGGTTGCGACTTACTACGTCTCTTGACAGTAGAGACGAAGGGTTACGACTTACTACGTCTCTTGACAATAGAGACGAAGGGTTGCGACCTACTACGTCTCTTGACAATAGAGACGAAGGGTTGCGACTTACTACGTCTCTTGACAATGGAGACGAAGGGTTGCGACTTACTACGTCTCTTGTAATGGAGACGAAGGGTTGCGACTTACTACGTCTCTTGACAATGGAGACGAAGTGTTACGGCTTACTACGTCTTTTGACAGTAGAGACGAAGGGTTGCGACTTACTACGTCTCTTGACAATAGAGACGAAGGTTGCGACTTACTACGTCTCTTGACAGTAGAGACGAACGGTTGCGACTTACTACGTCTCTTGACAATAGAGACGAAGGGTTACGACTTACTACGTCTCTTGACAGTAGAGCCGAAGGGTTGCGACTTACTACGTCTCTTGACAGTAGAGACGAAGTGTTGCGACTTACTACGTCTCTTGACAATAGAGACGAAGGGTTACGACTTACTACGTCTCTTGACAATAGAGACGAAGGGTTACGACTTACTACGTCTCTTGACAATAGAGACGAAGGTTTACGACTTACTACGTCTCTTGACACTAGAGCCGAAGGGTTGCCACTTACTACGTCTCTTGACAATAGAGACGAAGGGTTGCGACTTACTACGTCTCTTGACAGTAGAGACGAAGGGTTACGACTTACTACGTCTCTTGACAATAGAGACGAAGGGTTGCGACCTACTACGTCTCTTGACAATAGAGACGAAAGGTTGCGACTTACTACGTCTCTTGACAAAGGAGACGAATGGTTGCGACTTACTACGTCTCTTGTAATGGAGACGAAGGGTTGCGACTTACTACGTCTCTTGACAATGGAGACGAAGGGTTACTACCTACTACGTCTCTTGACAATAGAGACGAAGGATGCGACTTACTACGTCTCTTGACAATAGAGACGAAGGGTTGCGACTTACTACGTCTCTTGACAGTAGAGACGAAGGGTTGCGACTTACTACGTCTCTTGACAGTAGAGACGAAGGGTTACGACTTACTACGTCTCTTGACAATAGAGACGAAGGGTTGCGACCTACTACGTCTCTTGACAATAGAGACGAAGGGTTGCGACTTACTACATCTCTTGACAATGGAGACGAAGGGTTGCGACTTACTACATCTCTTGTAATGGAGACGAAGGGTTGCGACTTACTCCATCTCTTGACAATGGAGACGAAGGGTTACGACTTACTACGTCTTTTGACAATAGAGACGAAGGGTTGCGACTTACTACGTCTCCTGACAATAGAGACGAAGGGTTGCGACTTACTACGTCTCTTGACAGTAGAGACGAAGGGTTACGACTTACTACGTTTCTTGACAGTATAGCCGAAGGGTTGCGACTTACTACGTCTCTTGACAATAGAGACGAAGGGTTACGACTTACTACGTCTCTTGACAATGGAGACGAAGGGTTGCGACCTACTACGTCTCTTGACAATAGAGACGAAGGGTTGCGACTTACTACGTCTCTTGACAATGGAGACGAAGGGTTGCGACTTACTACGTCTCTTGTAATATAGACGAAGGGTTGCGACTTACTACGTCTCTTGACAATAGAGACGAAGGGTTGCGACTTACTACGTCTCTTGTCAATGGAGACGAAGGGTTGCGACTTACTACGTCTCTTGACAATAGAGACAAAGGGTTGCGACTTACTACGTCTCTTGACAATAGAGACGAAGGGTTACGACTTACTACGTCTCTTTACAATAGAGACGAAGGGTTGCGACTTACTACGTCTCTTGTCAATGGAGACGAAGGGTTGCGACTTACTACGTCTCTTGACAGTAGAGACGAAGGGTTACGACTTACTACGTCTCTTGACAATAGAGACGAAGGGTTGCGACTTACTACGTCTCTTGACAGTAGAGACGATGGGTTACGACTTACTACGTCTCTTGGCAGTAGAGACGAAGGGTTGCGACTTACTACGTCTCTTGACAATAGAGACGAAGGGTTACGACTTACTACGTCTCTTGACAGTAGAGACGAAGGGTTGCGACTTACTACGTCTCTTGACAGTAGAGACGAAGGGTTCCGGCTTACTACGTCTCTTGACAATAGAGACGAAGGGTTGCGACTTACTACGTCTCTTGACAGTAGAGACGAAGGGTTACGACTTACTACGTCTCTTGACAATAGAGACGAAGGGTTGCGACCTACTACGTCTCTTTACAATAGAGACGAAGGGTTGCGACTTACTACGTCTCTTGTCAATGGAGACGAAGGGTTGCGACTTACTACGTCTCTTGACAGTAGAGACGAAGGGTTACGACTTACTACGTCTCTTGACAGTAGAGACGAAGGGTTACGACTTACTACGTCTCTTGACAGTAGAGACGAACGGCTGCGACTTACTACGTCTCCTGACAATAGAGACGAAGGGTTGCGACTTACTACGTCTCTTGACAGTAGAGACGATGGGTTACGACTTACTACGTCTCTTGACAGTAGAGACGAAGGGTTGCGACTTACTACGTCTCTTGACAATAGAGACGAAGGGTTACGACTTACTACGTCTCTTGACAGTAGAGACGAAGGGTTGCGACTTACTACGTCTCTTGACAGTAGAGACGAAGGGTTCCGGCTTACTACGTCTCTTGACAGTAGAGACGAAGGGTTGCGACTTACTACGTCTCTTGACAGTAGAGACGAAGGGTTACGACTTACTACGTCTCTTGACAATAGAGACGAAGGGTTGCGACCTACTACGTCTCTTGACAATAGAGACGAAGGGTTGCGACTAACTACGTCTCTTGACAATGGAGACGAAGGGTTGCGACTTACTACGTCTCTTGTAATGGAGACGAAGGGTTGCGACTTACTACGTCTCTTGACAATGGAGACGAAGTGTTACGGCTTACTACGTCTTTTGACAGTAGAGACGAAGGGTTGCGACTTACTACGTCTCTTGACAATAGAGACGAAGGTTGCGACTTACTACGTCTCTTGACAGTAGAGACGAACGGTTGCGACTTACTACGTCTCTTGACAATAGAGACGAAGGGTTACGACTTACTACGTCTCTTGACAGTAGAGCCGAAGGGTTGCGACTTACTACGTCTCTTGACAGTAGAGACGAAGTGTTGCGACTTACTACGTCTCTTGACAATAGAGACGAAGGGTTACGACTTACTACGTCTCTTGACAATAGAGACGAAGGGTTACGACTTACTACGTCTCTTGACAATAGAGACGAAGGTTTACGACTTACTACGTCTCTTGACACTAGAGCCGAAGGGTTGCCACTTACTACGTCTCTTGACAATAGAGACGAAGGGTTGCGACTTACTACGTCTCTTGACAGTAGAGACGAAGGGTTACGACTTACTACGTCTCTTGACAATAGAGACGAAGGGTTGCGACCTACTACGTCTCTTGACAATAGAGACGAAAGGTTGCGACTTACTACGTCTCTTGACAAAGGAGACGAATGGTTGCGACTTACTACGTCTCTTGTAATGGAGACGAAGGGTTGCGACTTACTACGTCTCTTGACAATGGAGACGAAGGGTTACTACCTACTACGTCTCTTGACAATAGAGACGAAGGATGCGACTTACTACGTCTCTTGACAATAGAGACGAAGGGTTGCGACTTACTACGTCTCTTGACAGTAGAGACGAAGGGTTGCGACCTACTACGTCTCTTGACAGTAGAGACGAAGGGTTACGACTTACTACTTCTCTTGACAATAGAGACGAAGGGTTGCGACCTACTACGTCTCTTGACAATAGAGACGAAGGGTTGCGACTTACTACATCTCTTGACAATGGAGACGAAGGGTTGCGACTTACTACATCTCTTGTAATGGAGACGAAGGGTTGCGACTTACTCCATCTCTTGACAATGGAGACGAAGGGTTACGACTTACTACGTCTTTTGACAATAGAGACGAAGGGTTGCGACTTACTACGTCTCCTGACAATAGAGACGAAGGGTTGCGATTACTACGTCTCTTGACAGTAGAGACGAAGGGTTACGACTTACTACGTTTCTTGACAGTATAGCCGAAGGGTTGCGACTTACTACGTCTCTTGACAATAGAGACGAAGGGTTACGACTTACTACGTCTCTTGACAATGGAGACGAAGGGTTGCGACCTACTACGTCTCTTGACAATAGAGACGAAGGGTTGCGACTTACTACGTCTCTTGACAATGGAGACGAAGGGTTGCGACTTACTACGTCTCTTGTAATGGAGACGAAGGGTTGCGACTTACTACGTCTCTTGACAATGGAGACGAAGGGTTACGACTTACTACGTCTCTTGACAATAGAGACGAAGGGTTGCGACTTACTACGTCTCTTGACAATAGAGACGAAGGGTTACGACTTACTACGTCTCTTGACAATAGAGACGAAGGGTTACGACTTACTACGTCTCTTGACAATAGAGACGAAGGGTTGCGACTTACTACGTCTCTTGTCAATGGAGACGAAGGGTTGCGACTTACTACGTCTCTTGACAGTAGAGACGAAGGGTTACGACTTACTACGTCTCTTGACAGTAGAGACGAAGGGTTACGACTTACTACGTCTCTTGACAGTAGAGACGAAGGGTTGCGACTTACTACGTCTCTTGAAAATAGAGACGAAGGGTTGCGACTTACTACGTCTCTTGACAGTAGAGACGAAGGGTTACGACTTACTACGTCTCTTGACAGTAGAGACGAAGGGTTGCGACTTACTACGTCTCTTGACAATAGAGTCGAAGGGTTACGACTTACTACGTCTCTTGACAGTAGAGAAGAAGGGTTACGACTTACTACGTCTCTTGACAGTAGAGACGAAGGGTTGCGACTTACTACGTCTCTTGACAGTAGAGACGAAGGGTTGCGACTTACTACGTCTCTTGACAATAGAGACGAAGGGTTGCGACTTACTACGTCTCTTGACAGTAGAGACGAAGGGTTACGACTTACTACGTCTCTTGACAGTAGAGACGAAGGGTTGCGACTTACTACGTCTCTTGACAGTAGAGACGAAGGGTTACGACTTACTACGTCTCTTGACAGTAGAGACGAAGGGTTGCAACTTACTACGTCTCTTGACAGTAGAGACGAAGGGTTGCGACTTACTACATCTCTTGACAGTAGAGACGAAGTGTTGCGACTTACTACGTCTTTTGACAGTAGAGACGAAGGGTTGCGACTTACTACGTCTCTTGTCAGTAGAGACGAAGGGTTGCGACTTACTACGTCTCTTGACAGTAGAGACTAAGGGTTGCGACTTACTACGTCTTTTGACAGTAGAGACGAAGTGTTGCGACTTACTACGTCTCTTGACAATAGAGACGAAGGGTTGCGACTTACTACGTCTCTTGACAGTAGAGACGAAGGGTTGCGACTTACTACGTCTCTTGACAGTAGAGACGAAGGGTTACGACTTATTACGTCTCTTGACAATAGAGACGAAGAGTTGCGACCTACTACGTCTCTTGACAATAGAGACGAAGGGTTGCGACTTACTACGTCTCTTGACAATGGAGACGAAGGGTTGCGACTTACTACGTCTCTTGTAATGGAGACGAAGGGTTGCGACTTACTACGTCTCTTGACAATGGAGACGAAGTGTTACGGCTTACTACGTCTTTTGACAGTAGAGACGAAGGGTTGCGACTTACTACGTCTCTTGACAATAGAGACGAAGGTTGCGACTTACTACGTCTCTTGACAGTAGAGACGAACGGTTGCGACTTACTACGTCTCTTGACAATAGAGACGAAGGGTTACGACTTACTACGTCTCTTGACAGTAGAGCCGAAGGGTTGCGACTTACTACGTCTCTTGACAGTAGAGACGAAGTGTTGCGACTTACTACGTCTCTTGACAATAGAGACGAAGGGTTACGACTTACTACGTCTCTTGACAATAGAGACGAAGGTTTACGACTTACTACGTCTCTTGACACTAGAGCCGAAGGGTTGCCACTTACTACGTCTCTTGACAATAGAGACGAAGGGTTGCGACTTACTACGTCTCTTGACAGTAGAGACGAAGGGTTACGACTTACTACGTCTCTTGACAATAGAGACGAAGGGTTGCGACCTACTACGTCTCTTGACAATAGAGACGAAAGGTTGCGACTTACTACGTCTCTTGACAATGGAGACGAATGGTTGCGACTTACTACGTCTCTTGTAATGGAGACGAAGGGTTGCGACTTACTACGTCTCTTGACAATGGAGACGAAGGGTTACGACCTACTACGTCTCTTGACAATAGAGACGAAGGATGCGACTTACTACGTCTCTTGACAATAGAGACGAAGGGTTGCGACTTACTACGTCTCTTGACAGTAGAGACGAAGGGTTACGACTTACTACGTCTCTTGACAATAGAGACGAAGGGTTGCGACCTACTACGTCTCTTGACAATAGAGACGAAGGGTTGCGACTTACTACATCTCTTGACAATGGAGACGAAGGGTTGCGACTTACTACGTCTCTTGTAATGGAGACGAAGGGTTGCGACTTACTACGTCTCTTGACAATGGAGACGAGGGGTTACGACTTACTACGTCTTTTGACAGTAGAGACGAAGGGTTGCGACTTACTACGTCTCCTGACAATAGAGACGAAGGGTTGCGACTTACTACGTCTCTTGACAGTAGAGACGAAGGGTTACGACTTACTACGTTTCTTGACAGTATAGCCGAAGGGTTGCGACTTACTACGTCTCTTGACAGTAGAGACGAAGTGTTGCGACTTACTACGTCTCTTGACAATAGAGACGAAGGGTTACGACTTACTACGTCTCTTGGCAATAGAGACGAAGGGTTACGACTTACTACGTCTCTTGACAATAGAGACGAAAGTTTACGACTTACTACGTCTCTTGACAGTAGAGCCGAAGGGTTGCGACTTACTACGTCTCTTGACAATAGAGACGAAGGGTTGCGACCTACTACGTCTCTTGACAATAGAGACGAAGGGTTGCGACTTACTACGTCTCTTGACAATAGAGACGAAGATTTGCGACTTACTACGTCTCTTGACAATAGAGACGAAGGGTTGCGACTTACTACGTCTCTTGACAATAGAGACGAAGGGTTGCGACTTACTACGTCTCTTGACAGTAGAGATGAAGGGTTACGACTTACTACGTCTTTTTGACAGTAGAGACGAAGGGTTGCGACTTACTACGTCTCTTGACAGTAGAGACGAAGGGTTGCGACTTACTACGTCTCTTGACAGTAGAGACGAAGGGTTACGACTTACTACGTCTCTCGACAATAGAGACGAAGGGTTGCGACCTACTACGTCTCTTGACAATAGAGACGAAGGGTTGCGACTTACTACGTCTCTTGACAATAGAGACGAAGGGTTGCGACTTACTACGTCTCTTGACAATGGAGACGAAGGGTTACGACTTACTACGTCTCTTGACAATAGAGACGAAGGGTTGCGACTTACTACGTCTCTTGTAATGGAGACGAAGGGTTGCGACTTACTACGTCTCTTGACAATGGAGACGAAGGGTTACGACTTACTACGTCTCTTGACAATAGAGACGAAGGGTTGCGACTTACTACGTCTCTTGACAATGGAGACGAAGGGTTACGACTTACTACGTCTCTTGACAATAGAGACGAAGGGTTACGACTTACTACGTCTCTTGACAATAGAGACGAAGGGTTACGACTTACTACGTCTCTTGACAATGGAGACGAAGGGTTGCGACCTACTACGTCTCTTGAGAATAGAGACGAAGGGTTGCGACTTACTACGTCTCTTGACAATGGAGACGAAGGGTTGCGACTTACTACGTCTCTTGACAATAGAGACGAAGGGTTGCGACTTACTACGTCTCTTGTCAATGGAGACGAAGGGTTGCGACTTACTACGTCTCTTGACAATAGAGACGAAGGGTTGCGACTTACTACGTCTCTTGACAATAGAGACGAAGGGTTGCGACTTACTACGTCTCTTGACAATAGAGACGAAGGGTTACGACTTACTACGTCTCTTGTCAATGGAGACGAAGGGTTGCGACTTACTACGTCTCTTGACAATATAGACGAAGGGTTGCGACTTACTACGTCTCTTGACAATAGAGACGAAGGGTTGCGACTTACTACGTCTCTTGTCAATGGAGACGAAGGGTTGCGACTTACTACGTCTCTTGACAATAGAGACAAAGGGTTGCGACTTACTACGTCTCTTGACAATAGAGACGAAGGGTTACGACTTACTACGTCTCTTTACAATAGAGACGAAGGGTTGCGACTTACTACGTCTCTTGTCAATGGAGACGAAGGGTTGCGACTTACTACGTCTCTTGACAGTAGAGACGAAGGGTTACGACTTACTACGTCTCTTGACAATAGAGACGAAGGGTTGCGACTTACTACGTCTCTTGACAGTAGAGACGATGGGTTACGACTTACTACGTCTCTTGGCAGTAGAGACGAAGGGTTGCGACTTACTACGTCTCTTGACAATAGAGACGAAGGGTTACGACTTACTACGTCTCTTGACAGTAGAGACGAAGGGTTGCGACTTACTACGTCTCTTGACAGTAGAGACGAAGGGTTCCGGCTTACTACGTCTCTTGACAATAGAGACGAAGGGTTGCGACTTACTACGTCTCTTGACAGTAGAGACGAAGGGTTACGACTTACTACGTCTCTTGACAATAGAGACGAAGGGTTGCGACCTACTACGTCTCTTTACAATAGAGACGAAGGGTTGCGACTTACTACGTCTCTTGTCAATGGAGACGAAGGGTTGCGACTTACTACGTCTCTTGACAGTAGAGACGAAGGGTTACGACTTACTACGTCTCTTGACAGTAGAGACGAAGGGTTACGACTTACTACGTCTCTTGACAGTAGAGACGAACGGCTGCGACTTACTACGTCTCTTGACAATAGAGACGAAGGGTTGCGACTTACTACGTCTCTTGACAGTAGAGACGATGGGTTACGACTTACTACGTCTCTTGACAGTAGAGACGAAGGGTTGCGACTTACTACGTCTCTTGACAATAGAGACGAAGGGTTACGACTTACTACGTCTCTTGACAGTAGAGACGAAGGGTTGCGACTTACTACGTCTCTTGACAGTAGAGACGAAGGGTTCCGGCTTACTACGTCTCTTGACAGTAGAGACGAAGGGTTGCGACTTACTACGTCTCTTGACAGTAGAGACGAAGGGTTACGACTTACTACGTCTCTTGACAATAGAGACGAAGGGTTGCGACCTACTACGTCTCTTGACAATAGAGACGAAGGGTTGCGACTTACTACGTCTCTTGACAATGGAGACGAAGGGTTGCGACTTACTACGTCTCTTGTAATGGAGACGAAGGGTTGCGACTTACTACGTCTCTTGACAATGGAGACGAAGTGTTACGGCTTACTACGTCTTTTGACAGTAGAGACGAAGGGTTGCGACTTACTACGTCTCTTGACAATAGAGACGAAGGTTGCGACTTACTACGTCTCTTGACAGTAGAGACGAACGGTTGCGACTTACTACGTCTCTTGACAATAGAGACGAAGGGTTACGACTTACTACGTCTCTTGACAGTAGAGCCGAAGGGTTGCGACTTACTACGTCTCTTGACAGTAGAGACGAAGTGTTGCGACTTACTACGTCTCTTGACAATAGAGACGAAGGGTTACGACTTACTACGTCTCTTGACAATAGAGACGAAGGGTTACGACTTACTACGTCTCTTGACAATAGAGACGAAGGTTTACGACTTACTACGTCTCTTGACACTAGAGCCGAAGGGTTGCCACTTACTACGTCTCTTGACAATAGAGACGAAGGGTTGCGACTTACTACGTCTCTTGACAGTAGAGACGAAGGGTTACGACTTACTACGTCTCTTGACAATAGAGACGAAGGGTTGCGACCTACTACGTCTCTTGACAATAGAGACGAAAGGTTGCGACTTACTACGTCTCTTGACAAAGGAGACGAATGGTTGCGACTTACTACGTCTCTTGTAATGGAGACGAAGGGTTGCGACTTACTACGTCTCTTGACAATGGAGACGAAGGGTTACTACCTACTACGTCTCTTGACAATAGAGACGAAGGATGCGACTTACTACGTCTCTTGACAATAGAGACGAAGGGTTGCGACTTACTACGTCTCTTGACAGTAGAGACGAAGGGTTGCGACTTACTACGTCTCTTGACAGTAGAGACGAAGGGTTACGACTTACTACGTCTCTTGACAATAGAGACGAAGGGTTGCGACCTACTACGTCTCTTGACAATAGAGACGAAGGGTTGCGACTTACTACATCTCTTGACAATGGAGACGAAGGGTTGCGACTTACTACATCTCTTGTAATGGAGACGAAGGGTTGCGACTTACTCCATCTCTTGACAATGGAGACGAAGGGTTACGACTTACTACGTCTTTTGACAATAGAGACGAAGGGTTGCGACTTACTACGTCTCCTGACAATAGAGACGAAGGGTTGCGACTTACTACGTCTCTTGATAGTAGAGACGAAGGGTTACGACTTACTACGTTTCTTGACAGTATAGCCGAAGGGTTGCGACTTACTACGTCTCTTGACAGTAGAGACGAAGTGTTGCGACTTACTACGTCTCTTGACAATAGAGACGAAGGGTTACGACTTACTACGTCTCTTGGCAATAGAGACGAAGGGTTACGACTTACTACGTCTCTTGACAATAGAGACGAAAGTTTACGACTTACTACGTCTCTTGACAGTAGAGCCGAAGGGTTGCGACTTACTACGTCTCTTGACAATAGAGACGAAGGGTTGCGACCTACTACGTCTCTTGACAATAGAGACGAAGGGTTGCGACTTACTACGTCTCTTGACAATAGAGACGAAGATTTGCGACTTACTACGTCTCTTGACAATAGAGACGAAGGGTTGCGACTTACTACGTCTCTTGACAATAGAGACGAAGGGTTGCGACTTACTACGTCTCTTGACAGTAGAGACGAAGGGTTACGACTTACTACGTCTTTTGACAGTAGAGACGAAGGGTTGCGACTTACTACGTCTCTTGACAGTAGAGACGAAGGGTTGCGACTTACTACGTCTCTTGACAGTAGAGACGAAGGGTTACGACTTACTACGTCTCTCGACAATAGAGACGAAGGGTTGCGACCTACTACGTCTCCTGACAATAGAGACGAAGGGTTGCGACTTACTACGTCTCTTGACAATAGAGACGAAGGGTTGCGACTTACTACGTCTCTTGACAATGGAGACGAAGGGTTACGACTTACTACGTCTCTTGACAATAGAGACGAAGGGTTGCGACTTACTACGTCTCTTGTAATGGAGACGAAGGGTTGCGACTTACTACGTCTCTTGACAATGGAGACGAAGGGTTACGACTTACTACGTCTCTTGACAATAGAGACGAAGGGTTGCGACTTACTACGTCTCTTGACAATGGAGACGAAGGGTTACGACTTACTACGTCTCTTGACAATAGAGACAAAGGGTTACGACTTACTACGTCTCTTGACAATAGAGACGAAGGGTTACGACTTACTACGTCTCTTGACAATGGAGACGAAGGGTTGCGACCTACTACGTCTCTTGACAATAGAGACGAAGGGTTGCGACTTACTACGTCTCTTGACAATGGAGACGAAGGGTTGCGACTTACTACGTCTCTTGACAATAGAGACGAAGGGTTGCGACTTACTACGTCTCTTGTCAATGGAGACGAAGGGTTGCGACTTACTACGTCTCTTGACAATAGAGACGAAGGGTTGCGACTTACTACGTCTCTTGACAATAGAGACGAAGGGTTACGACTTACTACGTCTCTTTACAATAGAGACGAAGGGTTGCGACTTACTACGTCTCTTGTCAATGGAGACGAAGGGTTGCGACTTACTACGTCTCTTGACAGTAGAGACGAAGGGTTACGACTTACTACGTCTCTTGACAGTAGAGACGAAGGGTTACGACTTACTACGTCTCATGACAGTAGAGACGAACGGTTGCGACTTACTACGTCTCTTGACAATAGAGACGAAGGGTTGCGACTTACTACGTCTCTTGACAGTAGAGACGATGGGTTACGACTTACTACGTCTCTTGACAGTAGAGACGAAGGGTTGCGACTTACTACGTCTCTTGACAATAGAGACGAAGGGTTACGACTTACTACGTCTCTTGACAGTAGAGACGAAGGGTTGCGACTTACTACGTCTCTTGACAGTAGAGACGATGGGTTAAGACTTACTACGTCTCTTGACAGTAGAGACGAAGGGTTGCGACTTACTACGTCTCTTGACAGTAGAGACGAAGGGTTACGACTTACTACGTCTCTTGACAGTAGAGACGAAGGGTTGCGACTTACTACGTCTCTTGACAGTAGAGACGAAGGGTTGCGACTTACTACATCTCTTGACAGTAGAGACGAAGTGTTGCGATTTACTACGTCTTTTGACAGTAGAGACGAAGGGTTGCGACTTACTACGTCTCTTGACAATAGAGACGAAGGGTTGCGACTTACTACGTCTCTTGACAGTAGAGACGAAGGATTGCGACTTACTACGTCTTTTGACAGTAGAGACGAAGGGTTGCGACTTACTACGTCTCTTGACAATAGAGACGAAGGGTTGCGACTTACTACGTCTCTTGACAGTAGAGACGGAGGGTTGCGACTTACTACGTCTCTTGACAGTAGAGACGTAGGGTTACGACTTACTACGTCTCTTGACAATAGAGACGAAGGGTTGCGACCTACTACGTCTCTTGACAATAGAGACGAAGGGTTGCGACTTACTACGTCTCTTGACAATGGAGACGAAGGGTTGCGACTTACTACGTCTCTTGTAATGGAGACGAAGGGTTGCGACTTACTACGTCTCTTGACAATGGAGACGAAGGGTTACGACTTACTACGTCTTTTGACAGTAGAGACGAAGGGTTGCGACTTACTACGTCTCTTGACAATAGAGACGAAGGGTTGCGACTTACTACGTCTCTTGACAGTAGAGACGAAGGGTTACGACTTACTACGTCTCTTGACAATAGAGACGAAGGGTTGCGACCTACTACGTCTCTTGACAATAGAGACGAAAGGTTGCGACTTACTACGTCTCTTGACCATGGAGACGAATGGTTGTGACTTACTACGTCTCTTGTAATGGAGACGAAGGGTTGCGACTTACTACGTCTCTTGACAATGGAGACGAAGGGTTACGACTTACTACGTCTCTTGACAATAGAGACGAAGGGTTACGACTTACTACGTCTCTTGACAATAGAGACGAAGGGTTACGACTTACTACGTCTCTTGACAATAGAGACGAAGGATTGCGACTTACTAAGTCTCTTGACAATAGAGACGAAGGGTTGCGACTTACTACGTCTCTTGACAGTAGAGACGAATGGTTGCGACTTTCTACGTCTCTTGACAATAGAGACGAAGGGTTACGACTTACTACGTCTCTTGACAATAGAGACGAAGGGTTACGACTTACTACGTCTCTTGACAATAGAGACGAAGGGTTACGACTTACTACGTCTCTTGACAATAGAGACGAAGGATTGCGACTTACTACGTCTCTTGACAATAGAGACGAAGGGTTACGACTTACTACGTCTCTTGACAATAGAGACGAAGGGTTACGACTTACTACGTCTCTTGACAATAGAGACGAAGGATTGCGACTTACTACGTCTCTTGACAATAGAGACGAAGGGTTGCGACTTACTACGTCTCTTGACAGTAGAGACGAATGGTTGCGACTTTCTACGTCTCTTGACAATAGAGACGAAGGGTTACGACTTACTACGTCTCTTGACAGTAGAGACGAAGGGTTGCGACTTACTACGTCTCTTGTCAGTGGAGACGAAGGGTTGCGACTTACTACGTCTCTTGACAGTAGAGACGAAGGGTTGCGACTTACTACGTCTCTTGACAATAGAGACAAAGGGTTACGACTTACTACGTCTCTTGACAATAGAGACGAAGGGTTACGACTTACTACGTCTCTTGACAGTAGAGACGAAGGGTTGCGACTTACTACGTCTCTTGTCAATGGAGACGAAGGGTTGCGACTTACTACGTCTCTTGACAATAGAGACGAAGTGTTGCGACTTACTACGTCTCTTGACAATAGAGACGAAGGGTTACGACTTACTACGTCTCTTGACAATAGAGACGAAGGGTTACGACTTACTACGTCTCTTGACAATAGAGACGAAGGTTTACGACTTACTACGTCTCTTGACAGTAGAGCCGAAGGGTTCCGACTTACTACGTCTCTTGACAATAGAGACGAAGGGTTGCGACTTACTACGTCTCTTGACAGTAGAGACGAAGGGTTACGACTTACTACGTCTCTTGACAATAGAGACGAAGGGTTGCGACTTACTACGTCTCTTGACAATGGAGACGATGTGTTGCGACTTACTACGTCTCTTGTCAATGGAGACGAAGGGTTGCGACTTACTACGTCTCTTGACAATAGAGACGAAGGGTTGCGACTTACTACGTCTCTTGACAATGGAGACGAAGGGTTGCGACTTACTACGTCTCTTGTCAATGGAGACGAAGGGTTGCGACTTACTACGTCTCTTGACAATAGAGACGAAGGGTTGCGACTTACTACGTCTCTTGACAATAGAGACGAAGGGTTGCGACTTACTACGTCTCTTGACAGTAGAGACGAAGGGTTACGAAAAGCCGATAACAGCCACTGAAAAACGGGAAGCGATTGGTAACTGCACAAGGGGGAAAGTGCCTGGTTTGGATGGTTTGACCTACGAACTTTACACTTTATCTGCAAGTCTTGTTCGGCAACTTCCTGTCACTCAGTTTTGGGAGCCAAGGAGAGTTGGCATTGCTTAGAATGACCTGAAAAATGGGATCACATTGATAATTTCCGGTCCCAAATTCCTGAACGTAGAGTTCAAGATTTTGGACAATGTGTTAATGAAGAATTTAACGTCTGTCCTCGATACTGTAATTGGTGATGCACAGAAAGACGCCATCTTTTCATGACACCCTCCAACTCATGTGATATATCAAAGGAAGGGTGAGTAAATAACACGGCATAGGTAGGGCTCTGATCAAATTAAACTAATTGAAAGCCTCCGACAGGGTCAACCATGAATTACTTGGTGGCTGTCCCCTGATCAGCCGTTTTCAGTCCCGTCTTCATAGGCTGGATCTTTCAGTATAGAGCAATGCCTACTTAGTAGTGAGAGCAAATGACCACCTATAACAACCGTTCCATATCATGTGCGCGGTCCGTCTAAGTTGCCCCTCTCATCTCTTTTGTATATACTGGTTTGTTACACACTGTTGCGTTAAACCTCCCTGAGAATTACGTTAACCCTTTAGCATTTAAAGTGGAGGCACGTGGCCTAGTGGTAAGGGTGTTGGACTTACGATCATAAGGTCGTGGGCTCGATTCCTGGGTTGCGTGTTGTGTTCTTGAGCAAAACACTTCATTTCACGTTGCTCCAGTATACTCAGCTGAAAATGGATACCAGCAATAGCTGGAGGTTTAACCCTGCGATGGACTGGCGTCCTGTCCAGGGGGGAGTCTTGTACTCTCAGTCGCTTCACGCCATGAAACCGGGATAAGCACCGGCCAAAAATGAGCCTTCTGGCTTAAGACAGACTTTTTTTTTAGTATTTAAATCGGCCATATCCGGCCAGAATGTTCTCACCTCTTTCTGTTCAAACTGGCTGTAACCGGCCACTCATACTTATGTTAAGGTATTGTTCTCAAAATATATAATATGAAAATCTCAGAGATTCGATATTATGTGAGATAATTATGTAAGATTAAGCCTTTACCGGAGGGGGGGGGGGCACTTCAGAGAGGAGGACGGTAGGGTAGACGGTAGGGGAGACGTGCTGGAACAGCCACTCCATCTATGCCAACTTAGCTCCGATAGCATTGAGTAGGGATTTGGTCTCGAGGCCAGGAACGCCGGATGTCTCCACATGTGTAATCATTTACACATTAATTTGCCGAGCTGGCTGTTCTATTCATTGATGTCCATTCCATTCCACAGAATAGTTGCCACTAAAAGACAGTGAAATATTTCATGGGAATGGGTTTGGAACCTAATAATTGTTTCTACTTTTTGGCACAAGGCCAGCAATTAATACAGGGCATTAGTGGTACTTTATTTTATCGATCCCGTAAGGACGAAAGGCAAAGTTAACCACGGCGGGATTTGAACTCAGACCGTAAAGAGGCGTAACTCTATGCTACAAAGCATGGCGTCTGACCCTCTACCGATACTGCCAATCTAGTGTTCATTGAACTAGAAAAGAGGCGGCGAATTGGCAGAGTCATTAGAACATTGGATAGAATACTTTGTAGTATTTATTCCAACGTGCTGAAACCCAGGCGTATGTCGTCTCATGGTTCCAGTGGTCCTGTAACCGGCATAGGTTAAGAATAACGTCCGCGAAAATGAAAGTGAATTTTCTGACAAGTGAATGTGTTTTTTTTTTTTTTACAATGAAAGTTACGATACAGTTTGTTTATTTACAACAGGTCTCTATAGTGATATGGTGTTAATTAGTATTGCGTGTGTGATTATTTTCTCTTATATATATATGTGTGGGTGTGTATATGTGTGTATATATATGTGTGTCTGTATGTATATATATATATATGTGTGTGTTTGTATATATATATATGTGTTTGTGTCATCATCATCGTTTAGATGTTTTTACCCAAATCCCTTATCATTCTCTGTCCTTCTTATGACCCGGCCTTAATTTGTTTATAGTTGGTGCCAACTTTGGCAAGATATTACAAAAACATCTAAACGATGATGATGACACAAACACATATATATATACAAACACACATATATATATACATACAGACACACATATACACACCCACACATATATATATATGAGAAAATAATCACACACGCAATACTAATTAACACCATATCACTATAGAGACCTGTTGTAAATAAACAAAGAGTGTATCGTAACTTTCATTGTAAAAAAACAAACAAACACATTCACTTGTCAGAAAATTCACTTTCATTTTCGCGGACGTTATTCTTAACCTATGCCCCTGTAACCTATGAGGCCGCCGTATTGACATACGGCGTTTCTAGGTCAATTTAAAACCTGGTGAAACTGATCTCATGTCCAGGCCTGAGTACAGCAGATTTCTTCCAGAGAAAGATAGAGAGTGAGAGAACAGAAGTTGGAAAGGTTTGGATTTAGACCGGGGGGGGGGGGGGGCACTTCAGATTTTGGCAGCTCCTCATACACGAAAAAATTAGAATACTCAGCAAAGTTAGCTGGGTGCAAGTAATTGGAATTGAAACATTATAAATACAGGTGTTAAATCAAAAATTCTAACCATCCTAAAACTAAAAAGCCCAGCTGAGGTCACAAATAAATTGCTATGGCCGTCGCTGGTGGAGCCCCCTCCCCTGCAAGGGGCCCGGGGCAAATCTCGCCGAGGTCAAGGTCAACTTTACCTTTTTCTCCTTCGAACTCGATAAAAACTATCAGAAAATTCTTCTCTCTCTCTCTCTCCCTCTCTCTCTCCCTCTCTCACACACACACACACTCTTTCTCTCTCATTTCCAGGAAGAAATCAGCCGTGTTCAGAGAGGATGGGCTCCATCAGGTTATAATGTTCCTACAACTCCATCAAGAGTTACGGGTCCATACATAAGGGCAGTCACGGAAAAAAATGAATTTCCCCCATGTTTAAAATGCGCAAGTCTATCACATCGGCGCTCCTCTGATTTTATCAGGAGTTGAGGGCTCAAAGAAGAAAATAAGGCAGGAAGGAAGGAATGAAAATGTAACCGTAGATCTATTCACATTTTTTTTTATTATCGATTTATTGGACAAAAGTTTCCTTGAAAACTATATCATTGCTTATTTCATTACTAACATACTCCATAAAAAAAGGAGTGTCGTTGGTAACCAAGGTGTGTATCCTTGGTAACCAGTATTCCCTCGTAGATTTTATTACAAACTAAATAGTAAATATTTGATTCTTTCCTATTGAGTCAAGAATAACCGGTTTCTCAGCTGGAGCTTGCTTGCTTTCATATGTAAAGTAAATTGTTAATTAACCAATTAAGACTTTCAACCATTCTCTCTAATTCATTTGTAAGTTGTAGCTTTGAAATCTATTTTATTGCTACAAATATCTAACTACAAAATACTGTTTACAGAGGAATGAATACAAATCTGCTGAAGTATCAATGGCTTTCCGATAGCTTTGTTATTGAACCTTCTCCGACAGAGTCTTCTAGCTTTCTGGGTCCCTGAACTGAGCCACATCCCTACATGGTGCTATCGAGATGGAGAGGGTCACCCATAGAATTAAGCCACATGAGTTAGAAAGGTATTTTCAACGTGTCTCCATCGCCACCAGCCGGGGTAACGTTTTCTCTAGTCTGTGCCCTCAGCCAATTGGCAGAGTCATTAGAACATCAGATAGAATGCTTTGAGGTATTCGTTTGGGCTTTCTGTTATCTGAGTTCAAATCTTACCGAAGTCAACTTAGCCTTTCACCCATTCAAGGGCGAGAAAAAAGTACCAGTCAAGTATTGGTGTCGATTCTTCCTCTATATCTCTTTCTCTTTCTCTCTATATATATCCTTCTCTGGAAGAAATCTGCTGTATTCAGGCCTGGAGAGGAGATGGGCTCTGTCAGGTTTAGAAAATATCCTAGAAACGTCAATACGGCGCCCCTACAATTCCCTCAGGATTTACAAGACCATGCATGCATACATTTTATCTGCAAGAAGCATGAGACGGCATAGGCCTAGGGTTCTGCACTCCGGAAAGACAGAATAAATCAACAGGAGGGCATAGCAAGCTTTTATCGACTAGTTTGTACTGTTAATGTTAATCAGTACAGACACACGTACACTACATTCACAAGACACTACTACGCTAAAGCTTCCCCGCAGAAAGTGTATATACAAACATGAATTCAATATTTACTTCCCCACAAAATTTCGTCATGTCTTATATTATTCCAATAACTATAAAGATGAATGCTAAGCATACATAGCTGTCACCAACGTACACACACGTCTATATAGACAAAGTTAGTGCAAGCTATATGGTGTCCAGTCAGTGTATTATCAATGGCAAAGGAACTTTCTATCACAGTGTCATCATTAATATCTCACTATTTTAACGTACTAAGAGTGAGAAATGACATTTCGTTTCATTCTATTCCATTTATATATATATATATATATATATATATATATATATATATATATATATAAATGGAATAGAATGAAACGAAATTTCATTTCTCACTCTTAGTACGGCAGTTACTTAAATGTAAGTATGTATATATGTATACGTACATACATATATGTATACATACGTACAGTAGTATGTATATATATACATACATGCACACATATATATATGCACGTATCGGTTCACCGAACATTCATTATAATGGCAGGAAGGTATACGATGCTGACGATAGCTAATAAGCTTGAAACTAGTACATCGTTCCTGTGTCAGTGTTGAACAAGAGGGTGACGTGGTTGCCTAAACATTGTACGGCGTAATTCGGGCTGTTTGTTTGTTTACAAACAAACCGAGCATTATAATAAATGTTCGGTAAACCGATACGTGCATATATATATGTGTGCATGTATGTATATATATATATACATACTACTGTACGTCTGTATACATACATGTATGTACGTATACATATATACATACTTATATATATATATATATATATATATATATATATATATATATATATATATATATATATATATATATATATATATATATATATACCTTTATATATATCACCTATTCTCTCTGTCTCTCCCTCTCTCTCTCTCTCTCTCTCTCTCTCTCTCACTCTCTCTCTCTCTCTCTCTCTCTCTCTCTCTCTCTCTCACTCTTTCTCTCTCTCTATATATATATATTGACATTAAAAAAACTAGGTCAGTTGTTTCAAATTGTTCAAATATGAGGTAATCAAAATAATAAAAAAAACAAACCAAACCAGTAACATTATTCAAATTTAATATGTTGAACTTTTAAAATTGGTGAGCAATAAAAATATATTTTAGATTCCGTACCGCAAACCAGAGTCGAAGTGAACAGAAAATTGCATTATTGTAAATGTTTCTTAAAAGCATTTTTACAATATTTTATAAAATCAATACCAACTCATTTAAACGACTGACTTGTATGTTGTGTTCAGATTTTAAAGTAGAGATTCTACAAAAGTGATTTGTATTCCTCAGACACCAATGATTCATGTTTTAGGAGGATTATATATATATATATATATATATATATATATATATATATATATATATATATATATACGTAGGTCCCGGGTTGAGTCGGGGATAACCACAGTAAGTAAGGTACTCAATACATGGCAGAGTAAAATATATTTATTGTATAGAAGGAGCTCCTACAGGACTAGTACTGTTTCATTCAGATGAAATCTGAATGAAACAGTACTAGTTCTGTAGAAGCTCCTTCTATACAATAAATATATATATATATATATATATATATATATATATATATATATATATATATGTGTATACATATATATGTATATATATATATATATATATATATATATATATATATATATATATATATATATATATATATATATATATATATATATATATATATATATATATATATATATATATATATATATATATATATATATATATGTATATATATGTATATATATATATGTATATATATATGTATATATATGTATATATATGTATATATATATATATATATATATATATATATATATGTATATATGTATATATATATATATATATATATATATATATATATACTATATATATATCAGTGCGTATGTGTGTGTGTGTATATATATATATATATATGACTTTTTCAATTTTCAACGGAAACTTCAATACCTATATATATATATATATATATATATATATATATATATATATATATATATATATATATATATATATATATATATATATATATATATATATATATATGTATATATATATATATATATGTATATATATATGTATATATATATATATATGTATATATATGTATATATATGTATATATATATATATATATATATATGTATATATATATATATATATATATATATATATATATATATATATATATATATATATATATATATATATATATATATATATATATATATATATATATATATATATATATATATATATATATATATATATATATTAGTGCGTATGTGTACACAAACAAACTCACACGCTTAATATGTATTTATATATATATATAAATACATAAATACACACAAATATATATGCACATACACATAAGCATACACATGTATATATACATATATATAACGTACGTAGATGCATGTTATATATATATATATATATATATATATATATATATATATATACATATATTGAGATAGATACATATATACATAAATACACACATATATATATATATACAGATACACTCATATAATTATATATATATAGTAAAAGATTAAAAGAACAAAGAATCAGTGTTGCATCATAACATATTTAATAACATATTACATATGTTTCACTGTCAATCAGCTCGAGGAACGATCTATTATTATTGATCGAGGCTGACTCTGGAATCGAAAGATTCTCAGATATGCCTCAACACACATACACACACACACACGCATATATATATATACACTCATATAATTATTTATATATATATATTGTACTAACGATCTATGCAATCTTGACTAGTTAATTAATTATGTTAATTAGCTAGTATTGGTAATCATAGTGAAACCGCAGTATTGGCAATCATGCAGGTAAAATTATATTCTTTCCTTAAATATGTTTTTTACTAGGTATCTTCTTAATCTTAATGGTAACATACTAAGTATTGCACCTGAATAATATTTTGTTTAAATAATACTCTGCTTTAGCCTGTATAAAGCTTGTTTGACCTGATTTATGGTAGAATATGATTGAAATATATTTTAATACACTTGCATATATATTTACTCTCAGCACAGTACCACCGTAACTTTGGAATACAACCTAAAGAAAACGGACCTCGTAACAGGATAGAGTATATATATATATATATATATATATATATATATATATATATAGAGAGAGAGAGAGATTCCATACATTGGTTTTCCCTGTACATTGATAAACACACACTCTCTCTCGTGTATTATCTTCTCTCTCTCTCTCTCTCTCTCTCTCTCTCTCTCTCTCTCTCTCTCTCTCTCTCTCTCTATATATATATATATATATATATATATATATATATATATATATATTTATTAAAATAACAGATTAAAGTTTAAGCAAAGAATCGCTGCTTTCACCCTTAACGGGATCTTCTGAAACTAACAAAGTCAATCTGTAAACGCAGAACTGGATATTTCAAAAAACGTTGCAACCGGAGGAAGACAGGAAGACGATACTTTGGTTCGTGGAAACGTTCGCTGGCTAAGAACGGGAAAAAACGAATATAATACGTCATTAATATATATATAGTGTGTGTGTGTGTATGTGCTTTTGTCTGTGTAAGTGTGTTTGTGTGTGTGTGTGTTTATGACCCTTAATGTAGCGGTTCGACAAAAGACTTCGATAAAATACTTTGTATAATGTTAAAATATTGTCTAATAATGATGTTGACATGTATATTATATTCGCAACCAAATTATTATAAACACGAAAAGAGAATAGCCTTGCTAATAAATTGCTTGAATTATTTTAGGAAATCTCAATATTTCCATTCCATATCATAAGATTGATTTCGCTATCGAACATATTGCTGAACGGGAAAATACAGAGAATCGATAAAACAATAGGAAACTTCCTAATGTTCTCTGTCAAAATGGTTTTATTTTTGTAGAGTGAGTGAAAAATGTATCTAAAAAGGTTCCCATCTATCGTAAAGCTGGTATAGTGAAAAATACCTGTTGGTAATTAAACTTTATAAAGACGCCATATCTGTAGGTAAATAAACTGTTATAGTGAAATATACCTGTAGGTAATTAACTGTAGGTTGTTAAGCTGTTATAGAGATGCCATACCTGTTGGTAAATAAACTGTTATAGCGATGCCAAACCTGTTGGCAACGTTGATTTTGAATTTATTACTTATAGCTTTGTAAAGAGGGGTAAATTGTAATTAATCACAATTTTAAAATTTTAATCGGAATCGAATGGGCAAAACATATTCATTGAATATAATATGATAATCGATATTGGGAGAAACGCTTACTGATATTGTACACGTTACATATATGGTATATGTAACATTGTGTATATAACATTGGGCTTCTAACATTGTATATGTTACATGGTATATGTTACATGGGATATGTAACATTGTGTATATGTAACATTGTGTATGTAACATTGTGTATGTAACATTGTGTATGTAACATACATTGTATATGTAACATTGTGTATGTAACATTGTATATGTTACATGGTATATGTGACATGGTATATGTAACATTGTGTATGTAACATTGTGTATGTAACATTGTGTATGTAACATACATTGTATATGTAACATTGTGTATGTAACATTGTATGTGTTACATGGTATATGTGACATGGTATATGTAACATGGTGTATGTAACATACATTGTGTATGTAACATGGTGTATGTAACATACATTGTATATGTAACATTGTGTATGTAACATTGTGTATGTAACATACATTGTATATGTAACATTGTGTATGTAACATACATTGTATATGTAATATACATTGTATATATAACATTGTGTATGTAACATTGTATATGTTACATGGTATATGTGACATGGTATATGTAACATTATGTATGTAACATTATGTATGTAACATTGTGCATGTAACATACATTGCATAGGTTACAATGTGTGTATTACATATATTGTATGTTACAATGTGTATGTTACAAACATTGAATATGCTACAATGTGTATGTTACATACATTGTATATATTACAATGTGTATGTTACAAACATTGAATATGCTACAATGTGTATGTTACATATATTGTATATGTTACAATGTGTGTGTTACATACATTGTATATGTTACAATGTGTATGTTACATATATTGTATATGTTACAATGTGTATGTTACATATATTGTATGTTACAATGTGTATGTTACATATATTGTATATGTTACAATGTGTATGTTACATATATTGTATATGTTATAATGTGTATGTTACATACATTGTATATGTTAAAATGTGTATGTTACATATATTGTATGTTACAATGTGTATGTTACATACATTGTATATATTACAATGTGTATGTTACATATATTGTATATGTTACAATGTGTATGTTACATATATTGTATATGTTACAATGTGTATGTTACATACATTGTATACGTTACAATGTGTATGTTACATAAATTGTATATGTTACAATGTGTATGTTACATAAATTGTATGTTACAATGTGTATGTTACATATATTGTATATGTTACAATGTGTATGTTACATACATTGTATATGTTACAATGTGTATGTTACATACATTGTATATGTTACAATGTGTATGTTACATATATTGTATATGTTACAATGTGTATGTTACATATATTGTATATGTTACAATGTGTATGTTACATATATTGTATATGTTACAATGTGTATGTTACATACATTGTATATGTTACAATGTGTATGTTACATAAATTGTATATGTTACAATGTGTATGTTACATATATTGTATGTTACAATGTGTATGTTACATATATTGTATATGTTACAATGTGTATGTTACATACATTGTATATGTTACAATGTGTATGTTACATACATTGTATATGTTACAATGTGTATGTTACATACATTGTATATGTTACAATGTGTATGTTACATACATTGTATATGTTAAAATGTGTATGTTAAATACATTGTATATGTTAAAATGTGTATGTTACATATATTGTATATGTTACAATGTGTATGTTACATACATTGTATATGTTAAAATGTGTATGTTACATACATTGTATATGTTACAATGTGTATGTTACATACATTGTATATGTTACTATGTGTATGTTACATATATTGTATATGTTACAATGTGTATGTTACATACATTGTATATGTTACAATGTGTATGTTACATACATTGTATATGTTACAATGTGTATGTTACATATATTGTATATGTTACAATGTGTATGTTACATATATTGTATATGTTACAATGTGTATGTTACATATATTGTATATGTTACAATGTGTATGTTAAATACATTGTATATGTTACAATGTGTATGTTACATAAATTGTATATGTTACAATGTGTATGTTACATATATTGTATGTTACAATGTGTATGTTACATATATTGTATATGTTACAATGTGTATGTTACATACATTGTATATGTTACAATGTGTATGTTACATACATTGTATATGTTACAATGTGTATGTTACATACATTGTATATGTTACAATGTGTATGTTACATACATTGTATATGTTACAATGTGTATGTTACATACATTGTATATGTTAAAATGTGTATGTTACATATATTGTATATGTTACAATGTGTATGTTACATACATTGTATATGTTACATACATTGTATATGTTACAATGTGTATGTTACATACATTGTATATGTTACAATGTGTATGTTACATACATTGTATATGTTACAATGTGTATGTTACATACATTGTATATGTTAAAATGTGTATGTTACATATATTGTATATGTTAAAATGTGTGTGTTACATATATTGTATATGTTACAATGTGTATGTTACATACATTGTATATGTTACAATGTGTATGTTACATATATTGTATATGTTACAATGTGTATGTTACATACATTGTATATGTTACAATGTGTATGTTACATACATTGTATATGTTACAATGTGTATGTTACATATATTGTATGTTACAATGTGTATGTTACATATATTGTATATGTTACAATGTGTATGTTACATATATTGTATATGTTACAATGTGTATGTTACATACATTGTATATGTTAAAATGTGTATGTTACATACATTGTATATGTTACAATGTGTATGTTACATATATTGTATATGTTACAATGTGTATGTTACATATATTGTATATGTTACAATGTGTATGTTACATACATTGTATATGTTACAATGTGTATGTTACATATATTGTATATGCTAAAATGTGTATGTTACATACATTGTATATGTTACATACATTGTATATGTTACAATGTGTATGTTACATACATTGTATATGTTAAAATGTGTATGTTACATACATTGTATATGTTACAATGTGTATGTTACATACATTGTATATGTTAAAATGTGTATGTTACATATATTGTATATGTTACAATGTGTATGTTACATACATTGTATATGTTACAATGTGTATGTTACATATATTGTATGTTACAATGTGTATGTTACATACATTGTATATGTTACAATGTGTATGTTACATATATTGTATATGTTACAATGTGTATGTTACATATATTGTATATGTTACAATGTGTATGTTACATATATTGTATATGTTACAATGTGTATGTTACATATATTGTATATGTTACAATGTGTATGTTACATACATTGTATATGTTACAATGTGTATGTTACATATATTGTATATGTTAAAATGTGTATGTTACATACATTGTATATGTTACAATGTGTATGTTACATACATTGTATATGTTAAAATGTGTATGTTACATACATTGTATATGTTACAATGTGTATCTTACATACATTGTATATGTTAAAATGTGTATGTTACATATATTGTATATGTTACAATGTGTATGTTACATACATTGTATATGTTACAATGTGTATGTTACATATATTGTATTTTACAATGTGTATGTTACATACATTGTATATGTTACAATGTGTATGTTACATATATTGTATGTTACAATGTGTATGTTACATATATTGTATATGTTACAATGTGTATGTTACATATATTGTATATGTTACAATGTGTATGTTACATACATTGTATATGTTACAATGTGTATGTTACATATATTGTATATGTTACAATGTGTATGTTACATATATTGTATATGTTACAATGTGTATGTTACATACATTGTATATGTTACAATGTGTATGTTACATATATTGTATATGTTAAAATGTGTATGTTACATACATTGTATATGTTACATACATTGTATATGTTACAATGTGTATGTTACATACATTGTATATGTTAAAATGTGTATGTTACATACATTGTATATGTTACAATGTGTATGTTACATACATTGTATATGTTAAAATGTGTATGTTACATATATTGTATATGTTACAATGTGTATGTTACATACATTGTATATGTTACAATGTGTATGTTACATATATTGTATGTTACAATGTGTATGTTACATACATTGTATATGTTACAATGTGTATGTTACATATATTGTATATGTTACAATGTGTATGTTACATATATTGTATATGTTACAATGTGTATGTTACATATATTGCATATGTTACAATGTGTATGTTACATACATTGTATATGCTACAATGTGTATGTTACATACATTGTATATGTTACAATGTGTATGTTACATACATTGTATATGTTAAAATGTGTATGTTACATACATTGTATATGTTACAATGTGTATGTTACATATATTGTATATGTTACAATGTGTATGTTACATATATTGTATATGTTACAATGTGTATGTTACATACATTGTATATGTTACAATGTGTATGTTACATATATTGTATATGTTAAAATGTGTATGTTACATACATTGTATATGTTACAATGTGTATGTTACATACATTGTATATGTTAAAATGTGTATGTTACATACATTGTATATGTTACAATGTGTATGTTACATACATTGTATATGTTAAAATGTGTATGTTACATATATTGTATATGTTACAATGTGTATGTTACATACATTGTATATGTTACAATGTGTATGTTACATACATTGTATATGTTACAATGTGTATGTTACATACATTGTATATGTTACAATGTGTATGTTACATACATTGTATATGTTACAATGTGTATGTTACATACATTGTATATGTTACATACATATCCATATTCCGATTATTTATTTACTGAATAATATTTCCTGATGTAAAACCTATCTACAAGAAACACTATACTATATCTGCCACTCCAGATGTAATAACAATCTACAAGAAACTCTCTATACTATATCTGCCACTCCAGATGTTATACCTACCTACAAGAAACTCTATACTATATCTGCCTTCCAGGTGTAATACATCCCTACAAGAAACTCTATACTATATCTGACACTCCAGATGTTATGCCTACCCACAAGAAACTCTATAGTATATCTGCCACTCCAGATGTTATACCTACCTACAAGAAACTGTATACTATATCTGCCACTCCAGATGTAAAACCTACCTACAAGAAACTCTATACTATATCTGCCACTCCAGATGTAATACCTACCTACAAGAAACTGTATAATATATCTGCCATTCCAGATGTTATACCTACCTAAAAAAAAACTCTCTATACTATATCTGCCACTACAGATGTAATACCTATCTACAAGAAACTCTATACTATATCTACCATTCAAAATGAAATACCTACCTACAAGAAACTTTATACTATATCAGCCACTCCAGATGTAAAAGCTACCTACACGAAAATCCATACTATATCTGCCACTCCAGATGTAATATCTACCTACAAGAAACTCTATACTATATCTGCCACTCCAGATGTAAAAGCTATCTACAAGAAAATCTATACTGTATCTACCACTCCAGATGTTATACCAACCTACAAGAAACTCTATACTATATCAACCACTCCAGATGTAATACCTACCCACAAGAAACTCTATACTATATCTATCACTCAAAATGTAATACTTACCTACAAGAAACTCTATTCTATATCTGCCATTCCACATGTAATACCTACCTACAAGAAACTTCATACTATATCAGCCATTCCAGATGTAATACCTCTCTACAAGAAACTCTGTAATATATCTGCCACTACAGATGTAATAACTATCTACAAGCAACTCTATACTGTATCTACCACTCCAGATGTTATACCAACCTACGAAAAACTCTATACTATATCAACCACTCCAGATGTAATACTTACCTACAAGAAACACTATACTCTATCTCTCCACTCCAGATGTAAAATCTACCAACAAGAAACTCTATACTATATCTGCCACTCCAGATGTAATACCTACCTAAAAGAAACTCTATACTATATCTGCAACAAGAAACTTTATACTATATCAGCCATTCCAGATGTAATGCCTATCTATAAGGAACTCTGTACTATATCTGCCACTACAGATGTAATACCTATCTACGAGAAACTCTATACTATATCTACCACTCCAGATGTTATACGTACCTACAAGAAACTCTATACCATATCTACCATTCCAGATTTAATACCTAACTACAAAAAACTCTCTATACTATATCTGCCACTCCAGATGTTATACCAACCTACAAGAAACCCTATACTATATCTGCCATTCCAGATGTAATACCTACCTACAAGAAACTCTATATTCTATCTGCCACCCTTGATGTAATACCTACCTATAAGAAACTCTATACTATATCTGCAACTCCAGATGTAAAACCTACCTACAAGAAACTCTATACTATATCTGCCACTCCAGATGTAAAACCGAACTAAAAGAAACTCTATACTATATCCGCCACTCCAGATGTAATACTACCTACAAGAAACTCTATACTATATCTGCCACTCCAGATGTAATACCTACCTACAAGAAACTTTATACTATATCTACCATTCCAGATGTTATACCTAACTACACAAAACTCTCTATACTATATCAGCCATTCCAGATGTAATACCTATCTACAAGAAACTCTGTACTATATCTGCCACTACAGATGTAATACCTCTCTACAAGAAACTCTATATTATATCTACCACTCCAGATGTTATACGTACCTACAAGAAACTCTATACTGTATCTGCCACTCCAGAAGTAATACCTATCTACAAGAAACTCTATACTATATCTGCCACTCCAGAGGTTATACCAACCTACAAGAAAATCTATACTATATCAACCACTCCAGATGTAATACCTACCCACAAGAAACTCTATACTATATCTATCACTCAAGATGTAATACTTACCTACAAGAAACTCTATTCTATATCTGCCATTCCACATGTAATACCTACCTACAAGAAACTTCATACTATATCAGCCATTCCAGATGTAATACCTCTCTACAAGAAACTCTGTAATATATCTGCCACTACAGATGTAATAACTATCTACAAGCAACTCTATACTGTATCTACCACTCCAGATGTTATACCAACCTACGAGAAACTCTATACTATATCAACCACTCCAGATGTAATACTTACCTACAAGAAACACTATACTCTATCTCTCCACTCCAGATGTAAAATCTACGTACAAGAAACTCTATACTATATCTGCCACTCCAGATGTAATACCTACCTAAAAGAAACTCTATACTATATCTGCAACAAGAAACTTTATACTATATCAGCCATTCCAGATGTAATGGCTATCTATAAGGAACTCTGTACTATATCTGCCACTACAGATGTAATACCTATCTACAAGAAACTCTATACTATATCTACCACTCCAGATGTTATACGTACCTACAAGAAACTCTATACCATATCTACCATTCCAGATTTAATACCTAACTACAAAAAACTCTCTATACTATATCTGCCACTCCAGATGTTATACCAACCTACAAGAAACCCTATACTATATCTGCCATTCCAGATGTAATACCTACCTACAAGAAACTCTATATTCTATCTGCCACCCTTGATGTAATACCTACCTATAAGAAACTCTATACTATATCTGCAACTCCAGATGTAAAACCTACCTACAAGAAACTCTATACTATATCTGCCACTCCAGATGTAAAACCGAACTAAAAGAAACTCTATACTATATCCGCCACTCCAGATGTAATACTACCTACAAGAAACTCTATACTATATCTGCCACTCCAGATGTAATACCTACCTACAAGAAACTTTATACTATATCTACCATTCCAGATGTTATACCTAACTACACAAAACTCTCTATACTATATCAACCATTCCAGATGTAATACCTATCTACAAGAAACTCTGTACTATATCTGCCACTACAGATGTAATACCTCTCTACAAGAAACTCTATATTATATCTACCACTCCAGATGTTATACGTACCTACAAGAAACTCTATACTGTATCTGCCACTCCAGAAGTAATACCTATCTACAAGAAACTCTATACTATATCTGCCACTCCAGAGGTTATACCAACCTACAAGAAAATCTATACTATATCAACCACTCCAGATGTAATACCTACCTACAAGAAACTCTATACTCTAACTGCCACTACAGATGTAATACCTACCTACAAGAAACTCTATTCAATATCTGCCGTTCCACATGTAATACCTACCCACAAGAAATTATATACTATATCTGCCACTCCAGATGTAATACCTACCCACAAGAAACCTTATACTATATCTGCCATTCCAGATGTAATACCTACCTACAAGAAACTCTGTACTATATCTGCCACTAGAGATGTAATACCTATCTACGAGAAACTCTATACTATATCTAGCACTCCAGATGTTATACCTACCTACAAGAAACTCTCGATATTATATCTACCACTCCAGATGTTATACCTACCTACAAGAAACTCTCTACTATATCTGCCACTCCAGATATTATACCTACCCACAAGAAACTCCATACTATATCTGCCTTCCAGATGTAATACCTACCTACAAGAAACTCTATACTATATTTGCCACTCCAGATGTAATACCTTACTACAAGAAACTCTATACTATATCTGCCACTCCATATGTAAAACCTACCTACAAGAAACTCTATACTATATCTACCATTCCAAATGTAATACCTACCTACAAGAAATATTATACTATATCTGCCACTCCAGATGTAAAATCTACCTACACGAAAATCTATACTATATCTGCCACTCCAGAAGTAATACCTACCTACAAGAAACTCTATACTATATCTGCCACTCCTGATGTAAAACCTACCTACAAGAAACTCTGTACTTTATCTGCCACTCCAGATGTAATAGCTACCTACAAGAAACTTTATACTCTATCTGCCATTCCAGATGTTATACCTACCTACAAAAAACTCTCTATACTATATCTGCCACTGCAGATGCAATACCTACCTACAAGAAACTTTATACTATATCAGCCATTCCAGATATAATACCTATCTACAAGAAACTCTGTACTATATCTGCCACTACAGATGTAACACCTATCTACAAGAAACATTATACTGTATCTACCACTGCAGATGTTATACCAACCTACAAGAAACTCTATACTATATCAACCACTCCAGATGTAATACCTACCTACAAGAAAATCTATACTATATCTGCCTCTCCAGATGTAATACCTACCTATAAGAAACTCTATACTATATCTATCACTCCAGATGTAAAACCTACCTGCAAGAAACACTATTCTATATCTGCCATTCCACATGTAATACCTACTCACAAGAAACTCTACACTATTTCTGCCACTCCAGATGTAATAACTAACTACAAGAAACTTTATACTCTATCTGCGATTCCAGATGTGACACCTACCTACAAGAAACTTTATAATATATCTGCCATTCCAGATGTTATACCTACCTACAAGAAACTCTCTATACTATATCTAGCACTCCAGATGTAATACCTATCTACCAGAAACTCTATACTATATCTGCCACTCCAGATGTAATACCTACCTAAAAGAAACTCTATACTATATCTGCAACTCCAGATGTAAAACCTACCTAAAAGAAACTCTATACTTTATCTGCCACTCCAGATGTAAAACCTAACTACAAGAAACTCTATACTATATCCGCTACTCCAGATGTAATACCAAACTACAAGAAACTCTATACTATATCAACCACTCCAGATGTAATACCTACCTACTAGAAACTCTATACTATATCTGCCACTCCAGATGTAATACCTACCTATAAGAAACTCTATACTATATCTATCACTCCAGATGTAATACATACCTACAAGAAACACTATTCTATATCTGCCATTCCACATGTAATACCTACTCACAAGAAACTCTATACTATATCTGCCACTCCAGATGTAATACCTACCTACGAGAAACCTTATACTATATCTGCCATTCCAGATGTAATACCTACCTACAAGAAACTCTGTACTATATCTGCCACTACAGATGTAATACTTATCTGCAGGAAACTCTATACTATATCTACCACTCCAGATGTTACACCTACCTACAAGAAACTCTCGATACTATATCTGCTACTCCAGATGTAATACCTACCTACAAGAAACTTTATACTATATCTTCCATTCCAGATGTAATACCTATCTACAAGAAACTCTATATTATATGTGCCACTCCAGATGTAAGACCTATCTGCAAGAAAATCTATACTATATCTACCACTCCAGATGTTATACCCACCTACAAGAAACTCTCGATAATATATCCGCCACTCCAGATGTAATACCTACCTACAAGAAAATTTATACTCTATCTGCCATTCCAGATGTAATACCTATCTACAAGAAACTCTATATTATATGTGCCACTCCAGATGTAATACCTACCTACAAGAGACTATACTATATCTGCCACTCCAGATGTAATACCTACCTACAAGAAACTTTATACTATATCTGCCATTCCAGATGTAATACCTACCTACAAGAAACTTTATACTATATCTGCCATTCCAGATGTTATACCTACCTACCTACAAGAAACTCTCTATACTATATGTAGCACTCCAGATGTAATACCTATCTACCAGAAACTCTATACTATATCTGCCACTCCAGATGTAATACCTATCTACCAGAAACTCTATACTATATCTGACACTCCAGATGTAATACCTACCTACAAGAAACTCTATACTATATCTGCCACTCTAGATGTTATACCTACTAACAAGAAACTGTATACTGTATCTGCCACTCCAGATGTAATACCTACCTACAAGAGACTATACTATATCTGCCACTCCAGATGTTATACCTACCTACAAAAAATTCTCTATATTATATCTGCCACTCCAGATGTAATACCAACCTAAAAGATACTAAATACTATATCAGCCATTCCACATGTAATACCTCTCTACAAGAAACTCTATATTATATCTACCACTGCAGATGTTGTACGTACCTACAACAAAATCTATACTGTATCTGCTACTCCAGATGTAATACCTATCTACAAAGAAACACTATACTATATATGCCACTCCAGATGCTATACCAACCTACAAGAAACACTATACTATATCAACCACTCCAGATGTAATACCTACTCACAAGAAACTCTATACTCTATCTGCCACTCCAGATGTAATACCTACCTATATGAAACTCTATACTATATCTATCACTCCAGATGTAATATCTACCTACAAGAAACTATATTCTATATCTGCCATTCCATATGTTATACATACCCACAAGAAACTCTATACTATATCTGCCACTCCAGATGTAATACCTTCCTACAAGAAACCTTATACTATATCTGCCATTCCAGATGTAATACCTACCTACAAGAAACTCTGTACTATATCTGCCACTACAGATGTAATACCTATCTACAAGAAACTCTATACTATAACTACCTATACAGATGTTATACCTACCTACAAGAAACTCGCGATACTATATCTACCACTCCAGATGTTATACCTATCCACAAGAAACTATATACTATGTCTGCTTCCAGATGTAATACCTACCTACAAGAAACTCTATACTATATCTACCATTCAAAATGTAATACCTACCTTCAAGAAACATTATACTATATCTGCCACTCCCGATGTAAAAGCTACTTACACCAAAATCTATACTATATCTGCCAATCCAGATGTAATATCTACCTACAAGAAACTCTATACTATATCTGCCACTCCAGATGTAAAACCTACCTACAAGAAACACAATATTATATCTGCCACTCCAGATGTAAAACCTACCTACAAGAAACTTTATACTATATCTGCATTTCCAGATGTAATACCTACCTAGAAAAAACTCTCTATACTATATGTGCCACTCCAGATGTAATACCTACCTACAAGAAACTTTATACAATATCAGCCATTCCAGATATAATACCTATCTACAAGAAACTCAGTACTATACCTGCAACTACAGATGTAATACCTACCTACAAGAAACTCTATACTGTATCTACCACTCAGATGTTATACCAACCTACAAGATACTCTATACTATATCAACCACTCCAGATGTAATACCTACCTACAAGAAATTCTATACTATATCTGCCATTCCAGATGTAATACCTCTCTACAAGAAACTCTATATTATATCTACCACTCCAGATATTATACGTACCTACAAGAAACTCTATACTGTATAGGCTACTCCAGATGTAATACCTATCTACAAGAAATTCTATACTATATCTGCCACTCCAGATGTTATACCAACCTACAAGAAACTCTATACTATATCAACCATTCCAGATGTAATATCTACCTATAAGAAACACTATTCTATATCTATCTCTCCAGATGTAATACCTACCTACAAGAAACTCTGTACTATATCTGCAACTACAGATGTAATACCTATCTACAAGAAACTCTCTATACTATATCTGCCACGCCAGATGTTATACCTACCTACAAGAAAATCTATACTCTCTCTGCCTTCCAGATGTAATACCTACCTAAAAGAAACTCTGTACTATATCTGCAACTGCAGATGTAAAACCTACCTACAAGAAACTCTATACTATATCTGCCATTCCAGATGTAAAACCTAACTACAAGAAACTCTACACTATATCCGCCACTCCAGATGTAATACTACCTACAAGAAACTCCCTATTCTATATCTGCCACTCCAGATGTAATACCTAATTACAAGAAACTCTATACTATATCTGCCACTCCAAATATAATACCTACCTACAAGAAACTTTATACTATATCTACCATTCCAGATGTTATACCTACCTACAAAAAACGCTCGGTACTATATCTGCCATTCCAGATGTAATACCTACCTACAAGAAACTTTATACTATATCAGCCATTCCAGATTTAATACCTATCTACAAGAAACTCTGTACTATATCTGCCAATACACATGTAATTCCTCTCTACAAGAAACTCTATACTGTATCTGCCACTCCAGATGTAATACCTATCTACAAGAAACTCTATACTATATCTGCCACTCCAGATGTAATACCTACCCACAAGAAACTCTATACTCTATCTGCCACTCCAGATGTAATACTAACTATAAGAAACTCTATACTATATCTGCCATTCCACATGTAATACCTACCCACAAGGAACTCTATACTATATCTGCCATTCCAGATGTAATACCTACCTACAAGAAACTGTGTACTATATCTGCCACTACAGATGTAATACCTATCTACAAGAAACTCTATACTATATCTACCACTCCAGATATTATACCTACCTACAAGAAACTCTCGAGACTATACCTACCACTCCAGATGTTATACCTACCTACAAGAAACTCTATACTATATCTGCCACTCCAGATGTTATACCTACCCACAAGAAACTCTATACTATATCTACCATTCCAAATGTAATACCTACATTATACTATATCTGCCACTCCAGATGTAAAACCTACCTTCACGAAAATCTATACTATATCTGCCACTCCAGATGTAATACCTACCTTCACGAAAATCTATACTATATCTGCCACTCTAGATGTAATACCTACCTAGAAGGAACTCTATACTATATCTGCCATTGCAGATGTTATACCTACCTACAAAATCTCTCTATACTATATCTGCCACTCCAGATGTAATACCTACCTACAAGAAACTTTATACTATATCAGCAATTCCAGATGTAATACCTCTCTACAAGAAACTCTGTACTATATCTGCCACTACAGATGTAATACCTATCTACAAGAAACTCTATACTCTATCTACCACTCCAGATGTTATACCAACCTAATAGAAAATCTATACTATATCAACCACTCCAGATGTAATACCTACCCACAAGAAACTATATACTATATTTGCCACTGCAGATGTTATACCTACCAACAAGAAACTCTATACTATATCTGCCACTCCAGATGTAATACCTACCTACAAGAAACCTTATACTATATCTGCCATTCCAGATGTAATACCTACCTACAAGAAACTCTATACTATATCTGCGACTCCAGATGTTATACCTACCCACAAGAAACTCTATACTATATCTGCGACTCCAGATGTTATACCTACCCACAAGAAACTCTATACTGTATCTACCACTCCAGATGTTATACCAACCTACAAGAAACTCTATACTATATCTGACACTCCAGATGTAATACCTACCTAAAAGAAACCTTATACTATATCTGCCATTCCAGATGTAATACCTACCTACAAGAAACATTATACTATATCTGCCACTCCAGATGTAAAACCTACCTTCACGAAAATCTATACTATATCTGCCACTCCAGACGTAACACCTACCTACAAGTAACTCTATACTATATCTGCCACTCCAGATGTAATACCTACCTACAAGAAACTCTATACTATATCTGCCATTCCAGATGTTATACCTACCTACAAAAACTGTCTATACTATATCTCCCACTCCAGATGTAATACCTACCTACAAGAAACATTATACTATATCTGCCACTCCAGATGTAAATCCTACCTTCACGAAAATGTATAATATATCTGCCGCTCCAGATGTAAAACCTACCTACAAGAAACTCTATACTATATCTGCCACTCCAGATGTAATACCTACCTACAAGAAACTCTATACTATATCTGCCATTCCAGATGTTATACCTACCTACAAAAACTGTCTATACTATATCTCCCACTCCAGATGTAATACCTACCTTCAAGAAACTTTATACTATATCAGCCATACCAGATGTAATACCTCTCTACAAGAAACTCTGTACTATATCTACCACTCCAGATGTTATACCAACCTACAAGAAACTCTATACTATATCAACCACTTCAGATGTAATACCTACCTACAAGAAACTCTATACTATATCTGCCACTCCAGATGTAATATCTACCTATAAGAAACTCTATACTATATCTATCACTCAAGATGTAATACCTTCCTATAAGAAACTCTATTCTATATCTGTCATTCCACATGTAATACCTACCCACAAGAAACTCTATACTATATGTGCCACTCCAGATGTAATACCTACCTACAAGAAACTTTATACTATATCTACCACTCCAGATGTAATACCTATCTACCAGAAACTCTATACTATATCTGCCACTCCAGATGTTATACCAACCGACAAGAAACTGTATAATGTATCTGCCACTCCACATGTAATACCTACCTACAAGAAACTCTATACTATATCTGCCACTCCAGATGTAATACCTACCTAAAAGAAACTTTATACTATATCTGCCATTCCAGATGTAATACCTACTTACAAGTAACTCTGTACTATATCTGCCACTCGAGATGTTATACCTACCTACAAGAAAATCTATACTATACTTGACTTCCACATGTAATACCTACCTACAAGAAACTCTATACTATATCTGCCACTCCAGATGTTATACCAACCGACAAGAAACTGTATACTGTATCTGCCACTCCACATGTAATACCTACCTACAAGAAAATCTATACTATATCGGCCTTCCAGATGTAATACCTACCTAAAAGAAACTCTATACTATATCTGCCACTCCAGATATAAAACCTAACTACAAGAAACTCTATACTATATCTGCCACTCCAGATGTAATACCTACCTACAAGAAACTTTATACTATATCAGCCATTCCAGGTGTAATGCCTATCTATAAGAAACTCTGTACTATATCTGCCACTACAGATGTAATACCTACCTACAAGAAACTCTATACAATATCTATCACTCCAGATGTTATACGTACCTACAAGAATCTCTATACTATATCTACCATTCCAGATTTAATACCTACCTACAAAAAGCTTCTATACGATATCTGCCACTCCAGATGTTATACCTACCTACAAGAAACCCTATACTACATCTGCCATTCCAGATGTAATACCTACCTACAAGAAACTCTATACTATATCTGACACTCCAGATGTAATATCTACCTATAAGAAACTCTATACTATATCTATCACTCCAGATGTAATACCTACCTATAAAAAACTCTATTCTATATCTGCCATTCCACATGTAATACCTACCCACAAGAAACTCTATACTATATATGACACTACAGATGTAATACCTACCTACAAGAAACCTTATACTATATCTGCCATTCCAGATGTAATACCTACCTACAAGAAACTCTGTACTACATCTGCCACTACAGTTGTAAAACCTATCTACAAGAAACTCTATACTATATCTACCACTCCAGATGTTATACCTACCTACAAGAAACTCTATACTATATGTGCCACTCCAGATGTAATACCTACCTACAAGAAACATTATACTATATCTGCCACTCCAGATGTAAAACCTACCTTCACGAAAATCTATACTATATCTGCCACTCCAGACGTAATACCTACCTAGAAGGAACTCTATACTATATCTGCTACTCCAGATGTAAAACCTACCTACAAGAAACTCTATACTATATCTGCCACTCCAGATGTAATACCTACCTACAAGAAACTTTATACTATATCTGCCATTCCAGATGTTATATCTACCTACAAAAACGGTCTATACTATATCTGCCACTCCAGATGTAATACTTACCTACAAGAAACTTTATACTATATCAGCCATTCCACATGTAATACCTCTCTACAAGAAACTCTGTACTATATCTGCCACTACAGATGTAATACTTATCTACAATAAACTCTATACTGTATCTACCACTCCAGCTGTTATACCAACCTACAAGAAACTCTATACTATATCAACTACTTAAGATGTAATACCTACCTACAAGAAACTCTATACTATATCTGCCACTCCAGATGAAATATCTACCTCTAAGGAACTCTATACTATATCTGCCACTCCAGATGAAATATCTACCTCTAAGAAACTCTATACTATATCTATCACTCCAGATGTAATACCTACCTATAAGAAACTCTATTCTATATCTGCCATTCCACATGTAATACCTACCCACAAGAAACTCTATACTATATCTGCAACTCCAGATGTAATAATTACCTACAAGAAACCTTATACTATATCTGCCATTCCAGATGTAATACCTACCTACAAGAAACATTATACTATATCTGCCACTCCAGATGTAAAACCTACCTTCACGAAAATCTATACTATATCTGCCACTCCAGACGTAACACCTACCTACAAGTAACTCTATACTATATCTGCCACTCCAGATGTAATACCTACCTACAAGAAACTCTATACTATATCTGCCATACCAGATGTTATACCTACCTACAAAAACTGTCTATACTATATCTCCCACTCCAGATGTAATACCTACCTACAAGAAACATTATACTATATCTGCCACTCCAGATGTAAAACCTACCTTCACGAAAATCTATAATATATCTGCCGCTCCAGATGTAAAACCTACCTACAAGAAACTCTATACTATATCTCCCACTCCAGATGTAATAACTACCTACAAGAAACTTTATACTATATCAGCCATTCCAGATGTAATACCTCTCTACAAGAAACTCTGTACTATATCTACCACTCCAGATGTTATACCAACCTACAAGAAACTCTATACTATATCAACCACTTCAGATGTAATACCTACCTACAAGAAACTCTATACTATATCTGCCACTCCAGATGTAATATCTACCTATAAGAAACTCTATACTATATCTATCACTCCAGATGTAATACTTTCCTATAAGAAACTCTATTCTATATCTGTCATTCCACATGTAATACCTACCCACAAGAAACTCTATACTATATCTGCCACTACAGATGTAATACCTACCTACAAGAAACTTTATACTATATCTACCACTCCAGATGTAATACCTATCTACCAGAAACTCTATACTATATCTGCCACTCCAGATGTAATACCTACCTAAAAGAAACTTTATACTATATCTGCCATTCCAGATGTAATACCTACTTACAAGTAACTCTGTACTATATCTGCCACTCCAGATGTTATACCTACCTACAAGAAAATCTATACTATACTTGACTTCCACATGTAATACCTACCTACAAGAAACTCTATACTATATCTGCCACTCCAGATGTTATACCAACCGACAAGAAACTGTATACTGTATCTGCCACTCCACATGTAATACCTACCTACAAGAAAATCTATACTATATCGGCCTTCCAGATGTAATACCTACCTAAAAGAAACTCTATACTATATCTGCCACTCCAGATATAAAACCTAACTACAAGAAACTCTATACTATATCTGCCACTCCAGATGTAATACCTACCTACAAGAAACTTTATAATATATCAGCCATTCCAGGTGTAATGCCTATCTATAAGAAACTCTGTACTATATCTGCCACTACAGATGTAATACCTATCTGCAAGAAACTCTATACAATATCTATCACTCCAGATGTTATACGTACCTACAAGAATCTCTATACTATATCTACCATTCCAGATTTAATACCTACCTACAAAAAGCTTCTATACGATATCTGCCACTCCAGATGTTATACCTACCTACAAAAAACCCTATACTATATCTGCCATTCCAGATGTAATACCTACCTACAAGAAACTCTATACTATATCTGCCACTCCAGATGTAATATCTACCTATAAGAAACTCTATACTATATCTATCACTCCAGATGTAATACCTACCTATAAAAACTCTATTCTATATCTGCCATTCCACATGTAATACCTACCCACAAGAAACTCTATACTATATATGACACTACAGATGTAATACCTACCTACAAGAAACCTTATACTATATCTGCCATTCCAGATGTAATACCTACCTACAAGAAACTCTGTACTACATCTGCCACTACAGATGTAAAACCTATCTACAAGAAACTCTATACTATATCTACCACTCCAGATGTTATACCTACCTACAAGAAACATTATACTATATCTGCCACTCCAGATGTAAAACCTACATTCACGAAAATCTATACTATATCTGTCACTCCAGACGTAATACCTACCTACAAGGAACTCTATACTTAAAACTGCTACTCCAGATGTAAAACCTACCTACAAGAAACTCTATACTATATCTGCCACTCCATATGTAATACCTACCTACAAGAAAATTTATACTATATCTGCCATTCCAGATGTTATATCTACCTACAAAAACTGTCTATACTATATCTGCCACTCCAGATGTAATACTTACCTACAAGAAACTTTATACTATATCAGCCATTCCACATGTAATACCTCTCTACAAGAAACTCTGTACTATATCTGCCACTACAGATGTAATAATTATCTACAATAAACTCTATACTGTATCTACCACTCCAGCTGTTATACCAACCTACAAGAAACTCTATACTATATCAACTACTTAAGATGTAATACCTACCTACAAGAAACTCTATACTATATCTGCCACTCCAGATGAAATATCTACCTCTAAGAAACTCTATACTATATCTATCACTCCAGATGTAATACCTACCTATAAGAAACTCTATTCTATATCTGCCATTCCACATGTAATACCTACCCACAAGAAACTCTATACTATATCTGCCACTCCAGATGTAATACCTACCTACAAGAAACTTTATACTATATCTGCCATTCGAGATGTAATACCTACCTACAAGTAACTCTGTACTATATCTGCCACTACAGATGTAATACCTACCTACAAGAAACTCTATACTATATCTACCACTCCAGATGTTATACCTACCTACAAGAAACTCTCGATACTATATCTGCCACTCCAGATTTTATACCAACCGACAAGAAACTGTATACTGTATCTGCCACTCCACATGTAATACCTACCTACAAGAAACTCTATACTATATCGGCCACTCCAGATGTAATACCTACCTACAAGAAACTTTATACTATATCTGTCATTCCAGATGTAATACCTACTTACAAGAAACTCTGTACTATATCTTCTACTCCAGATGTTATACCTACCTACAAGAAAATCTATACTATATCTGCCTTCCACGTGTAATACCTACCTAAAAGAAACTCTATACTATATCTGCAACTCCAGATATAAAACCTAACTACAAGAAACTCTATACTATATCCGCCACTCCAGATGTAATACTACCTACAAGAAACTCCCTATACTCTATCTGCCACTCCAGATGTAATACCTACCAACAAGAAACTTTATACTATATCAGCCATTCCAGGTGTAATGCCTATCTATAAGAAACTCTGTACTATATCTGTCACTAAAGATGTAATACCTATCTACAAGAAACTCTATACTATATCTATCACTCCAGATGTTATACGTACCTACAAGAAACTCTGTACTATATCTACCATTCCAGATTTAATACCTACCTACAAAAAACTCTCTATACTATATCTGCCACTCCAGATGTTATACCTACCTACAAGAAACCCTATACTATATCTGCCATTCCAGATGTAATACCTATCTACAAGAAACTCTATACTATATATGCCACTCCAGATGTAGTACCTACCTACAAGCAACTCTATACTCTATCTGCCACTCCAGATGTAATATCTACCTACCAGAAACTCTATACTATATCTGCCACTCCAGATGTAATACCTACCTTCAAGAAACCTTATACTATATCTGCCATTCCAGATGTAATACCTACCTACAAGAAACTCTGTACTATATCTGCAACTACAGATGTAATACCTATCTACAAGAAACTCTCTATACTATATCTGCCACGCCAGATGTTATACCTACCTACAAGAAAATCTATACTCTCTCTGCCTTCCAGATGTAATACGTACCTAAAAGAAACTCTGTACTATATCTGCAACTCCAGATGTAAATCCTACCTACAAGAAACTCCCTATACTATATCTGCCACTCCAGATCTAATACCTAATTACAAGAAACTCTATACTATATCTGCCACTCCAGATATAATACCTACCTACAAGAAACTTTATACTATATCTACCATTCCAGATGTTATACCTACCTACAAAAAACGCTCGATACTATATCTGCCATTCCAGATGTAATACCTACCTACAAGAAACTTTATACTATATCTGCCATTCCAGATGTTATACCTACCTACAAAAACTCTCTATACTATATCTTCCACTCCAGATGTAATATCTACCTATAAGAAACTCTATACTCTATCTGCCGCTCCAGATGTAATACTAACTATAAGAAACTCTATACTATATCTGCCACTCCAGATGTTATACCTACCTACAAAAACTATCTATACTATATCTGCCACTCCAGATGTAATATCTACCTATAAGAAACTCTATACTATATCTATCACTCCAGATGTAATACCTACCTATAAAAAACACTATTCTATATCTGCCATTCCACATGTAATACCTACCCACAAGAAACTCTATACTATATCAACTACTTAAGATGTAATACCTACCTACAAGAAACTCTATACTATATCTGCCACTCCAGATGAAATATCTACCTCTAAGAAACTCTATACTATATCTATCACTCCAGATGTAATACCTACCTATAAGAAACTCTATTCTATATCTGCCATTCCACATGTAATACCTACCCACAAGAAACTCTATACTATATCTGCCACTCCAGATGTAATACCTACCTACAAGAAACATTATACTATATCTGCCATTCCAGATGTAATACCTACCTACAAGAAACTCTGTACTATATCTGCCACTACAGATGTAATACCTATCTACAAGAAACTCTATACTATATCTACCACTCCAGATGTTATACCTACCTACAAGAAACTCTCGATACTATATCTACCACTCCAGATTTTATACCTACCTACATGAAGCTCTATACTATATCTGCCACTTCAGATATAATACCTACCTACAAGAAACTTTATATTATATTTACCATTCCAGATGTTATACCTACCTACTAAAAACGCTCGATACTATATCTGCCATTCAAGACGTAATACCTACCTACAAGAAACTTTATACTATATCAGCCATTCCAGATTTAATACCTATCTCCAAGAAACTCTGTACTATATCTGCCAATACACATGTAATTCCTCTCTACAAGAAACTCTATACTGTATCTGCCACTCCAGATGTAATACCTATCTACAAGAAACTCTATACTATATCTGCCACTCCAGATGTAATAACTACCCACAAGAAACTCTATACTCTATCTGCCACTCCAGATGTAATACTAACTATAAGAAACTCTATACTATATCTGCCATTCCACATGTAATACCTACCCACAAGAAACTCTATACTATATCTGCCATTCCAGATGTAATACCTACCTACAAGAAACTGTGTACTATATCTGCCACTACAGATGTAATACTTATCTACAAGAATCTCTATACTATATCTACTACTCCAGATATTATACCTACCTACAAGAAACTCTCGAGACTATACCTACCACTCCAGATGTTATACCTTCCTACAAGAAACTCTTTACTATATCTGCCACTCCAGATGTTATACCTACCCACAAGAAACTCTATACTATATCTACCATTCCAAATGTAATACCTACCTACAAGAAACATTATACTATATCTTCCACTCCAGATGTAAAACCTACCTTCACGAAAATCTATACTATATCTGCCACTCCAGATGTAATACCTACCTAGAAGGAACTCTATACTATATCTGCCATTCCGGATGTTATACCTACCTATAAAAACTCTCTATACTATATTTGCCACTCCAGATGTAATACCTACCTACAAGAAACTTTATACTATATCAGCCATTCCAGATGTAATAACTCTCTACAAGAAACTCTGTACTATATCTGCCACTACAGATGTAATACCTATCTACAAGAAACTCTATACTGTATCTACCACTCCAGATGTTATACCAACCTAATAGAAAAGCTATACTATATCAACCACTCCAGATGTAATAGCTACCTACAAGAAACTCTATACCATTTCTGCCACTCCAGATGTAAAACCTACCTTCACGAAAATCTATACTATATCTGCCACTCCAGACGTAACACCTACCTACGAGTAACTCTATACTATATCTGCCATTCCAGATGTTATACCTACCTACAAAAACTCTCTATACTATATCTGCCACACCAGATGTAATATCTACCTATAAGAAACTCTATACTATATCTATCACTCCAGATGTAATACCTACCTATAAAAAACTCTATTCTATATCTGCCATTCCACATGTAATACCTACCCACAAGAAACTCTATACTATATCTGACACTCCAGATGTAATACCTACCTACAAGAAACCTTATACTATATCTGCCATTCCAGTTGTAATACCTACCTACAAGAAACATTATACTATATCTGCCACTCCAGATGTAAAACCTACCCTCACGAAAATCTATACTATATCTGCCACTCCAGACGTAACACCTACCTACAAGTAACTCTATACTATATCTGCCACTCTAGATGTAATACCTACCTACAAGAAACTCTATACTATATCTGCCACTCCAGATGTTATACCTACCTACAAAAACTGTCTATACTATATCTCCCACTCCAGATGTAATACCTACCTACAAGAAACATTATACTATATCTGCCACTCCAGAAGTAAAACCTACCTTCACGAAAATCTATACTATATCTGCCGCTCCAGATGTAAAACCTACCTACAAGAAACTCTATACTATATCTGCCACTCCAGATGTTATACCTACCTACAAGAAACTCTATACTATATCTGCCATTCCAGATGTTATACCTACCTACAAAAACTGTCTATACTATATCTCCCACTCCAGATGTCATACCTACCTACAAGAAACTTTATACTATATCAGCCATTCCAGATGTAATACCTCTCTACAAGAAACTCTGTACTATATCTACCACTCCAGATGTTATATCAACCTACAAGAAACTCTATACTATATCTGCCACTCCAGATGTAATATCTACCTATAAGAAACTCTATACTATATCTATCACTCCAGATGTAATAACTTCCTATAAGAAACTCTATTCTATATCTGGCATTCCACATGTAATACCTACCCACAAGAAACTCTATACTATATCTGCCACTCCAGATGTAATACCTACCTACAAGAAACTTTATACTATATCTACCACTCCAGATGTAATACCTATCTACCAGACACTCTATACTATATCTGCCACTCCAGATGTTATACCAACCGACAAGAAACGGTATAATGTATCTGCCACTCCGCATGTAATACCTACCTACAAGAAACTCTATACTATATCTGCCACTCCAGATGTAATACCTACCTAAAAGAAACTTTATACTATATCTGCCATTCCAGATGTAATACCTACTTACAAGAAACTCTGTACTATATCTGCCACTCCAGATGTTATACCTACCTACAAGAAAATCTATACTATACTTGCCTTCCACATGTAATACCTACCTACAAGAAACTCTATACTATATCTGCCACTCCAGATGTTATACCAACCGACAAGAAACTGTATACTGTATCTGCCACTCCACATGTAATACCTACCTACAAGAAACTCTGTACTATATCTGCCACTCCAGATATAATACCTACCTACAAGAAACTATATATTATATCTACCATTCCAGATGTTATACCTACCTACAAAAAACGCTCGATACTATATCTGCCATTCCAGATGTAATACCTACCTACAAGAAACTTTATACTATATCAGCCATTCCAGATTTAATACCTATCTACAAGAAACTCTGTACTATATCTGCCAATACACATGTAATTCCTCTCTACAAGAAACTCTATACTGTATCTGCCACTCCAGATGTAATTCCTATCTACAAGAAACTCTATACTATATCTGCCACTCCAGATGTAATAACTACCCACAAGAAACTCTATACTCTATCTGCCACTCCAGATGTAATACTAACTATAAGAAACTCTATACTATATCTGCCATTCCACATGTAATACCTACCCACAAGAAACTCTATACTATATCTGCCATTCCAGATGTAATACCTACCTACAAGAAACTGTGTACTATATCTGCTACTACAGATGTAATACTTATCTACAAGAATCTCTATACTATATCTACCACTCCAGATATTATACCTACCTACAAGAAACTCTCGAGACTATACCTACCACTCCAGATGTTATACCTACCTACAAGAAACTCTATACTATATCTGCCACTCCAGATGTTATACCTACCCACAAGAAACTCTATACTATATCTACCATTCCAAATGTAATACCTACCTACAAGAAACATTATACTATATCTTCCACTCCAGATGTAAAACCTACCTTCACGAAAATCTATACTATATCTGCCACTCCAGATGTAATACCTACCTAGAAGGAACTCTATACTATATCTGCCATTCCGGATGTTATACCTACCTACAAAAACTCTCTATACTATATTTGCCACTCCAGATGTAATACCTACCTACAAGAAACTTTATACTATATCAGCCATTCCAGATGTAATAACTCTCTACAAGAAACTCTGTACTATATCTGCCACTACAGATGTAATACCAACCGACAAGAAACTATATACTGTATCTGCCACTCCACGTGTAATACCAACCTACAAAAAAATCTATACTATATCGGCCTTCCAGATGTAATACCTACCTAAAAGAAACTCTATACTATATCTGCCACTCCAGATATAAAACCTAACTACAAGAAACTCTATACTATATCCGCCACTCCAGATGTAATACTACCTACAAGAAACTTTATACTATATCAGCCATTCCAGGTGTAATGCCTATCTATAAGAAACTCTGTACTATATCTGCCACTACAGATGTAATACCTATCTACAAGAAACTCTATACAATATCTATCACTCCAGATGTTATACGTACCTACAAGAAACTCTATACTATATCTGCCACTCCAGACGTTATACCTACTTATAAGAAACTCGCGATACTACCTACCACTCCAGATGTTATACCTACCTACAAGAAACTCTATACTATATGTGCCACTCCAGATGTAATACCTACCTACAAGAAACATTATACTATATCTGCCACTCCAGATGCAAAACCTACCTTCACGAAAATCTATACTATATCTGCCACTCCAGACGTAATACCTACCTACAAGGAACTCCATACTATATCTGCTACTCCAGATGTAAAACCTACCTACAAGAAACTCTATACTATATCTGCCACTCCAGATGTAATACCTACCAACAAGAAACTTTATACTATATCTGCCATTCCAGATGTTATATCTACCTACAAAAACTGTCTATACTATATCTGCCACTCCAGATGTAATACCTACCTACAAGAAACTTTATACTATATCAGCCATTCCACATGTAATACCTCTCTACAAGAAACTCCGTACTATATCTGCCACTACAGATGTAATACTTATCTACAATAAACTCTATACTGTATCTACCACTCCAGCTGTTATACCAACCTACAAGAAACTCTATATTATATCAACTACTTAAGATGTAATACCTACCTACAAGAAACTCTATACTATATCTGCCACTCCAGATGAAATATCTACCTCTAAGAAACTCTATACTATATCTATCACTCCAGATGTAATACCTACCTATAAGAAACTCTATTCTATATCTGCCATTCCACAAGTAATACCTACCTACAAGAAACTCTGTACTATATCTGCCACTACAGATGTAATACCTATCTACAAGAAACTCTATACTATATCTACCACTCCAGATGTTATACCTACCTACAAGAAACTCTCGATACTATATCTACCACTCCAGATTTTATACCTACCTACATGAAGCTCTATACTATATCTGCCACTCCAGATGTAATACCTACCTACAAGAAAATTTATACTATATCTACCACTCCAGGTGTAATACCTATCTACCAGAAACTCTATACTATATCTGCCACTCCAGATTTTATACCAACCGACAAGAAACTGTATACTGTATCTGCCACTCCACATGTAATACCTACCTACAGAAACTCTATACTATATCGGCCACTCCAGATGAAATACCTACCTACAAGAAACTTTATACTATATCTGCCATTCCAGATGTAATACCTACTTAAAAGAAACATTGTACTATATCTGCTACTCCAGATGTTATACCTACCTACAAGAAAATCTATACTATAGCTGCCTTCCACATGTAATACCTACCTAAAAGAAACTCTATACTATATCTGCCACTCCAGATGTTATACCAACCGACAAGAAACTGTATACTGTATCTGCCACTCCACATGTAATACCTACCTACAAGAAACACTGTACTATATCTGCCACTACACATGTAATACCTATCTACAAGAAACTCTCTATACTATATCTGCCACTCCAGATGTTATACCTACCTACAAGAATATCTATACAATATCGGCCTTCCAGATGTAATACCTACCTAAAAGAAACTCTATACTATATCTGCAACTCCAGATATAAACCCTAACTACAAGAAACTCTATACTATATCCGGCACTCCAGATGTAATACTACCTACAAGAAACTCCCTATACTATATCTGCCACTCCAGATGTAATACCTACCAACAAGAAACTTTATACTATATCAGCCATTCCAGGTGTAATGCCTATCTATAAGAAACTCTGTACTATATCTGCCACTACAGATGTAATACCTATCTACAAGAAACTCTATACTATATCTATCACTGCAGATGTTATACGTACCTACAAGAAACTCTATACTATATCTACCATTCCACATTTAATACCTACCTACAAAAAACTCTCTATACTATATCTGCCACTCCAGATGTTATACCTACCTACAAGAAACCCTATACTATATCTGCCATTCCAGATGTAATATCTACCTATAAGAAACTCTATACTATATCTATCACTCCAGATGTAATACCTTCCTATAAGAAACTCTATTCTATATCTGGCATTCCACATGTAATACCTACCCACAAGAAACTCTATACTATATCTGTTACTCCAGATGTAATACCTACCTACAAGAAACTTTATACTATATCTACCACTCCAGATGTAATACCTATCTACCAGACACTCTATACTATATCTGCCACTCCAGATGTTATACCAACCGACAAGAAACTGTATAATGTATCTGCCACTCCACATGTAATACCTACCTACAAGAAACTCAATACTATATCTGCCACTCCAGATGTAATACCTACCTAAAAGAAACTTTATACTATATCTGCCATTCCAGATGTAATACCTACTTACAAGAAACTCTGTACTATATCTGCCACTCCAGATGTTATACCTACCTACAAGAAAATCTATACTATACTTGCCTTCCACATGTAATACCTACCTACAAGAAACTCTATACTATCTCTGCCACTCCAGATGTTATACGAACCGACAAGAAACTGTATACTGTATCTGCCACTCCACATGTAATACCTACCTACAAGAAACTCTATAATATATCTACCACTCCAGATGTTATACCTACCTACAAGAAATTCTCGATACTATATCTACCACTCCAGATTTTATACCTACCTACATGAAGCTCTATACTATATCTGCCACTCCAGATATAATACCTACCTACAAGAAACTTTATATTATATCTACCATTCCAGATGTTATACCTACCTACAAAAAACGCTCGATACTATATCTGCCATTCCAGATGTAATACCTACCTACAAGAAACTTTATACTATATCAGCCATTCCAGATTTAATACCTATCTACAAGAAACTCTGTACTATATCTGCCAATACACATGTAATACCTCTCTACAAGAAACTCTATACTGTATCTGCCACTCCAGATGTAATACCTATGTACAAGAAACTCTATACTATATCTGCCACTCCAGATGTAATAACTACCCACAAGAAACTCTATACTCTATCTGCCACTCCAGATGTAATACTAACTATAAGAAACTCTATACTATATCTGCCATTCCACATGTAATACGAACCCACAAGAAACTCTATACTATATCTGCCCTTCCAGATGTAATACCTACCTACAAGAAACTGTGTACTATATCTGCCACTACAGATGTAATACTTATCTACAAGAATCTCTATACTATATCTACCACTCCAGATGTTATACCTACCTACAAGAAACTCTATACTATATCTGCCACTCAAGATGTTATACCTACCCACAAGAAACTCTATACTATATCTACCATTCCAAATGTAATACCTACCTACGAGAAACATTATACTATATCTTCCACTCCAGATGTAAAACCTACCTTCACGAAAATCTATACTATATCTGCCACTCCAGATGTAATACCTACCTAGAAGGAACTCTATACTATATCTGCCATTCCGGATGTTATACCTACCTACAAAAACTCTCTATACTATATTTGCCACTCCAGATGTAATACCTACCTACAAGAAACTTTATACTATATCAGCCATTCCAGATGTAATAACTCTCTACAAGAAACTCTGTACTATATCTGCCACTACAGATGTAATACCTATCTACAAGAAACTCTATACTGTATCTACCACTCCAGATGTTATACCAACCTAATAGAAAATCTATACTATATCAACCACTCCAGATGTAATAGCTACCTACAAGAAACTCTATACCATTTCTGCCACTCCAGATGTAAAACCTACCTTCACGAAAATCTATACTATATCTGCCACTCGAGACGTAACACCTACCTACGAGTAACTCTATACTATATCTGCCATTCCAGATGTTATACCTACCTACAAAAACTCTCTATACTATATCTGCCACTCCAGATGTAATATCTACCTATAAGAAACTCTATACTATATCTATCACTCCAGATGTAATACCGACCTATAAAAAACTCTATTCTATATCTGCCATTCCACATGTAATACCTACCCACAAGAAACTCTATACTATATCTGCCACTCCAGATGTTATACCAACCGACAAGAAACTATATACTGTATCTGCCACTCCACATGTAATACCTACCTACAAGAAAATCTATACTATATAGGCCTTCCAGATGTAATACCTACCTAAAAGAAACTCTATACTATATCTGCCACTCCAGATATAAAACCTAACTACAAGAAACTCTATACTATATCCGCCACTCCAGATGTAATACTACCTACAAGAAACTCCCTATACTATATCTGCCACTCCAGATGTAATACCTACCTACAAGAAACTTTATACTATATCAGCCATTCCAGGTGTAATACCTATCTACAAGAAACTCTATACAATATCTATCACTCCAGAGGTTATACGTACCTACAAGAAACTCTATACTATATCTGCCACTCCAGATGTAATATCTACCTATAAGAAACTCTATACTATATCTATCACTCCAGATGTAATGCCTACCTATAAAAAACTCTATTCTATATCTGCCATTCCACATGTAATACCTACCCACAAAAAACTCTATACTATATAAGACACTACAGATGTAATACCTACCTACAAGAAACTCTGTACTACATCTGCCACTACAGATGTAAAACCTGTCTACTAGAAACTCTATACTATATCTACCACTCCAGACGTTATACCTACCTATAAGAAACTCGCGATACTACCTACCACTGCAGATGTTATACCTACCTACAAGAAACTCTATACTATATGTGCCACTCCAGATGTAATACCTACCTACAAGAAACATTATACTATATCTGCCACTCCAGATGTAAAACCTACCTTCACGAAAATCTATACTATATCTGCCACTCCAGACGTAATACCTACCTACAAGGAACTCCATACTATATCTGCTACTCCAGATGTAAAACCTACCTACAAGAAACTCTATACTATATCTGCCACTCAAGATGTAATACCTACCTACAAGAAACTTTATACTATATCTGCCATTCTAGATGTTATATCTACCTACAAAAACTGTCTATACTCTATCTGCCACTCCAGATGTAATACCTACCTACAAGAAACTTTATACTATATCAGCCATTCCACATGTAATACCTCTCTACAAGAAACTCTGTACTATATCTGCCACTACAGATGTAATACTTATCTACAATAAACTCTATACTGTATCTACCACTCCAGCTGTTATACCAACCTACAAGAAACTCTATCTTATATCAACTACTTAAGATGTAATACCTACCTACAAGAAACTCTATACTATATCTGCCATTCCAGATGTAATACCTACCTACAAGAAACTCTATACTATATCTGCCACTCCAGATGTAATACCTATCTACAAGAAACTCTATACTATATCTACCACTCCAGATGTTATACCTACCTACAAGAAACTCTCGATACTATATCTACCACTCCAGATTTTATACCTACCTACATGAAGCTCTATACTATATCTGCCACTCCAGATGTAATACCTACCTACAAGAAACTTTATACTATATCTACCACTCCAGGTGTAATACCTATCTACCAGAAACTCTATACTATATCTGCCACTCCAGATTTTATACCAACCGACAAGAAACTGTATACTGTATCTGCCACTCCACATGTAATACCTACCTACAAGAAACTCTATACTATATCGGCCACTCCAGATGAAATACCTACCTACAAGAAACTTTATACTATATCTGCCATTCCAGATGTAATACCTACTTAAAAGAAACACTGAACTATATCTGCTACTCCAGATGTTATACCTACCTACAAGAAAATCTATACTATAGCTGCCTTCCACATGTAATACCTACCTAAAAGAAACTCTATACTATATCTGCCACTCCAGATGTTATACCAACCGACAAGAAACTGTATACTGTATCTGCCACTCCACATGTAATACCTACCTACAAGAAACACTGTACTATATCTGCCACAACAGATGTAATACCTATCTACAAGAAACTCTCTATACTATATCTGCCACTCCAGATGTTATACCTACCTACAAGAATATCTATACAATATCGGCCTTCCAGATGTAATACCTACCTAAAAGAAACTCTATACTATATCTGCAACTCCAGATATAAAACCTAACTACAAGAAACTATATACTATATCCGCCACTCCAGATGTAATACTACCTACAAGAAACTCCCTATACTATATCTGCCACTCCAGATGTAATACCTACCAACAAGAAACTTTATACTATATCAGTCATTCCAGGTGTAATGCCTATCTATAAGAAACTCTGTACTATATCTGCCACTACAGATGTAATAACTATCTACAAGAAAATCTATACTATATCTATCACTCCAGATGTTATACGTACCTACAAGAAACTCTATACTATATCTACCATTCCAGATTTAATACCTACCTACAAAAAAAATCTATACTATATCTGCCACTCCAGATGTTATACCTACCTACAAGAAACCCTATACTATATCTGCCATTCCAGATGTAATACCTATCTACAAGAAACTCTATACTATATATGCCACTCCAGATGTAGTACCTTCCTACAAGCAACTCTATACTCTATCTGCCACTCTTGATGTAATACCTACCTACAAGAAACATTATACTATATCAACCACTCCAGATGTAATACCTACCTACAAGAAACTCCATACTATATCTGCCACTCCAGATGTAATATCTACCTATAAGAAACTCTATACTATATCTGCCATTCCAGATGTTATACCTACCTACAAAAACTCTCTATACTATATCTGCCACTCCAGATGTAATACCTACCTACAAGAAACTTTATACTATATCAGCCATTCCAGATGTAATACCTCTCTACAAGAAACTCTGTACTATATCTGCCACTACAGATGTAATACCTACCTACAAGAAACTCTATACTGTATCTACCACTCCAGATGTTATACCAACCTACAAGACACTCTATACTATATCAACCACTACAGATGTAATACCTACCTACAAGAAACTCTATACTATATCTGCCACTCCAGATGTAATATCTACCTATAAGAAACTCTATACTATATCTATCACTCCAGACATAATACCTACCTATAAAAAACTCTATTCTATATCTGCCATTCCACATGTAATACCTACCTACAAGGAACCTTATACTATATCTGCCATTCCAGATGTAATACCTACCTACAAGAAACTCTGTACTATATCTGCCACTACAGATGTAAAACCTATCTACAAGAAACTCTATACTATATCTACCACTCCAGACGTTATACCTACCTACAAGAAACTCTCGATACTATACCTACCACTCCAGATGTTATACCTACCTACAAGAAACTCTATACTATATCTGCCACTCCAGATGTTATACCTACCCACAAGAAACTCTATACTATATCTGCCTTCCAGATGTAATACCTACCTACAAGAAACTCTATACTATATCTGCCACTCCAGATGTAATACCTAACTACAAGAAACTCAATACTATATGTGCCACTCCAGATGTAAAACCTACCTACAAGAAACTCTATACTATATCTACCAATCCAAATGTAATACCTACCTACAAGAAACATTATACTATATCTGCCACTCCAGATGTAAAACCTACCTTCACGAAAATCTATACTATATCTGCCACTCCAGATGTTATACCTACCCACAAGAAACTCTATACTATATCTGCCTTCCAGATGTAATACCTACCTACAAGAAACTCTATACTATATCTGCCACTCCAGATGTAATACCTACCTACAAGAAACTCTATACTATATCTGCCACTCAAGATGTAAAACCTACCTACAAGAAACTCTATACTATATCTGCCACTCCAGATGTAATACCTACCTACAAGAAACTTTATACTATATCTGCCATTCCAGATGTTATACCTACCTACAAAAACTGTCTATACTATATCTGCCACTCCAGATGTAATACCTACCTACAAGAAACGTTATACTATATCAGCCATTCCAGATGTAATACCTATCTACAAGAAACTCTGTACTATATCTGCCACTACAGATGTAATACCTATCTACAAGAAACTCTATACTGTATCTACCACTCCAGCTGATATACCAACCTACCATAAACTCTATACTATATCAACTACTTCAGATGTAATACCTACCTACAAGAAACTCTATACTATATCTGCCACTCCAGATGTAATATCCACCTACCAGAAACTCTATACTATATCTATCACACCAGATGTAATACCTACCTATAAGAAACTCTATTCTATATCTGCCATTCCACATGTAATACCTACCTACAAGAAACTCTATACTATATCTGCCACTCCAGATGTAATACCTACCAACAAGAAACCTTATACTATATCTGCCATTCCAGATGTAATACCTACCTACAAGAAACTCTGTACTATATCTGCCACTACAGATGTAATACCTATCTACAAGAAACTCTATACTATATCTACCACTCCAGATGTTATACCTACCTACAAGAAACTCTCGATACTATATCTACCACTCCAGATTTTATACCTACCTACTTGAAGCTCTATACTATATCTGCCACACCAGATGTAATACCTACCTACAAGAAACTTTATACTATATCTACCACTCCAGATGTAATACCTATCTACCAGAAATTCTATACTATATCTGCCACTCCAGATGTTATACCAACCGACAAGAAACTGTATACTGTATCTGCCACTCCACATGTAATACCTACCTACAAGAAACTCTATACTATATCTGCCACTCCAGATGTAATACCTACCTACAAGAAACTTTATACTATATCTGCCATTCCAGATGTAATACCTACTTACAATAAACTCTGTACTATATCTGCCACTCCAGATGTTATACCTACCTACAAGAAAATCTATACTATTTCTGCTTTCCACATGTAATACCTACCTAAAAGAAACTCTATACAATATCTGCCACCCCAGATGTTATACCAACCGACAAGAAACTGTATACTGTATCTGCCACACCAGATGTAATACCTACCTACAAGAAACTCTATAATATATCTGCCACTCCAGATGTAATACCTACCTACAAGAAACTCTATACTATAGCTGCCATTCCAGATGTAATAACTACTTACAAGAAACTACAGATATAATACCTATCTACAAGAAACTCTCTATACTATATCTGCCACTCCAGATGTTATACCTACCTACAAGTAAATCTATATTATATCCGCCACTCCAGATGAAATACTACCTACAAGAAACTCCCTATACTATATCTGCCACTCCAGATGTAATACGTACCTACAAGAAACTTTATACTATATCAGCCATTCCAGGTGTAATGCCTATCTATAAGAAACTCAGTACTATATCTGCCACTACGGATGAAATACCTATCTACAAGAAACTCTATACTATATCTACCATTCCAGATTTAATACCTACCTATAAAAAACTCTATACTATATCTATCACTCCAGATGTAATATCTACCTACCAGAAACTCTATACTATATCTGCCACTCCAGATGTAATACCTACCTTCAAGAAACCTTATACTATATCTGCCATTCCAGATGTAATACCTACCTACAAGAAACTCTATACTCTATCTGCAACTCCAGATGTAATTATAAGAAACTCTATACTATATCTGCCATTCCACATGTAATACCTACCCACAAGAAACACTCTACTATATCTGCCATTCCAGTTGTAATACCTACCTACAAGAAACTCTGTACTATATCTGCCACTACAAATGTAATACCTATCTACAAGAAACTCTATACTATATCTACCACTCCAGATGTTATACCTACCTACAAGGAACTCTATACTATATCTGCCATTCCAGGTGTTATACCTACCTACAAAAACTCTCTATACTATATCTGCCACTCCAGATGTAATACCTACCTACAAGAAACTTTATACTATATCAGCCATTCCAGATGTAATACCTACCTACAAGAAACTCTGTACTATATCTGCCACTACAAATGTAATACCTATCTACAAGAAACTCTATACTATATCTACCACTCCAGATGTAATACCTACCTACAAGAAACTCTATACTATATCTGCCACTCCTGATGTAATATCTAACTACAAGAAACTATATACTATATCTGCCACTCCAGATGTAAAACCTACCTACAAGAAACTCTATACTATATCTACCATTCCAAATGTAATACCTACCTACAAGAAACATTATACTATATCTGCCACTCCAGATGTAAAACCTACCTTCACGAAAATCTATACTATATCTGACACTCCAGATGTAATACCTACCTACAAGGAACCTTATACTATATCTGCCATTCCAGATGTAATACCTACCTACAAGAAACTCTGTACTATATCTGCCACTACAGATCTAAAACCTATCTACCAGAAACTCTATACTATATCTACCACTCCAGACGTTATACCTACCTACAAGAAACTCTCGATACTATACCTACCACTCCAGATGTTATACCTACCTACAAGAAACTCTATACTATATCTGCCACTCCAGATGTTATACCTACCCACAAGAAACTCTATACTATATCTGCCTTCCAGATGTAATACCTACCTACAAGAAACTCTATACTATATCTGCCACTCCAGATGTAATACCTAACTACAAGAAACTCTATACTATATGTGCCACTCCAGATGTAAAACCTACCTACAAGAAACTCTATACTATATCTACCAGTCCAAATGTAATACCTACCTACAAGAAACATTATACTATATCTGCCACTCCAGATGTAAAACCTACCTTCACGAAAATCTATACTATATCTGCCACTCCAGTCGTAATACCTACCTACAAGAAACTCTATACTATATCTGCCACTCAAGATGTAAAACCTACCTACAAGAAACTCTATACTATATCTGCCACTCCAGATGTAATACCTACCTACAAGAAACTTTATACTATATCTGCCATTCCAGATGTTATACCTACCTACAAGAAAATCTATACTATTTCTGCTTTCCACATGTAATACCTACCTAAAAGAAACTCTATACAATATCTGCCACTCCAGATGTTATACCAACCGACAAGAAACTGTATACTGTATCTGCCACACCAGATGTAATACCTACCTACAAGAAACTCTATACTATATCTGCCACTCCAGATGTAATACCTACCTACAAGAAACTCTATACTATAGCTGCCATTCCAGATGTAATAACTACTTACAAGAAACTACAGATATAATACCTATCTACAAGAAACTCTCTATACTATATCTGCCACTCCAGATGTTATACCTACCTACAAGTAAATCTATATTATATCCGCCACTCCAGATGAAATACTACCTACAAGAAACTCCCTATACTATATCTGCCACTCCAGATGTAATACGTACCTACAAGAAACTTTATACTATATCAGCCATTCCAGGTGTAATGCCTATCTATAAGAAACTCAGTACTATATCTGCCACTACAGATGTAATACCTATCTACAAGAAACTCTATACTATATCTACCATTCCAGATTTAATACCCACCTATAAAAAACTCTATACTATATCTATCACTCCAGATGTAATATCTACCTACCAGAAACTCTATACTATATCTGTCACTCCAGATGTAATACCTACCTTCAAGAAACCTTATACTATATCTGCCATTCTAGATGTAATACCTACCTACAAGAAACTCTATACTCTATCTGCAACTCCAGATGTAATTATAAGAAACTCTATACTATATCTGCCATTCCACATATAATACCTACCCACAAGAAACACTCTACTATATCTGCCATTCCAGTTGTAATACCTACCTACAAGAAACTCTGTACTATATCTGCCACTACAAATGTAATACATATCTACAAGAAACTCTATACTATATCTACCACTCCAGATGTAATACCTACCTACAAGAAACTCTATACTATATCTGCCACTCCTGATGTAATACCTAACTACAAGAAACTATATACTATATCTGCCACTCCAGATGTAAAACCTACATACAAGAAACTCTATACTATATCTACCATTCCAAATGTAATACCTACCTACAAGGAACTCTATACTATATCTGCCATTCCAGGTGTTATACCTACCTACAAAAACTCTCTATACTATATCTGCCACTCCAGATGTAATACCTACCTACAAGAAACTTTATACTATATCAGCCATTCCAGATGTAATACCTATCTACAAGAAACTCTATACTGTATCTACCACTCCAGATGTTATACCAACCTTCAAGAAACTATATACTATATCAACCACTCCAGATGTAATACCTACCTAAAAGAAACTCTATACTATATCTGCAACTCCAGATATAAAACCTAACTACAAGAAACTCTATACTATATCCGCCACTCCAGATGAAATACTACCTACAAGAAACTCCCTATACTATATCTGCCACTCCAGATGTAATACGTACCTACAAGAAACTTTATACTATATCAGTCATTCCAGGTGTAATGCCTATCTATAAGAAACTCTGTACTATATCTGCCACTACAGATGTTATACCTACCCACAAGAAACTCTATACTATATCTGCCATTCCAGATGTAATACCTACCTACAAGAAACTCTGTACTATATCTGCCACTACAAATGTAATACCTATCTACAAGAAACTCTATACTATATCTACCACTCCAGATGTTATACCTACCTACAAGAAACTCTCGAGACTATACCTACCACTCCAGATGTTATACCTACCTACAAGAAACTCTATACTATATCTGCCACTCCAGATGTTATACCTACCCACAAGAAACTCTATACTATAGCTGCCTTCCAGATGTAATACCTACCTACAAGAAACTCTATACTATATCCGCCACTCCTGATGTAATACCTAACTACAAGAAACTCTATACTATATCAGCCACTCCAGATGTAAAACCTACCTACAAGAAACCCTATACTATATCTACCATTCCAAATGTAATACCTACCTACAAGAAACATTATACTATATCTGCCACTCCAGATGTAAAACCTACCTTCACGAAAATCTATACTATATCTGACACTCCAGATGTAATACCTACCTACAAGGAACCTTATACTATATCTGCCATTCCAGATGTAATACCTACCTACAAGAAACTCTGTACTATATCTGCCACTACAGATCTAAAACCTATCTACCAGAAACTCTATACTATATCTACCACTCCAGACGTTATACCTACCTACAAGAAACTCTCGATACTATACCTACCACTCCAGATGTTATACCTACCTACAAGAAACTCTATACTATATCTGCCACTCCAGATGTTATACCTACCCACAAGAAACTCTATACTATATGTGCCACTCCAGATGTAAAACCTACCTACAAGAAACTCTATACTATATCTACCAATCCAAATGTAATACCTACCTACAAGAAACATTATACTATATCTGCCACTCCAGATGTTATACCAACCGACAAGAAACTGTATACTGTATCTGCCACACCAGATGTAATACCTACCTACAAGAAACTCTATACTATATCTGCCACTCCAGATGTAATACCTACCTACAAGAAACTCTATACTATAGCTGCCATTCCAGATGTAATAACTACTTACAAGAAACTACAGATATAATACCTATCTACAAGAAACTCTCTATACTATATCTGCCACTCCAGATGTTACACCTACCTACAAGTAAATCTATATTATATCCGCCACTCCAGATGAAATACTACCTACAAGAAACTCCCTATACTATATCTGCCACTCCAGATGTAATACGTACCTACAAGAAACTTTATACTATATCAGCCATTCCAGGTGTAATGCCTATCTATAAGAAACTCAGTACTATATCTGCCACTACAGATGTAATACCTATCTACAAGAAACTCTATACTATATCTACCATTCCAGATTTAATACCTACCTATAAAAAACTCTATACTATATCTATCACTCCAGATGTAATATCTACCTACCAAAAACTCTATACTATATCTGTCACTCCAGATGTAATACCTACCTTCAAGAAACCTTATACTATATCTGCCATTCTAGATGTAATACCTACCTACAAGAAACTCTATACTCTATCTGCAACTCCAGATGTAATTATAAGAAACTCTATACTATATCTGCCATTCCACATATAATACCTACCCACAAGAAACACTCTACTATATCTGCCATTCCAGTTGTAATACCTACCTACAAGAAACTCTGTACTATATCTGCCACTACAAATGTAATACCTATCTACAAGAAACTCTATACTATATCTACCACTCCAGATGTTATTCCTACCTACAAGGAACTCTATACTATATCTGCCATTCCAGGTGTTATACCTACCTACAAAAACTCTCTATACTATATCTGCCACTCCAGATGTAATACCTACCTACAAGAAACTTTATACTATATCAGCCATTCTAGATGTAATACCTACCTACAAGAAACTCTGTACTATATCTGCCACTACAAATGTAATACCTATCTACAAGAAACTCTATACTATATCTACCACTCCAGATGTAATACCTACATACAAGAAACTCTATACTATATCTGCCACTCCTGATGTAATACCTAACTACAAGAAACTATATACTATATCTGCCACTCCAGATGTAAAACCTACATACAAGAAACTCTATACTATATCTACCATTCCAAATGTAATACCTACCTACAAGGAACTCTATACTATATCTGCCATTCCAGGTGTTATACCTACCTACAAAAACTCTCTATACTATATCTGCCACTCCAGATGTAATACCTACCTACAAGAAACTTTATACTATATCAGCCATTCCAGATGTAATACCTATCTACAAGAAACTCTATACTGTATCTACCACTCCAGATGTTATACCAACCTTCAAGAAACTCTATACTATATCAACCACTCCAGATGTAATACCTACCTAAAAGAAACTCTATACTATATCTGCAACTCCAGATATAAAACCTAACTACAAGAAACTCTATACTATATCCGCCACTCCAGATGAAATACTACCTACAAGAAACTCCCTATACTATATCTGCCACTCCAGATGTAATACGTACCTACAAGAAACTTTATACTATATCAGTCATTCCAGGTGTAATGCCTATCTATAAGAAACTCTGTACTATATCTGCCACTACAGATGTTATACCTACCCACAAGAAACTCTATACTATATCTACCATACCAGATGTAATACCTACCTACAAGAAACTCTGTACTATATCTGCCACTACAAATGTAATACCTATCTACAAGAAACTCTATACTATATCTACCACTCCAGATGTTATACCTACCTACAAGAAACTCTCGAGACTATACCTACCACTCCAGATGTTATACCTACCTACAAGAAACTCTATACTATATCTGCCACTCCAGATGTTATACCTACCCACAAGAAACTCTATACTATATCTGCCTTCCAGATGTAATACCTACCTACAAGAAACTCTATACTATATCTGCCACTCCTGATGTAATACCTAACTACAAGATACTCTATACTATATCAGCCACTCCAGATGTAAAACCTACCTACAAGAAACTCTATACTATATCTACCATTCCAAATGTAATACCTACCTACAAGAAACATTATACTATATCTGCCACTCCAGATGTAAAACCTACCTTCACGAAAATCTATACTATATCTGCCACTCCAGCTGTAATATCTACCTATAAGAAACTCTATACTATATCTATCACTCCAGACATAATACCTACCTATAAAAAACTCTATTCTATATCTGCCATTCCACATGTAATACATACCCACAAGAAACTCTATACTATATCTGACACTCCAGATGTAATACCTACCTACAAGGAACCTTATACTATATCTGCCATTCCAGATGTAATACCTACCTACAAGAAACTCTGTACTATATCTGCCACTACAGATCTAAAACCTATCTACAAGAAACTCTATACTATATCTACCACTCCAGACGTTATACCTACCTACAAGAAACTCTCGATACTATACCTACCACTCCAGATGTTATACCTACCTACAAGCAACTCTATACTATATCTGCCACTCCAGATGTTATACCTACCCACAAGAAACTCTATACAATATCTGCCTTCCAGATGTAATACCTACCTACAAGAAACTCTATACTATATCTGCCACTCCAGATGTAATACCTAACTACAAGAAACTCTATACTATATGTGCCACTCCAGATGTAAAACCTACCTACAAGAAACTCTATACTATATCTACCAATCCAAATGTAATACCTACCTACAAGAAACATTATACTATATCTGCCACTCCAGATGTAAAACCTACCTTCACGAAAATCTATACTATATCTGCCACTCCAGTCGTAATACCTACCTACAAGAAACTCTATACTATATCTGCCACTCAAGATGTAAAACCTACCTACAAGAAACTCTATACTATATCTGCCACTCCAGATGTAATACCTACCTACAAGAAACTTTATACTATATCTGCCATTCCAGATGTTATACCTACCTACAAAAACTGTCTATACTATATCTGCCACTCCAGATGTAATACCTACCTACAAGAAACTTTATACTATATCAGCCATTCCAGATGTAATACCTCGCTACAAGAAAATCTGTACTATATCTGCCACTACAGATGTAATACCTATCTACAAGAAACTCTATACTGTATCTACCACTCCAGCTGTTATACCAACCTACCATAAACTCTATACTATATCAACTACTTCAGATGTAATACCTACGTACAAGAAACTCTATACTATATCTGCCACTCCAGATGTAATATCTACCTATAAGAAACTCTATACTATATCTATCACTCCAGATGTAATACCTACCTATAAGAAACTCTATTCTATATCTGCCATTCCACATGTAATACCTACCTACAAGAAACTCTATACTATATCTGCCACTCCAGATGTAATACCTACCTACAAGAAACCTTATACTATATCTGCCATTCCAGATGTAATACCTACCTACAAGAAACTCTGTACTATATCTGCCACTACAGATGTAATACCTATCTACAAGAAACTCTATACTATATCTACCACTCCAGATGTTATACCTACCTACAAGAAACTCTCGATACTATATCTACCACTCCAGATTTTATACCTACCTACTTGAAGCTCTATACTATATCTGCCACACCAGATGTAATACCTACCTACAAGAAACTTTATACTATATCTACCACTCCAGATGTAATACCTATCTACCAAAAATTCTATACTATATCTGCCACTCCAGATGTCATACCAACCGACAAGAAACTGTATACTGTATCTGCCACTCCACATGTAATACCTACCTACAAGAAACTCTATACTATATCTTCCACTCCAGATGTAATACCTACCTACAAGAAACTTTATACTATATCTGCCATTCCAGATGTAATACCTACTTACAAGAAACTCTGTACTATATCTGCCACTCCAGATGTTATACCTACCTACAAGAAAATCTATACTATATCTGCTTTCCACATGTAATACCAACCTAAAAGAAACTCTATACAATATTTGCCACTCCAGATGTTATACCAAAAGACAAGAAACTGTATACTGTATCTGCCACACCAGATGTAATACCTACCTACAAGAAACTCTATACTATATCTGCCACTCCAGATGTAATACCTACCTACAAGAAACTCTATACTATATCTGCCATTCCAGATGTAATAACTACTTACAAGAAACTACAGATATAATACCTATCTACAAGAAACTCTCTATACTATATCTGCCACTCCAGATGTTATACATACCTACAGGTAAATCTATACTATATATCGGCCTTCCAGATGTAATACCTACCTAAAAGAAACTCTATACTATATCTGCAACTCCAGATATAAAACCTAACTACAAGAAACTCTATACTAAATTCGCCACTCCAGATGAAATACTACCTACAAGAAACTCCTTATACTATATCTGCCACTCCAGATGTAATACGTACCTACAAGAAACTTTATACTTTATCAGCCATTCCAGGTGTAATGCCTATCTATAAGAAACTCAGTACTATATCTGCCACTACAGATGTAATACCTATCTACAAGAAACTCTATACTATATCTACCATTCCAGATTTAATACCTACCTATAAGAAACTCTATACTATATCTATCACTCCAGATGTAATATCTACCTACCAGAAACTCTATACTATATCTGCCACTCCAGATGTAATACCTACCTTCAAGAAACCATATACTATATCTGCCATTCCAGATGTAATACCTACCTACAAGAAACTCTATACTCTATCTGCCACTCCAGATGTAATTATAAGAAACTCTATACTATATCTGCCATTCAACATGTAATACCTACCCACAAGAAACTCTATACTATATCTGCCATTCCAGATGTAATACCTACCTACAAGAAACTCTGTACTATATCTGCCACTACAAATGTAATACCTATCTACAAGAAACTCTATACTATATCTACCACTGCAGATGTTATACCTACCTACAAGGAACTCTATACTATATCTGCCATTCCAGGTGTTATACCTACCTACAAAAACTCTCTATACTATATCTGTCACTCCAGATGTAATACCTACCTACAAGAAACTTTATACTATATCAGCCATTCCAGATGTAATACCTACCTACAAGAAACTCTGTACTATATCTGCCACTACAAATGTAATACCTATCTACAAGAAACTCTATACTATATCTACCACTCCAGATGTAATACCTACCTACAAGAAACTCTATACTATATCTGCCACTCCTGATGTAATACCTAACTACAAGAAACTCTATACTATATCTGCCACTCCAGATGGAAAACCTACATACAAGAAACTCTATACTATATCTACCATTCCAAATGTAATACCTACCTACAAGGAACTCTATACTATATCTGCCATTCCAGGTGTTATATCTACCTACAAAAACTCTCTATACTATATCTGCCACTCCAGATGTAATACCTACCTACAAGAAACTTTATACTATATCAGCCATTCCAGATGTAATACCTATCTACAAGAAACTCTATACTGTATCTACCACTCCAGATGTTATACCAACCTACAAGAAACTCTATACTATATCAACCACTCCAGATGTAATACCTACCTAAAAGAAACTCTATACTATATCTGCAACTCCAGATATAAAACCTAACTACAAGAAACTCTATACTATATCCGCCACTCCAGATGAAATACTACCTACAAGAAACTCCCTATACTATATCTGCCACTCCAGATGTAATACATACCTAGAAGAAACTTTATACTATATCAGCCATTCCAGGTGTAATGCCTATCTATAATAAACTCTGTACTATATCTGCCACTACAGACGTTATACCTACCCACAAGAAAATCTATACTATATCTGCCATTCCAGATGTAATACCTACCTACAAGAAACTCTGTACTATATCTGCCACTACAAATGTAATACCTATCTACAAGAAACTCTATACTATATCTACCACTCCAGATGTTATACCTACCTACAAGAAACTCTCGAGACTATACCTACCACTCCAGATGTTATACCTACCTACAAGAAACTCTATACTATATCTGCCACTCCAGATGTTATACCTACCCACAAGAAACTCTATACTATATCTGCCTTCCAGATGTAATACCTACCTACAAGAAACTCTATACTATATCTGCCACTCCTGATGTAATACCTAACTACAAGAAACTCTATTCTATATCAGCCACTCCAGATGTAAAACCTACATACAAGAAACTCTACACTATATCTACCATTCCAAATGTAATACCTACCTACAAAAAACATTATACTATATCTGCCACTGCAGGTGTTATACCTACCTACAAAAACTCTCTATACTATATCTGCCTCTCCAGATGTAATACCTACCTACAAGAAACTTTATACTATATCAGCCACTCCAGATGTAAAACCTACCTACAAGAAACTCTATACTATATCTGCCACTCCTGATGTAATACCTAACTACAAGAAACTCTATACGATATCAGCCACTCCAGATGTAAAACCTACCTTCACGAAAATCTATACTATATCTGCCACTCCAGATGTAATACCTACCTACAAGTAACTCTATACTATATCTGCCATTCCAGGTGTTATACCTACCTACAAAAACTCTCTATACTATATCTGCCACTCCAGATGTAATACCTACCTACAAGAAACTTTATACTATATCAGCCATTCCAGATGTAATACCTACCTACAAGAAACTCTATCTGCCACTCCAGATGTAATTATAAGAAACTCTATACTATATCTGCCATTCCACATGTAATACCTACCCACAAGAAACACTATACTATATCTACCACTCCAGATGTTATACCTACCTACAAGAAACTCTCGAGACTATACCTACCACTCCAGATGTTATACCTACCTACAAGAAACTCTATACTATATCTGCCACTACTGATGTTATACCTACCCACAAGAAACTCTATACTATATCGGCCTTCCAGATATAATACCTACCTACAAGAAACTCTATACTATATCTGCCACTCCTGATGTAATACCTAACTACAAGAAACTCTATACTATATCTGCCACTCCAGATGTAAAACCTACCTACAAGAAACTCTATACTATATCTACCATTCCAAATGTAATACCTACCTACAAGAAACATTATACTATATCTGCCACTCCAGATGTAAAACCTACCTTCACGAAAATCTATACTATATCTGCCACTCCAGGTGTTATACCTACCTACAAAAACTCTCTATACTATATCTGCCACTCCAGATGTAATACCTACCTACAAGAAACTTTATACTATATCAGCCACTCCAGATGTAAAACCTACCTACAAGAAACTCTATACTATATCTGCCACTCCTGATGTAATACCTAACTACAAGAAATTCTATACGATATCAGCCACTCCAGATGTAAAACCTACCTTCACGAAAATCTATACTATATCTGCCACTCCAGATGTAATACCTACCTACAAGTAACTCTATACTATATCTGCCATACCAGGTGTTATACCTACCTACAAAAACTCTCTATACTATATCTGCCACTCCAGATGTAATACCTACCTACAAGAATGTTTATACTATATCAGCCATTCCAGATGTAATACCTATCTACAAGAAACTCTATACTGTATCTACCACTACAGATGTTATACCAACCTACAAGAAACTCTCTATACTATATCTGCCACTCCAGATGTTATACCTACCTACAGGAAACCCTATACTATATCTGCCATTCCAGATGTAATACCTATCTACAAGAAACTCTATACTATATCTATCACTCCAGATGTTATAAGTACCTACAAGAAACTCTATACTACATCTCAGATTTAATTACCATTCCAGATTTAATACCTACCTACAAAAAACTCTCTATACTATATCTGCCACTCCAGATGTTATACCTACCTACAGGAAACCCTATACTATATCTGCCATTCCAGATGTAATACCTATCTACAAGAAACTCTATACTATATATGCCACTCCAGATGTAGTACCTACCTACAAGCAACTCTATACTATATATGCCACTCTTGATGTAATACCTACCTATAAGAAACTCTATGCTATATCTATCACTCCAGATGTAATATCTACCTACCAGAAACTCTATACTATATCTGCGCACTCCAGATGTAATACCTACCTTCAAGAAACCTTATACTATATCTGCCATTCCAGATGTAATACCTACCTACAAGAAACTCTATACTCTATCTGCCACTCCAGATGTAATTATAAGAAACTCTATACTATATCTGCCATTCCACATGTAATACCTACCCACAAGGAACTCTATACTATATCTACCACTCCAGATGTTATACCTACCTACAAGAAACTCTCGAGACTATACCTACCACTCCAGATGTAATACCTACCTAAAAGAAACTCTATACTATATCTGCAACTCCAGATATAAAACCTAACTACAAGAAACTCTATACTAAATTCGCCACTCCAGATGAAATACTACCTACAAGAAACTCCTTATACTATATCTGCCACTCCAGATGTAATACGTACCTACAAGAAACTTTATACTATATCAGCCATTCCAGGTGTAATGCCTATCTATAAGAAACTCAGTACTATATCTGCCACTACAGATGTAATACCTATCTACAAGAAACTCTATACTATATCTACCATTCCAGATTTAATACCTACCTATAAGAAACTCTATACTATATCTATCACTCCAGATGTAATATCTACCTACCAGAAACTCTATACTATATCTGCCACTCCAGATGTAATACCTACCTTCAAGAAACCATATACTATATCTGCCATTCCAGATGTAATACCTACCTACAAGAAACTCTATACTCTATCTGCCACTCCAGATGTAATTATAAGAAACTCTATACTATATCTGCCATTCAACATGTAATACCTACCCACAAGAAACTCTATACTATATCTGCCATTCCAGATGTAATACCTACCTACAAGAAACTCTGTACTATATCTGCCACTACAAATGTAATACCTATCTACAAGAAACTCTATACTATATCTACCACTGCAGATGTTATACCTACCTACAAGGAACTCTATACTATATCTGCCATTCCAGGTGTTATACCTACCTACAAAAACTCTCTATACTATATCTGTCACTCCAGATGTAATACCTACCTACAAGAAACTTTATACTATATCAGCCATTCCAGATGTAATACCTACCTACAAGAAACTCTGTACTATATCTGCCACTACAAATGTAATACCTATCTACAAGAAACTCTATACTATATCTACCACTCCAGATGTAATACCTACCTACAAGAAACTCTATACTATATCTGCCACTCCTGATGTAATACCTAACTACAAGAAACTCTATACTATATCTGCCACTCCAGATGGAAAACCTACATACAAGAAACTCTATACTATATCTACCATTCCAAATGTAATACCTACCTACAAGGAACTCTATACTATATCTGCCATTCCAGGTGTTATATCTACCTACAAAAACTCTCTATACTATATCTGCCACTCCAGATGTAATACCTACCTACAAGAAACTTTATACTATATCAGCCATTCCAGATGTAATACCTATCTACAAGAAACTCTATACTGTATCTACCACTCCAGATGTTATACCAACCTACAAGAAACTCTATACTATATCAACCACTCCAGATGTAATACCTACCTAAAAGAAACTCTATACTATATCTGCAACTCCAGATATAAAACCTAACTACAAGAAACTCTATACTATATCCGCCACTCCAGATGAAATACTACCTACAAGAAACTCCCTATACTATATCTGCCACTCCAGATGTAATACATACCTAGAAGAAACTTTATACTATATCAGCCATTCCAGGTGTAATGCCTATCTATAATAAACTCTGTACTATATCTGCCACTACAGACGTTATACCTACCCACAAGAAAATCTATACTATATCTGCCATTCCAGATGTAATACCTACCTACAAGAAACTCTGTACTATATCTGCCACTACAAATGTAATACCTATCTACAAGAAACTCTATACTATATCTACCACTCCAGATGTTATACCTACCTACAAGAAACTCTCGAGACTATACCTACCACTCCAGATGTTATACCTACCTACAAGAAACTCTATACTATATCTGCCACTCCAGATGTTATACCTACCCACAAGAAACTCTATACTATATCTGCCTTCCAGATGTAATACCTACCTACAAGAAACTCTATACTATATCTGCCACTCCTGATGTAATACCTAACTACAAGAAACTCTATTCTATATCAGCCACTCCAGATGTAAAACCTACATACAAGAAACTCTACACTATATCTACCATTCCAAATGTAATACCTACCTACAAAAAACATTATACTATATCTGCCACTGCAGGTGTTATACCTACCTACAAAAACTCTCTATACTATATCTGCCTCTCCAGATGTAATACCTACCTACAAGAAACTTTATACTATATCAGCCACTCCAGATGTAAAACCTACCTACAAGAAACTCTATACTATATCTGCCACTCCTGATGTAATACCTAACTACAAGAAACTCTATACGATATCAGCCACTCCAGATGTAAAACCTACCTTCACGAAAATCTATACTATATCTGCCACTCCAGATGTAATACCTACCTACAAGTAACTCTATACTATATCTGCCATTCCAGGTGTTATACCTACCTACAAAAACTCTCTATACTATATCTGCCACTCCAGATGTAATACCTACCTACAAGAAACTTTATACTATATCAGCCATTCCAGATGTAATACCTACCTACAAGAAACTCTATCTGCCACTCCAGATGTAATTATAAGAAACTCTATACTATATCTGCCATTCCACATGTAATACCTACCCACAAGAAACACTATACTATATCTACCACTCCAGATGTTATACCTACCTACAAGAAACTCTCGAGACTATACCTACCACTCCAGATGTTATACCTACCTACAAGAAACTCTATACTATATCTGCCACTACTGATGTTATACCTACCCACAAGAAACTCTATACTATATCGGCCTTCCAGATATAATACCTACCTACAAGAAACTCTATACTATATCTGCCACTCCTGATGTAATACCTAACTACAAGAAACTCTATACTATATCTGCCACTCCAGATGTAAAACCTACCTACAAGAAACTCTATACTATATCTACCATTCCAAATGTAATACCTACCTACAAGAAACATTATACTATATCTGCCACTCCAAATGTAATACCTACCTACAAGGAACTCTATACTATATCTGCCATTCCAGGTGTTATATCTACCTACAAAAACTCTCTATACTATATCTGCCACTCCAGATGTAATACCTACCTACAAGAAACTTTATACTATATCAGCCATTCCAGATGTAATACCTATCTACAAGAAACTCTATACTGTATCTACCACTCCAGATGTTATACCAACCTACAAGAAACTCTATACTATATCAACCACTCCAGATGTAATACCTACCTAAAAGAAACTCTATACTATATCTGCAACTCCAGATATAAAACCTACCTACAAGAAACTTTATACTATATCAGCCATTCCAGATGTAATACCTACCTACAAGAAACTCTATCTGCCACTCCAGATGTAATTATAAGAAACTCTATACTATATCTGCCATTCCACATGTAATACCTACCCACAAGAAACACTATACTATATCTACCACTCCAGATGTTATACCTACCTACAAGAAACTCTCGAGACTATACCTACCACTCCAGATGTTATACCTACCTACAAGAAACTCTATACTATATCTGCCACTCCAGATGTAATACCTACCTACAAGAAACTTTATACTATATCAGCCACTCCAGATGTAAAACCTACCTACAAGAAACTCTATACTATATCTGCCACTCCTGATGTAATACCTACCTACAAGTAACTCTATACTATATCTGCCATACCAGGTGTTATACCTACCTACAAAAACTCTCTATACTATATCTGCCACTCCAGATGTAATACCTACCTACAAGAATCTTTATACTATATCAGCCATTCCAGATGTAATACCTATCTACAAGAAACTCTATACTGTATCTACCACTACAGATATTATACCAACCTACAAGAAACTCTCTATACTATATCTGCCACTCCAGATGTTATACCTACCTACAGGAAACCCTATACTATATCTGCCATTCCAGATGTAATACCTATCTACAAGAAACTCTATACTATATCTATCACTCCAGATGTTATAAGTACCTACAAGAAACTCTATACTACATCTCAGATTTAATTACCATTCCAGATTTAATACCTACCTACAAAAAACTCTCTATACTATATCTGCCACTCCAGATGTTATACCTACCTACAGGAAACCCTATACTATATCTGCCATTCCAGATGTAATACCTATCTACAAGAAACTCTATACTATATATGCCACTCCAGATGTAGTACCTACCTACAAGCAACTCTATACTCTATCTGCCACTCTTGATGTAATACCTACCTATAAGAAACTCTATGCTATATCTATCACTCCAGATGTAATATCTACCTACCAGAAACTCTATACTATATCTGCGCACTCCAGATGTAATACCTACCTTCAAGAAACCTTATACTATATCTGCCATTCCAGATGTAATACCTACCTACAAGAAACTCTATACTCTATCTGCCACTCCAGATGTAATTATAAGAAACTCTATACTATATCTGCCATTCCACATGTAATACCTACCCACAAGAAACTCTATACTATATCTACCACTCCAGATGTTATACCTACCTACAAGAAACTCTCGAGACTATACCTACCACTCCAGATGTAATACCTACCTAAAAGAAACTCTATACTATATCTGCAACTCCAGATATAAAACCTAACTACAAGAAACTCTATACTAAATTCGCCACTCCAGATGAAATACTACCTACAAGAAACTCCCTATACTATATATGCCACTCCAGATGTAATACGTACCTACAAGAAACTTTATACTATATCAGCCATTCCAGGTGTAATGCCTATCTATAACAAACTCTGCACTATATCTGCCACTACAGATGTAATACCTATCTACAAGAATCTCTATACTATATCTATCACTCCAGATGTTATACGTACATACAAGAAACTCTATACTACATCTACCATTCCAGATTTAATACCTACCTACAAAAAACTCTCTATACTATATCTGCCACTCCAGATGTTATACCTACCTACAAGAAACCCTATACTATATCTGCCATTCCAGATGTAATACCTATCTACAAGAAACTCTATACTATATATGCCACTCCAGATGTAGTACCTACCTACAAGCAACTCTATACTCTATCTGCCACTCTTGATGTAATACCTACCTTTAAGAAACTCTATACTATATCTATCACTCCAGATGTAATATTTACCTACCAGAAACTCTATACTATATCTGCCACTCCAGATGTAATACCTACCTTCAAGAAACCTTATACTATATCTGCCATTCCAGATGTAATACCTACCTACAAGAAACTCTATACTCTATCTGCCATTCCAGATGTAATTATAAGAAACTCTATACCATATCTGCCATTCCACATGTAATACCTACCCACAAGAAACTCTATACTATATCAGCCACTCCAGATGTAAAACCTACCTTCACGAAAATCTATACTATATCTGCCACTCCAGATGTAATACCTACCTACAAGTAACTCTATACTATATCTGCCATTCCAGGTGTTATACCTACCTACAAAAACTCTCTATACTATATCTGCCACTCCAGATGTAATACCTACCTACAAGAAACTTTATACTATATCAGCCATTCCAGATGTAATACCTACCTACAAGAAACTCTATCTGCCACTCCAGATGTAATTATAAGAAACTCTATACTATATCTGCCATTCCACATGTAATACCTACCCACAAGAAACACTATACTATATCTACCACTCCAGATGTTATACCTACCTACAAGAAACTCTCGAGACTATACCTACCACTCCAGATGTTATACCTACCTACAAGAAACTCTATACTATATCTGCCACTACTGATGTTATACCTACCCACAAGAAACTCTATACTATATCGGCCTTCCAGATATAATACCTACCTACAAGAAACTCTATACTATATCTGCCACTCCTGATGTAATACCTAACTACAAGAAACTCTATACTATATCTGCCACTCCAGATGTAAAACCTACCTACAAGAAACTCTATACTATATCTACCATTCCAAATGTAATACCTACCTACAAGAAACATTATACTATATCTGCCACTCCAAATGTAATACCTACCTACAAGGAACTCTATACTATATCTGCCATTCCAGGTGTTATATCTACCTACAAAAACTCTCTATACTATATCTGCCACTCCAGATGTAATACCTACCTACAAGAAACTTTATACTATATCAGCCATTCCAGATGTAATACCTATCTACAAGAAACTCTATACTGTATCTACCACTCCAGATGTTATACCAACCTACAAGAAACTCTATACTATATCAACCACTCCAGATGTAATACCTACCTAAAAGAAACTCTATACTATATCTGCAACTCCAGATATAAAACCTACCTACAAGAAACTTTATACTATATCAGCCATTCCAGATGTAATACCTACCTACAAGAAACTCTATCTGCCACTCCAGATGTAATTATAAGAAACTCTATACTATATCTGCCATTCCACATGTAATACCTACCCACAAGAAACACTATACTATATCTACCACTCCAGATGTTATACCTACCTACAAGAAACTCTCGAGACTATACCTACCACTCCAGATGTTATACCTACCTACAAGAAACTCTATACTATATCTGCCACTCCAGATGTAATACCTACCTACAAGAAACTTTATACTATATCAGCCACTCCAGATGTAAAACCTACCTACAAGAAACTCTATACTATATCTGCCACTCCTGATGTAATACCTACCTACAAGTAACTCTATACTATATCTGCCATACCAGGTGTTATACCTACCTACAAAAACTCTCTATACTATATCTGCCACTCCAGATGTAATACCTACCTACAAGAATCTTTATACTATATCAGCCATTCCAGATGTAATACCTATCTACAAGAAACTCTATACTGTATCTACCACTACAGATATTATACCAACCTACAAGAAACTCTCTATACTATATCTGCCACTCCAGATGTTATACCTACCTACAGGAAACCCTATACTATATCTGCCATTCCAGATGTAATACCTATCTACAAGAAACTCTATACTATATCTATCACTCCAGATGTTATAAGTACCTACAAGAAACTCTATACTACATCTCAGATTTAATTACCATTCCAGATTTAATACCTACCTACAAAAAACTCTCTATACTATATCTGCCACTCCAGATGTTATACCTACCTACAGGAAACCCTATACTATATCTGCCATTCCAGATGTAATACCTATCTACAAGAAACTCTATACTATATATGCCACTCCAGATGTAGTACCTACCTACAAGCAACTCTATACTCTATCTGCCACTCTTGATGTAATACCTACCTATAAGAAACTCTATGCTATATCTATCACTCCAGATGTAATATCTACCTACCAGAAACTCTATACTATATCTGCGCACTCCAGATGTAATACCTACCTTCAAGAAACCTTATACTATATCTGCCATTCCAGATGTAATACCTACCTACAAGAAACTCTATACTCTATCTGCCACTCCAGATGTAATTATAAGAAACTCTATACTATATCTGCCATTCCACATGTAATACCTACCCACAAGAAACTCTATACTATATCTACCACTCCAGATGTTATACCTACCTACAAGAAACTCTCGAGACTATACCTACCACTCCAGATGTAATACCTACCTAAAAGAAACTCTATACTATATCTGCAACTCCAGATATAAAACCTAACTACAAGAAACTCTATACTAAATTCGCCACTCCAGATGAAATACTACCTACAAGAAACTCCCTATACTATATATGCCACTCCAGATGTAATACGTACCTACAAGAAACTTTATACTATATCAGCCATTCCAGGTGTAATGCCTATCTATAACAAACTCTGCACTATATCTGCCACTACAGATGTAATACCTATCTACAAGAATCTCTATACTATATCTATCACTCCAGATGTTATACGTACATACAAGAAACTCTATACTACATCTACCATTCCAGATTTAATACCTACCTACAAAAAACTCTCTATACTATATCTGCCACTCCAGATGTTATACCTACCTACAAGAAACCCTATACTATATCTGCCATTCCAGATGTAATACCTATCTACAAGAAACTCTATACTATATATGCCACTCCAGATGTAGTACCTACCTACAAGCAACTCTATACTCTATCTGCCACTCTTGATGTAATACCTACCTTTAAGAAACTCTATACTATATCTATCACTCCAGATGTAATATTTACCTACCAGAAACTCTATACTATATCTGCCACTCCAGATGTAATACCTACCTTCAAGAAACCTTATACTATATCTGCCATTCCAGATGTAATACCTACCTACAAGAAACTCTATACTCTATCTGCCATTCCAGATGTAATTATAAGAAACTCTATACCATATCTGCCATTCCACATGTAATACCTACCCACAAGAAACTCTATACTATATCTGCCATTCCAGATGTAATACCTATCTACAAGAAACTCTATACTATATCTACCACTCCAGATGTTATACCTACCTACAAGAAACTCTCGAGACTATACCTACCACTCCAGATGTAATACCTATCTACCAGACACTCTATACTATATCTGCCACTCCAGATGTTATACCAACCGACAAGAAACTGTATAATGTATCTGCCACTCCACATGTAATACCTACCTACAAGAAACTCTATACTATATCTGCCACTCCAGATGTAATACCTACCTAAAAGAATCTTTATACTATATCTGCCGTTCCAGATGTAATACCTACTTACAAGAAACTCTGTACTATAACTGCCACTCCAGATGTTATACCTACCTACAAGAAAATCTATACTATACTTGCCTTCCACATGTAATACCTACCTACAAGAAACTCTATACTATATCTGCCACTCCAGATGTTATACAAACCGACAAGAAACTATATACTGTATCTGCCACTCCACATGTAATACCTACCTACAAGAAACTCTATACTATATCGGCCTTCCAGATGTAATACCTACCTACAAGAAACTCTATACTATATCTGCCACTCCTGATGTAATACCTAACTACAAGAAACTCTATACTGTATCTGCCACTCCAGATGTAAAACCTACCTACAAGAAACCCTATACTATATCTACCATTCCAAATGTAATACCTACATACAAGAAACATTATACTATATCTGCCACTCCAGATGTAAAACCTACCTTCACGAAAATCTATACTATATCTGCCACTCCAGATGTAATACCTACCTACAAGTAACTCTATACTATATCTGCCATTCCAGGTGTTATACCTACCTACAAAAACTCTCTATACTATATCTGCCACTCCAGATGTAATACCTACCTACAAGAAACTTTATACTATATCAGCCATTCCAGATGTAATACCTATCTACAAGAAACTCTATACTGTATCTACCACTCCAGATGTTATACCAACCTACAAGAAACTCTATACTATATCAACCACTCCAGATGTAATACCTACCTACAAGAAACTCTATACTATATCTGCCACTCCAGATGTAATATCTACCTATAAGAAACTCTATACTATATCTATCACTCCCGATGTAATACCTACCTATTAAAAACTCGATTCTATATCTGCCATTCCACATGTAATACCTACCCACAAGAAACTCTATACTATATCTGCCACTCCAGATGTAATACCTACCTACAAGAAACCATATACTATATCTGCCATTCCAGATGTAATACCTATCTACAAGCAACTCTATACTCTATCTGCCACTCTTGATGTAATACCTACCTTCAAGAAACCTTATCCTATATCTGCCACTCCAGATGTAATACCTACCTACAAGAAACTTTATACTATATCTGCCATTCCAGATGTAATACCTACCTATAAGAAACTCTATACTATATCTGCCACTCCAGATGTAATACCTACCTACAAGAAACTCTATACTATATCTGCCATTCCAGATGTAATACCTACCTACAAAAAACTCTATACTCTAATTGCCACTCCAGATGTAATACATACCTATAAGAAACTCTATACTATATCTGTCACTCCAGATGTAATACGTACCTACAAGAAACTATATTCTATATCTGCCATTCCACATGTAATACCTACCTACAAGAAATTCTATACTGTATAGGCTACTCCAGATGTAATACCTATCTACAAAAAATTCTATACTATATCTGCCACTCCAGATGTTATACCAACCTACAAGAAACTCTATACTATATATCGGCCTTCCAGATGTAATATCTACCTATAAGAAACTCTATACTATATCTATCTCACCAGATGTAATACCTACCTATAAGCAATTCTATTCTATATCTCCCACTCCAGATGTAATACCTACCTACAAGAAACCTTATACTACATCTGCCATTCCAGATGTAATACCTACCTACAAGAAACTCTATACTATATCTACAACTCCAGATGTAAAACCTACCAACAAGAAACTCTATACTATATCCGCCACTCCAGATGTAAAACCTACCCACAAGAAACTCTATACTATATCTGCCACTCCAGCTGTAATACCTACCTACAAGAAACTTTATACCATATCTGCCATTCCAGATGTAATAACTACCTACAAGAAACTCTGTACTATATCTGCAACTACAGATGTAATACCTATCTACAAGAAACTCTCTATACTATATCTGGCACTCCAGATGTTATACCTACCTACAAGAAACTCTATACTATATCTGCCACTCCAGATGTAATACCTACCTACAAGAAACTCTATACTATATCTGCCATTCCAGATGTAATACCTACCTACAAGAAACTCTACACTATATCCGCCACTCCAGATGTAATACTACCTACAAGAAACTCCCTATACTATATCTGCCACTCCAGATGTAATACCTACCTACAAGAAACTCTATACTATATCTGCCACTCCAGATATAATACCTACCTACAAGAAACTTTATAGTATATCAGCCATTCCAGATGTAATACCTATCTACAAGAAACTCTGTACTATATCTGCCAATACACATGTAATTCCTCTCTACAAGAAACTCTATACTGTATCTGCCACTCCAGATGTAATACCTACCTACAAGAAACTCTATACTATATCTGCCATTCCAGATGTAATACCTACCTACAAGATACTCTATACTATATCTACCACTCCAGATGTTATACCTACCTACAAGAAACTCTCGAGACTATACCTACCACTCCAGATGTTATACCTACCTACAAGAAACTCTATACTATATCTGGCACTCCAGATGTTATACCTACCTACAAGAAACTCTATATTATATCTACCATTCCAAATGTAATACCTACCTACAAGAAACATTATTCTATATCTGCCACTCCAGATGTAAAACCTACCTTCACGAAAATCTATACTATATCTACCACTCCAGATGTAATACCTACCTACAAGGAACTCTATACTATATCTGCCATTCCAGATGTTATACCTACCTACAAAAACTCTCTATACTATATCTGCCACTCCAGATATAATACCTACCTACAAGAAACTTTATACTATATCAGCCATTCCAGATGTAATACCTCTCTACAAGAAATTCTGTACTATATCTGCCACTACAGATGTAATACCTATCTACAAGAAACTCTATACTGTATCTACCACTCCAGATGTTATAGCACCTACAAGAAACTCTATACTATATCAACCACTCCAGATGTAACAATTATCTACAAGAAACTCTATACTATATCTACCACTCCAGATGTTATACCTACCTACAAGAAACTCTCGATACTATATCTACCACTCCAGATTTTATACCTACCTACATGAAGCTCTATACTATATCTGCCACTCCAGATGTAATACCTACCTACAAGAAACTTTATACTATATCTACCACTCCAGATGTAATACCTATCTACCAGAAACTCTATACTATATCTGCCACACCAGATGTAATACCTACCTACAAGAAACTTCATACTATATCTGCCATTCCAGATGTAATACCTACTTACAAGTAACTCTGTACTATATCTGCCACTCCAGATGTTATACCTACCTACAAGAAAATCTATACTATATCTGCCTTCCACATGTAATACCTACCTAAAAGAAACTCTATACTATATCTGCCACTCCAGATGTTATACTAACCGACAAGAAACTGTATACTCTATCTGCCACTCCACATGTAATACCTACCTACAAGAAACTCTGTACTATATCTGCCACTCCAGATGTAATACCTACCTACAAGAAACTCTATACTATATCTGCCACTACAGATGTAATACCTATCTACAAGAAACTCTCTATACTATATCTGCCACTCCAGATGTTATACCTACCTACAAGAAAATCTATAATATATCGGCCTTCCAGATGTAATACCTACCTAAAAGAAACTCTATACTATATCTGCAACTCCAGATATAAAACCTAACTACAAGAAACTCTATACTATATCTGCCACTCCAGATGTAATACTACCTACAAGAAACTCCCTATACTATATCTGCCACTCCAGATATAATACCTACCTACAAGAAACTTTATAGTATATCAGCCATTCCAGATGTAATACCTATCTACAAGAAACTCTGTACTATATCTGCCAATACACATGTAATTCCTCTCTACAAGAAACTCTATACTGTATCTGCCACTCCAGATGTAATACCTATCTACAAGAAACTCTATACTATATCTGCCACTCCAGATGTAATTCCTACCTACAAGAAACTCTATACTATATCTGCCATTCCAGATGTAATACCTACCTACAAGAAACTCTGTACTATATCTGCCACTACAGATGTAATACCTATCTACAAGAAACTCTATACTATATCTACCACTCCAGATGTTATAACTACCTACAAGAAACTCTCGAGACTATACCTACCACTCCAGATGTTATACCTACCTACAAGAAACTCTATACTATATCTGGCACTCCAGATGTTATACCTACCTACAAGAAACTCTATATTATATCTACCATTCCAAATGTAATACCTACCTACAAGAAACATTATTCTATATCTGCCACTCCAGATGTAAAACCTACCTTCACGAAAATCTATACTATATCTACCACTCCAGATGTAATACCTACCTACAAGGAACTCTATACTATATCTGCCATTCCAGATGTTATACCTACCTACAAAAACTCTCTATACTATATCTGCCACTCCAGATATAATACCTACCTACAAGAAACTTTATACTATATCAGCCATTCCAGATGTAATACCTCTCTACAAGAAATTCTGTACTATATCTGCCACTACAGATGTAATACCTATCTACAAGAAACTCTATACTGTATCTACCACTCCAGATGTTATAGCACCTACAAGAAACTCTATACTATATCAACCACTCCAGATGTAACACTTATCTACAAGAAACTCTATACTATATCTACCACTCCAGATGTTATACCTACCTACAAGAAACTCTCGATACTATATCTACCACTCCAGATTTTATACCTACCTACATGAAGCTCTATACTATATCTGCCACTCCAGATGTAATACCTACCTACAAGAAACTTTATACTATATCTACCACTCCAGATGTAATACCTATCTACCAGAAACTCTATACTATATCTGCCACACCAGATGTAATACCTACCTACAAGAAACTTCATACTATATCTGCCATTCCAGATGTAATACCTACTTTCAAGAAACTCTGTACTATATCTGCCACTCCAGATGTTATACCTACCTACAAGAAAATCTATACTATATCTGCCTTCCACATGTAATACCTACCTAAAAGAAACTCTATACTATCTCTGCCACTCCAGATGTTATACTAACCGACAAGAAACTGTATACTCTATCTGCCACTCCACATGTAATACCTACCTACAAGAAACTCTGTACTATATCTGCCACTCCAGATGTAATACCTACCTACAAGAAACTCTATACTATATCTGCCACTACAGATGTAATACCTGTCTACAAGAAACTCTCTATACTATATCTGCCACTCCAGATGTTATACCTACCTACAAGAAAATCTATACTATATCGGCCTTCCAGATGTAATACCTACCTAAAAGAAACTCTATGCTATATCTGCAACTCCAGATATAAAACCTAACTACAAGAAACTCTATACTATATCCGCCACTCCAGATGTAATACTACCTACAAGAAACTCCCTATACTATATCTGCCACTCCAGATGTAATACCTACCTACAAGAAACTTTATACTATATCCATCATTCCAGGTGTAATACCTATCTATAAGAATCTCTGTACTATATCTATCACTCCAGATGTTATACGTACCTACAAGAAACTCTATACTATATCTGCCACTCCAGATGTAATACCTACCTACAAGAAACTTTATACTATATCCATCATTCCAGGTGTAATACCTATCTACAAGAATCTCTGTACTATATCTATCACTCCAGATGTTATACGTACCTACAAGAAACTCTATACTATATATGCCACTCCAGATGTAGTACCTACCTACAAGCAACTCTATACTCTATCTGCCACTCTTGATGTAATACCTACCTATAAGAAACTCTATACTATATCTATCACTCCAGATGTAATATCTACCTACCAGAAACTCTATACTATATCTGCCACTCCAGATGTAATACCTACCTTCAAGAAACCTTATACTATATCTGCCATTCCAGATGTAATACCTACCTACGAGAAACTCTATACTCTATCTGCCACTCCAGATGTAATTATAAGAAACTCTATACCATATCTGCCATTCCACATGTAATACCTACCCACAAGAAACTCTATACTATATCTCCCATTCTAGATGTAATACCTACCTACAAGAAATTCTGTCCTATATCTGCCACTACAGATGTAATACCTATCTACAAGAAACTCTATACTATATCTACCACTCCAGATGTTATACCTACCTACAAGAAACTCTCGAGACTATACCTACCACTCCAGATGTTATACCTACCTACAAGAAACTCTATACTATATCTGCCACTCCAGATGTTATACCTACCCACAAGAAACTCTATACTATATCTGCCTTCCAGATGTAATACCTACCTACAAGAAACTCTATACTATATCTGCCACTCCAGATGTAATACCTACCTACAAGAAACTCTATACTATATCTACCATTCCAAATGTAATACCTACCTACAAGAAACATTATACTATATCTGCCACTCCAGATGTAAAACCAACCTTCACGAAAATCTACACTATATCTGCCACTCCAGATGTAATACCTACCTACAAGAAACTCTATACTATATCTGCCATTCCAGATGTTATACCTACCTACAAAAACTCTCGGGACTATACCTACCACTCCAGATGTTATACCTACCTACAAGAAACTCTATCTGCCACTCCAGATGTTATACCTACCCACAAGAAACTCTATACTATATCTACCATTCCAAATGTAATACCTACCTACAAGAAACATTATACTATATCTGCCATTCCAGATGTAATACCTACCTACAAGAAACTCTGTACTATATCTGCCACTACAGATGTAATACCTATCTACAAGAAACTCTATACTATATCTGCCACTCCAGATGTAATACCTACCTACAAGAAACATTATACTATATCTGCCATTCCAGATGTAATACCTACCTACAAGAAACGTTATACTATATCTGCCACTACAGATGTAATACCTATCTACAAGAAACTCTCTATAATATATCTGCCACTCCAGATGTTATACCTACTTACAAGAAACTCTATACTAAATCTGCTTTCCAGATGTAATATCTACCTAAAAGAAACTCTATACTATATCTGCAACTCCAGATGTAAAACCTACCTACAAGAAACTCTATACTATATCTGCCACTCCAGATGTAAAATCTAACTACAAGAAACTCTATACTATATCCGCCACTCCAGATGTAATACCTACCTACAAGAAACTCTATACTATATCTGCCACTCCAGATGTAATATCTACCTATAAGAAACTCTATACTATATCTATCACTCCAGATGTAATACCTACATATAAGAAACTCTATTCTATATCTGCCATTCCACATGTAATACCTACCCACAAGAAACTCTATACTATATCTTCCACTCCTGATGTAATACCTACCTACAAGAAACCTTATACTATATCTGCCATTCCAGATGTAATACCTACCTACAAGAAACTCTACTATATCTGCCACTACAGATGTAATACCTATCTACAAGAAACTCTATACTATATCTACCACTCCAGATGTTATACCTACCTATAAGAAACTCTCGATACTATATCTACCACTCCAGATGTAATACTTACCTATAAGAAACTCTATACTATATCTCCCACTCCAGATGTAATACCTACCTACAAGAAACTCTATATTATCTGCCACTCCAGATGTAATACCTACCTACAAGAATCTCTATTCTATATCTACCCATCTATATCTTTCAGCTCATTTTCCAAACCTTGTCTTATTTTATCTTCTTCATTCAATCCTTTCCTTTCTTCTCAGGTTTGCACAATTCCTTCTTTTATTTTCTTTATATTTTCTATTTTATCATTACAACTTCATCTGTTTTTTAAATACATTATTTTTATTTTTGTTTCTATTCATTATTGGTCAGCAAATAACTTGGAATAATAACTGCCTCAGACAATAGCGACCCGTCCAACTAATGCTTGAATGGGAAGCAGTTTTAACATGATGGTGGTGATGATGATGATCATGATGATGGAGGTGGTGTTGGTGGTGGTGATGGTGCTGGTAGTGGTGGTATTGGTGATAGTGGTGGCGGTGGCGGTAGTTGTTGTGGTGGCGGTAGTGGTGGCGGTAGCGGTGGTAGTGTTTATATAGATCTGTAAGCTTTTCTCTCGTTTCTTATGTCTTATGAGATCTTTTAATCTGATCTATTTACCTATCACTTAAATCTGTCTTTTCCAGGTCTGAATACAACAGATTTCTTCCAAAAAATGAAATGAGGAATAAATATAGATAAAGAATCGACCCCAGTATTTGACTGGTACTTTTTTATCAGTCTAAAATGGATGAAAGGCAAAGTTGATAACGGTGGAATTGGAACTCAGAGAATCCAGAGATTTGGAACATATTAATTACTCTATTACGTGTTCCAGCCGCGTGGCTGGCCATTGATGCAAAAGGGAGTTTTTTGCTCCTGCTTTTATTTGTCCTTCGCCTTGAGCTGTGGGTTCATCCAGGATCTTGATCAGTAGAATGTCGAGATCTCTCTTGAAAACATCTACATTCACACCATGTAAATCTCTCAGATTTTTTTGGCAGCTTATTTAAAATGTTAGGGATCTCTTGAATATGATAAAACTATAATAAAAAGTAGTTTGCTTGAAGTATTATATATAATTGTTTCTACTTTTGGTACAAGGCTAGCAATTATCCCAGTGTATTACTGGTACTTTATTTCATCGACCCCGTAAGGATGAAAGGCAAAGTTAACCTCGGCGGGATTTGAATTCAGACCATAAAGGACCGTAACTCTTTGCTGCAAAGCATGGCGTCCGACCCTCTACCGATACTACCAATCCACCGCCCTTGTATATGATATATAATGTGGAAAGAGATATAAGGTTAAACAGTGCAAAATGGACTTAAGATGAGGTAACGATAAAGTTAGTTACCTGCTAATATTTGTTTTGTTTTTTGTTGTTGCTGTTGTTTATTCTGTCTTAATACTTCGGGACCTAAGAACTATAACTTATTGAATAACACACTAAGTGAAATAACATGTTGTTCTTAACATAAGATCTATAGTAATTGATTTGTATACTATGATACTAATACATACCATTGATCTGTAGCACTAACACTAACATATACTAATACATCATATTACTTTTAGCTGGCTATTATATTATACAAAAAATATCGACCCAGTAAGGATGAAATACAAAGTTAACCTCGACCGGATTTGAAAATTACGATCTGAGTTCAAATCCCGTCGAGGTTAATTTTGCCTTTCATCCTTGCTGGGTCGATAAAATAAAGTACCAGTAATGCACGGAGATAATTGCTGGCCTTATGCCAAAAGTAGAAACAATTATATTATACAAAAAATATAAATGAATAAGATAAGATAAAATGAAAAGGTTTCTTTACTTACGAATTAGAAAGGAAAATACCTGTATGAAACACAGAATACTCAACAACGGAAAACTGTGAAATTCCTCGTACCCACCCCACATACAACACACACACACACACACACACACACACACACACACACACACACACACACACACACACACACACACACACACACACACACACACACACACACATATATAAATATATATATATATATATCCAAAATTATCCCCTGTGATTGTTTCATATGTTTATTTATATGTTAATCAATTTCTAGTTGTTATAAATATATATACATATAAAATTGTATTCCTGTTTGTTTGTTTGTTTGTACACGAACTCCTCCTATCGTTTTGGAGATAGACCCCCATAACAATATATATTCTGAAACTAAATTGCCCAGGGTACTTGGATAAGGATATTTCATTTTAATCAAAGGGTTCCTCGGGTGCACAAAACCCCAGCTGAAAATGTTTTCCCTTCGATTTATATGAAATTTAAATCACAGGTAAATAACAAGATATGATGGCTATTCACAAAATTTCAGCAAATTTCAATAATAGTAAGACACCCTAATAGGGGGTTAAACCCCCTATTAGGGTTCCCCGGAGGCACAAACCCCCGCTGGAAATTTTTTCCCTTCGATTCATATGAAATTTAAACCATAGCTAAATGACAAGATATGATGCCTATTCACAAAAGTTTTCAATTGATATTTTGAAAAAAATTATTTACAAGAGACAAAATAAGAATAAGATTTAATAATGTAATTTTGATTTGATGTATTACAAAAACTAATGTTTTCCAATTTTTCATGCATTACATTTTACATTGAGTAATACTGAAATACAGGGTTTTTCTACATAAATTATATCACTAATTTAAAATCATTCATCATTTTCTTACAAAAAAAAATGTGTGAAACGCAGCAAGGCGCGGGTAATTCGGCTAGTTTATATATACTATTGATGTTGAAATTATGTGTAAAATGTCGACAAACTGAAATTTTATGATGAATATATAAACATTTTTCAGTTATCAAGTTATTTCAGAAGCCAAATTTTATTCCGATAAAGGAAAATATATCTTGTTTTCCTCTGTGTTGTATTATATCAGAAAAGATAATACTTCATTAAATAATGTATCACGAGGGATGTGACGTGTACAAATAATTTTAACAATTTACATATATTTGTCAAGGTCGTAAAATGTCACTGTTGTAAATTACTGAAATGTTTAAGCTTTATTCACGATTGTATAAATAACATTACAAATGGGGAAGGGGTAAAGAAAGGTAGATCTGGCTGTCTGGGAAAGTAGAAGTAATGACTATAAAAATTATGATGAGAGGAAAAGGAGGAGTAAAGCAAGGGCTGTACGGCTACAGAAGAAAAGGAAGAGGAAGGGGAGAGGATGATGGTTTCTGGGCCTAGGGCTCGGTGTTGGGGCTGCGCCCTGTGGACAAAACTGCAAAAGCATTTCAGCGACAATGGCCAGCGACACCCGCTGAAACAGCCACCCCCACCACACGTGACTCCTTCCTCAGACAGGCTGCTGACATTACAATCTTGTCGAGGAGCTCGGCAGTACGGGGTCCAAGGACGCCTGAGGTCTCAGCAGCGACCGATGTGGAGAGGAAGCGGCCGGATACTCGCCGGTATTTGTTTATCTTCCTTTCCTCTGCATTGGAGGATGTTTTCAACACTGTTTTATACTTCGCCCACGGACACAGCATGGCAGGCTGGTTAAGAAATTCTTTTCGTAATAATTAGGTCCCGGGTTCGATCCCACTGTGTGGCATATTGGGAAAATATCATTTATATAAATATAAGTATGTATACGTACATACATATATGTATACAGACGTGCAGTAGTATGTATATATATATACATACATGCACACATATATATATGTACGTATGGATTCACCGAACATTTATTATAATGCTCGGTTTGTTTGTAAACAAACATCCCGAATTAAGCCGTACAGTGTTTAGCAACCATCATTGCCCTTTTGTTCCGATATGCAAATTAGGCTGCTCGGCCGTTAATATGCATAAGGAAAGTATATACTTTCAGACGTTCAATCATCTGGCAGGAAGGTATACGGTGTTGACGATAGTTAATAAGCTTGAAACTAGTACAGCGTTCCTTTGTCAGTGTTTGTCAGTGTTTGTCAGTGTTTGTCAGTGTTGAACAAAAGAGCAACGATGGTTGCTAGACACTGTACGGCTTAATTCGGGATGTTTGTTTACATACGTACATATATATATGTGTGCATGTATGTATATATATACATACTACTGTACGTCTGTATACATATATGTATGTACGTATACATACTTATATTTAAGTAACAGCCGTACTAAGAGTGAGAAATGAAATTTCGTTTCATTTTTTTCCGTTTATCATTTATATATATATATTTATATATATATATATTTATATATATATATATTTATATATATATATATTTATATATATATATTTATATATATATATTTATATATATATATTTATATATTTATATATATATATATATATTTATATATATATATATATATATATATATATATATATATATATATATATATATATATATATATATATATATATATTTATATATATATATTTATATGAGTTGTGATGTAATGTATTTATGTAAAGCGTGTACTGTGATTTAGGCTGCACTAATAGAAATTTAGCCTGTAACTGTGGGCGGACCTGTGCCATCCCGCCGTAAGCAGTGGATACGTGGCGCTTGTACGTGTTGCCATCATATTCTGTGGTTTAAGATCTACAGGCTGACTTCTGGGAGCTCTTGCCCGGGGTTGTAGTCTTTCTAGCACGATCGGCCTTCCATATATTGACGGTCGTTGTTATGATCCCGAAAGTAACGTTTTGGCCCCGATAGCCCTCCGTAGTTACTAACGGTCTGTGTACACTTGAATCGGGCAATGGCACGTGCGGACACGATTATCTCCGTAGGATTTCAACTTTATTTTACTACATCTCATCGTATGTATTTATTTTGAATGTATTATCCGTGGTGGTGGGTCTGGCCTAATGTGGTATTTCGGTGTTTAATATCAGCTTTGACCCGGGTGTCCTACGCTGTGTGTGTGTGCGTGTGTGTCCGTGTATACATTTATATGTGTATGGGTGTAGGTGGTTGTATATGTCTGTATATAAAAAAAAATATATATATATATGTATACCGTCTCTGCATATGCATGTGGTGTGTATATGTGCATATACGTGCTGAACATATTGATGTGTACAATCTTGTGATGTCCCAATTCGGTGACTTCATGGCTCTGGAAGCTATTTTTTATATATCTTCTGTCTTTTTATATATCTTTTGTATGCGCTCCAACTGTGTCTGCTTGCTTTGGCTAACCCGCCTGCACTTCGCTTGCTAATGCACGTGAATTCTCCTACCTTCCTTCGATGCACCTCTCTCTGACCATTGGACTCCTGCCCGGGTGTGAACCGGTTTGTGATTACCCCACCGCTCAACTGTGTGAATGCACACCCGCGACTTTCGAGTGAACTTTTGAGACTGCCCAACCTGGGACGCCTCCATTGCCTTGCAATGGTCAAGTGATACTGGTGACTGTGACACTTAGTGCCTTCGTGGGCCCCTGATATTTTCAAGAAATATATTTTAAAAAAATGGTCAAGTGATACACATAACTGTGACACTTAGTGCCTTCGTGGGCCCCTGATATATTCAAGAGATATATTCTAAAAAAATATATATCTTATCTCAATTTACTTTATTTCATTTTATTTTATTTTATTTCATTTCATGTTATCTAATTTTATTTATTTACTTATTTAATTCCATTTATTTATTTATTTATTTATTTATTTATTTATTTACTTATTTATTTATTTATTTATTTATTTATTTAAATTTAATTTTAATTTTAATTTTAATTTTATTTATTTATTTAATTTTATTTATTTATTTATTCATTTATTTAATTTAATTACATTTAATTATATCTTATATTATATTATTTTAATTTAGTCTATTTTATTTTATTTTAGTTTACCTTATTTTATCTTATTTTATCTTATTTTATGATTATATTATATTATGTTCTATTTTATATAATTTTAATTTTAATTTTATATTATTTTATCTCATTCCTTACCCTGTATCACTATTATCTGTATATTTTATATTTTATATGTAAGTTTGTTATGTACTTCTTTATATTTTCTTATATATATTATAAGTCTGTTTTTCACCTATTTTTTACCTACTCTTACCTAATCCTATCTATCTTATCTACTCTTGTCTGTTCTCTTATCCATGTGTATGCTTGTATGTAACTATATGTTGACAGCACCCCGCCCAACTTTGACTGATAGCACCCCTTATTTTTCATTGTTTATTTTATTATCTTATTTTTATTTTTATTTTTATTTTTATTTTTATTCCTATTTTTATTTTTACTTTTACTTCCTTAATATCCTTTATCGTCTATTATTATTTTTCATTCTTCAATGTCTTGGATTTGTTATTGCTTGTATGGTATGTAATTAACCTTTATGCTCTGATGAGTCCCACTTATAGTGCGGATGAAACAATGTTAGCAAGTAAAGATATGCATATGCTATAGGCGTTCTTTGTTATTTATTATATTTATATATATATATTTATATATATATATTTATATATATATATTTATATATATATATTTATATATATATATTTATATATATATATTTATATATATATATATATATATATATATATATATATATATATATATATATATATTTATATATATATATTTATATATATATATTTATATATATATATATTTATATATATATATATATTTATATATATATATATTTATATATATATATATTTATATATATATATTTATATATATATATTTATATATATATATATTTATATATATTTATATATACATATTGTTATACTTTGGGAGGGTCATGTTGCCAATAAGAAACACACGCACCAGTTGCTTTCACTTCAATTTATTATATATTTATAAATTTATAAATTTACAAATCTACAAACTTATAAATTTTTGGTTGGTTGGTTGGTTCCACAACCAGATAGTTGTTTATATATAGTCATAGTCCTTTCGTCACACACTATGTGACCTCTTCAGTGACTGGGGATTCCTTTCTTTGTTTCTGTGCCTTTCCTTTCTTCTGTCCTACGCCATTTTGTTTCTGGACAGAAGAAAGGAAAGGCACAGAAACAAAGAAAGGAATCCCCAGTCACTGAAGATGTCACAGAGTGTGTGACGAAAGGACTATGACTATATATAAACAACTATCTGGTTGTGGAACCAACCAACCAACCAGAAATTTATAAGTTTGTAGATTTGTAAATTTATAAATTTATAAATATATAATAAATTGAAGTGAAAGCAACTGGTGCGTGTGTTTCTTATTGGCAACATGACCCTCCGAAAGTATAACAATATCGGTTTCAACACACGATTTCAGATAAAGAATCTTGCTAAACAAATTCAGAAACGAAATATATATATATATATATTTATATATATATATATATATTTATATATATATATTTATATATATATATTTATATATATATATTTATATATATATATAATAACATTCGATGGTCTCATGTTTTGCGAATGAAATTGTGTAGAAGAAACTGTTTGGAAGCCTGTCAGATGGACTGTACCTGTAATTCAAAAGGCCAACCTTGCCGTATACAGTGTCATACTGAATCTCTCTAAGACTTACTTTATGGGTACACGTGTCTGTGGAATGCTTGGCCACATACATTGAGGGAACAGTTGGAACATGGATTATCTGACAGAGGTTCAATATTTTCCATTTATAAATGACAATATTAGCAACAGGTCATATGTTGCCATGCTGAGTCTCCCTGAGAGTTATGTGCCTTTGGAATGCCCAGCAACTTATATGCTAGTTTCGTAAGTAGATTATTTCGTTGATCAGTACCAAGTTTATAGTAATGTTGTACCAAACTTATAGCACACCAAGCTTAAAGCAATGGTACCAGGATATAGTAATTGTGTACGAAGTTTATAGCATTGTTGTACGAAGGTTTATAGTAGTGTTGTACCAAACTTATAGTTATGGTGTACTAAACTAATAGTAATGATGTACCAAGTTTATAGTAGTGTTGTACCAAACTTATAGTTATGGTGTACTAAACTAATAGTAATGATGTACCAAGTTTATAGTAGTGTTGTACCAAACTTATAGTTATGGTGTACTAAACTGATAGTAATGATGTACCAAGTTTATAGTAGTGTTGTACCAAACTTATAGTTATGGTGTACTAAACTCATAGTAATGATGTACCAAGTTTATAGTAGTGTTGTACCAAACTTATAGTAATAGCATACTAAGCTTAAAGCAATGGTGTACCCATGTCATATTATACCAAGGTTATAATAATGGTGTACCCAGATTATAGTAATGGTGTACCCAAGTTTATAAAAATGGTGTACTAAGTTTATAGGAATGATGTACCAAGATAAAATATAATTTATGGAGTGCTAAGTCAAAGTGATATCTTTATCAGGGTAAAGGTGCAACATTTTACTGCAGTTGTATTTATTCCATTAGATAAATGTCATAGCTAATACCACATATAACATATTAATGTTGGCTCTCATGAGAGGAAGCTGATAAATGTTATTTCCATGTTATAAAACAACAAAGGATATGGACATGATGATTGAAGCTAGGGATAGATTTCACTTAGTCATTCTAAAATACCACAAGAATCATTCTGATTAAATATGTATTATGCAGCTAATTTATCAATGGCAATGTGTATCGCTATCAATGACACACTTCTTGTTATATATATATATATATATATATATATATATATATATATATATATATATATATATATATATATATATATATATATATATGTAATATATATGTAATATATATGTATATATATACGTATATATATATGTATGTATATATATATATATATATATATATATATAATATGATTTATATATATATATATATATATACATATATATATATGTAATATATATGTAATATATATGTATATATATATACGTATATATATATATATATATATATATATATATATATATATATATATATATATATATATATATATATATATATATATATATATATATATATATAGTTGTGTATAATGGTAGCTATGGTGCTTCCATAGATGGTATGCCAAAATTAACGCTCAATATTCAGCAGAGTAGAGTGTAGATAGTATAAAGAAAACGAAAAATCAGTGATGCATCTGGACTTAATTTATTGCGTGTTACAATTGTTTCGCCGGCAGGTAGCTCGAGACATGGTCCCTGTATGGATCTGGCTGATTCTACGGCTGTAGGTTCTTTCAGACACGGGTAGTTCGTTCGGAGCAAATTTTATCACTGGAATGTTATCAAAAAAACCTCTTCCACTCTTGTCATGTCATTGGCTGTTTTTACTACACGTCATCCCAAGTTCTGGTCAGTATTTTAGTGTATCCTAAAATATTGTAAATTTATTTATTTATTTTATTTTATTTTATTATCCTATTGTGTTTATATTCGGGTGTTTGTAAGTGTGAACCTGTGCGTAGGTATATGTATGTGTGTGTGTATGTATATATATATATACGTGGGTGTGTATGGGGGCGTATATATGGGCATGGGTACGTATATGCATGAGCTTATGAGTGCGTGAATGTGCAGGCATGTGCATGTATGTAAGTATGTGGCAGAGTGTATATATATATATATATATATATATATATATATATATATATATGTATAGAGCGATCGTTATACTGTAACCATCGCTTAAAATCTACATTTTCATATTATAAATACTATCAGGATTGAACGCCTGTCTCTATCCCCGTTTGATTGTCAAAATAGATATGAACATTCTTTATTAGTCTTAATTCTATCAACTCTTCTATTATTTACCTTTTAATACAAACTGCTATAGATAAAATGAGATTTCTGATTTCTTGATTCAATTCCCTAATGCATATACCAGCTGGCTACTAGCATTGATGTTATTTAGTAGCAATCGAAATCTCCCTCTTCCCCAATTGACACTTTATAATTAATACTACTGCACCAAATGACCAGCCCTGTCCACTGTCCAGTTGGTCAAGTAGAGATTAAAATTGGCACTCCCAAAATTCTTATTTAGATTTACTCATGGTATTCTCATTAGAAACCCATTATATACTTGTTTAGCAGTAAATTATTTTACCATCTGTCATATACTATCCCCTCCGTTCCTTCCTCTTTTACTAATATAAATACTTCAATTTTTCTGATTTTATCCAGTTTATCCAAAATCTCTGAAGAAGTGACAACTGATTATACATTTGCTATCGAATACTTGCTAACATTATATGATTACGCAAGCAGCGATACATAGGTATTCGGTCTGTTACAGAAACATATGTCAATACCTAATAAATTCCTTTTTTAACAAAAGCACTTTCATTTTATATTCATCCTTTCTACATTTTCTCCGGAATATAATTTATACTCGTTGAGCAAACCTACACGTACGCTGTTCATCTCTAACGTAACGATATATTATCACTACATTATTGATAACCTGAAATTTATATATATATATATATATATATATATATATATATATATATATATATATATATATATATATATATATATGTGTGTGTGTGTGTGTGCGTATGTACGTATAGCTACATATGAGTAGGTGTGCGTATGTGGGTGCGTAAGTGTGTATATATATGTATATATATATATGTGTGTGGGTGCGGGTGTATGCATATGTGGGCCTCTACATGTGTGTATGTGTATTTGTGTATACATGTATATGTTTATGTACATCTCACAGGAATGTGTACGGATGATTATATATGGAGTATATATGCATTTTATTACTATTATTCTTTTTGTATTATTTTATCTTATATCCTTTGTATATATCCGTATATGTATGTATGAATGTGTGTACATGTATATATATATATATATATATATATATATATATATATATATATGTGTGTGTGTGTGTGTATGTATGTGTGTATGTAATTTTGTGTACGTATGTGTATTTTGTATGTATGTGTGTGCATGTGTGTATATATATGTGATATATATATATATATATATATGTGTGTGTGTGTGTATATGTATGTATGTATATATATGTGTGTATGTATATATGTGTGTGTGTGTATGAGTGTGTATATATATAAATGTATATAAGGTTGTGTGTATGTATGCGTATATGTGTATGTTTGCGTAGGCCATGCTTGTCCGACCGGATATATGGCGCAACTTAAGCACCCGTTATAAGGCTTGTGGTGATATGTATATAGAAGTGGGTGTAACTGGGTCCCTGGAAGCGAGGGAGAGCGTGTGTGTGTATATATATATATATGTGTGGGTGTGTGTGTGTCTACGCATGTATGCGTACGTGTGTGTATGCACGGATGTGTCTGTATCTGCATGTGCGTGTATATGTGTGTGTATATTCGTATGTGTGGGTGCTTACTTTGGAGTGTGAACAGACGTGTGAGATACTGAACCCAGCATGACTCCATTGAAGTGTGTCGGACGGAAAATGGCTGATGACCCGTGTACCAGTAAATACTTACCAGAACTTGGGATGACGTGGAGTAAAAACAGCCAATGGCATGACAAGAGTGGAAGAGGTTTTTTTGAGGGTGTTTTTTGATGATAACACCCCAGTGATAAAATTTGCTCCGAACGAACTACCTGTGTCTGAAAGAACCTGCAGTCGTAGAATCAGCCAGATCCATACAGGGACCATGTCTCGAGCTACCTGCCGGCGAAACAATTGTAACACGCAATAAATTAAGTCCAGATGCATCACTGATTTTACGTTTCCTTTATACTATATATATATATATAATATGATTTATAGTTATATATACACTATTATTTATAGTTATATATAAAACTAATAATAATATATATATCCTAGATTAAGATACATATAGAACATTTATATATAAAGAACTACATAGAAGCTATAAGAAAACCACAATTAAAAACCTAGAGGATATAAATATAGAAGGCCATAGTATAGTGTGTAAATTAGGACTTCAGAGACACACACAGCCATATACCGCTAACCCGCCAAGATTCTCTCTGACAGACCATAAGGAAAACTTTAATAGTAACCAATCTATAAGACTAATTTGCTCTTCCAAATCTGACATTGGAATGATCACCAAAAACATATTAGATAGAATCATCCCCCAATTTAAGCATAAAATATATCTTAACCAGTGGGGAAATACAGGTGAAGTTATTGAATGGTTAAATGATATTAAAGAGAATAATAAAAAAATTTATACAATTTGATATTAATTCATACTACATCTCTATTTCCCCTATCCTATTAAATAAGGCATTACTTATGGCTATGAACAATAGTGACCTTACTAGATCCCAAATTGATGCCATCCTTGCGGCCCGAAAAACCATAATTGCATTTGAAGATCAATTATGGACCCGCAAAAACACACAGAACAACTTTGACATAAATATGGGATCTAGTGACTCGGCGCAGGTCACTGATTTGGTGGGCCTATATCTCTTAAATGAAATTCATAAGAATCTACCCTACCTCAATGGTGGCTTATACCGCGATGATGCACTACTTCTTATTGACTATAAAAAATGTAATATAGAAAGAACTAGGAAACAATTACATAAAACTTTCAAAAACTTCAACTTAGGTATTACCTTAGATAAAAACACTAAAAACGTTAACTTCCTTGATGCTACCCTTTGCCTGGACTCTAAAATACATACACCCTTTCATAAACCAAACGAAAAACTACTTTATGTAGATACCAACTCTAACCACCCTAAATCCATATTAAACTCAATTACTAAAGGGATATCAAATAGAATCTCTAATCTATATATATAAAACTGTGGTTGTCTGTCTGTCTATCGATTTTTGGCACACATCTCCTCTTAGAATCTCTCACGGAATTGCACCGAAATTGCTATACTTGTACATTGAGCCCTAGCGAAGACAACGGAAAAAAAAATTTCAAATTGACCCACCCTATGTGACGAAATCGAATATAATGTATCGATTTTTGAGCGTAAGTTATCAGTTATTTCCCTTTGTTCTGTTTACATTGAGCGTCTTACGTAAAAAATTACGCTAGCTTTACGAACAGTTGTCGAGCCAGCAAAATATTGACCTGCAAAATTCATCAGTTCGAACACTAAGCTTCCGTTTTGCTTCATTTCCATTTAAAAGCATTTTAAAACAATATTTTTACTTGAAAACAAGTCTATTTAAAGACTACGTAAAACAAGCAAATATTTCGTCGTTAGGCGTGCAGACAGACAGTCGTGCAGACAGACAGTCGTGCAGAGAGGTGATATACGCGTGCAGACAGATAGTCGTGCAGAGAGGTGATATAGGCGTGCAGACAGACAGTCATGCAGAGAGGTGATATAGGCGTGCAGACAGACAGTCGTGCAGAGAGGTGATATAGGCGTGCAGACAGACATAACTGATAATTTGGTTACGCTAATGTTTTTCTCTGCGTTGCAGTGTTTACATTTTCGATCTTTGTTAATAAATAACCAGTGCAGTTTCTATCCCCAGCATCCTCTTTTGTTATAACATTCGGGTTATCGTTATGTTTTCTTAACTTCATAAGGCATATTGTTGGTTGAGGGAATATTAATCAAAAACACCACATGCAAGTCTGCACAGTAGACACTACAGTTTTTAAGCCAAAAAAGAAACTTAACATTGTAACTTTAACACAGCTACTGAGCGACCCCGAGCAACGCCGGGCTTTACTGCTAGTCTATCATATAACGAAACCATATTTAACAGTAATTCCCAATACTATAATGAGGCCTTAGCTAAATCAGGCCATACAAATGAAATTAAATTTCTACCTATAAAATCACCTAGTTACAACATTATTTCTCACAATATGGCCACGAGGAAAAATAATAAAAGTACTAGTCACTCTAACTCTAATACGAAGGGTAATATCAAACTTAACTCGCACCGGAATAAACACCCCAATAATAATATAAACAGAAATATAAACAATACCTCAAATAACATTACAAAAAACAAAAATAGAAGAACTAATACATTTTCAATCCCCTTTTCAATCTAAACGTCTCCACCAACTTGCCTAAGGCTTTCTTCTCAATCCTAGAAAAAACTTCCAGTCGGCCACAAATACCGTAATATTATCAATAAAAATACCATTAAAATCTCTTACTCTACCACACCTAACATCGCATACCATATAGCTAGTAGTAATAAAAGGAAGATTAATAGTTATTTCCAACTAATTAAATCACAGCAGAGGTAAACTTACAGGGCAACATAGTACTAGAGATTTCTAGTAGCAACAATACTAATGGTAATAGCTCTAATGAAATTAATAACAATGAGAACGATAACAATCATTACCTTAATGCTATCCCTAACAACCATACATCTACACAACATAGTAACTGGCAAGCAAACATACAGAATAAATGTAACAGTAGAACAAATAGAACTTGCCCCTTAGGTAAAAACTGCTTAATCAAATACATCATTTACTCATGCACAATCAACACAAACAACTCTTCAAAAACATATATCGGTTCTACTTCGAACTGCTTCAAGACGAGATATAACTCGCATCTCCACACTTTCAAAAATCGCAATCTAGCCAACTCCACTTCTTTATCTAACTACATACACTCTCTGAAAACTAGGAATAGACCATATACACTTCAATGGGAAGTAATAGATAGGGCCGCATCGTATAAACCACCGAATAAATTTTGTAACCTCTGTCTTTTAGAGACCTGCACTATAATCTATTCTAAACTAGACCTCTTAAATAGAAAATCAGAGATTTTTACCATGTGCCAGCACTACCACCGACACTCTTTCCATAACTTTAAACCTAACTGCTAGTATATAACAATGTCAGATCTGGATTCCTCACCAACATTAACACTTCACCTTTAGGTCTTATCAGCATATAATTACCCCCACAATCTATGATCAGCTCATTTCTCTACTTAACTCCTATTTATCTCTAACCTTATACTCTACAATAACTATTAGGAATAAACATAAGGTTACCACCATTTAATATAACTACTATAGCTTACTTATATTATATTCAGTAATAGATAGATAATGAGACCTTACAGGGCAACATAGTACCAATGAGACCTTTAATGTATTATAGGCAAATAAATTATATTTATAATTAAATATATAAATTAATAGCATTATATATAAGGGATTCACTTATAACATAGTATAATGTATGTTAATAATACAAGAGATTTAACTCATTCGACCTGTAAACAACTATACATTTTTTCTATAGCTTACTTATATTTTTTAAAGTAAAAAGATAGATAACAATATAATGAGACCTTTAATGTATTATAGGAAAATAGATTATATTTAAAATTAAATATAAATAAATAGCATTATATAAAAGGGATTCACTTGTAACACAATATAATGTATATTAGCAAAAGGAATTTGACTAATTGGAGCTGTAAACAACTATACATTTTTTCTATTTTTTCTATCATATACAAATTAATCGCTAATTACCTCCCCCTTAATATATATCTTTAGTTTTCTGTCAGACCCAGGATTATTTACTTGAGTAAATATCACCAGAATCTAACTACTAATTTTTATACAGAAAAGGATAAGATATATTTACAAAACACCATATCGAATACAAGTCTTCATTTTATTTTAACTCCGTCATAATAGTGGTACACAAATATCCTCACGCATATTTAGGTATAGTCCAAGCCCGTGATTAACATGTTCATCTTCCGTGTTGTCGGTTCGAAGGAAAGCGCCAAAGAGAGAGTATACCTTCGGCGTAAACGCGCCTGGCCGAAGGCCAGGCAGCCAAAAGGTGAAAAGAGAGAGATAGCTTTCAGCTCTCTCCTTTATAGTTCCCTGGACGGAAGTCACAAAGAAGGTTCTGGAAATTTCAACGGGAAGTAACTCCAGCTACTTCCCGTCTAGAGAGCGCTACAAGGATCCCTTCTCAGACGCTACAGATCTCAAACTCACTTCCGGGAATTAAACCGTTAGAAGAATCACTCCAGAACAACTCGAACCCGGGATAACAGTATAATAGGACCAATATACAATCCATAGCTGTATCTTATTATAAACACTCACTAAAATAAAATCTAACCAATGTAATGGAAAAGATAACAATAATAATAATACTCTCAACACATGCTCATTTGAACATTACATAAACAATTGTCACACTACATCAACCATAAACTCATAATTGTAATACACAAACACCTTTGCCTGCTTGATATGCTTGTAAACCTATGTTATTTTATGTTATACCTTTGCCATGCAGTATTTATATATGCCTAGTACCATTGCTTGTTTCCTACCTAACTGTCCTGTATATGCCTAACGCATTTGCACTCTCTATACTGCTTTAATTATTATACTATTCTCTTGCAATCTCTGTCACATGCATTCCACTCTGTGCCTCTTTAATTATTATACAATTCTCTTGTAATCTCTGTCACATCCATTCCACTCTGTAAATACGAAACTGTTGATGACAACATTAATATCCATGTATCTATATGTTTGTTCAGTTGAATAGGAAGTTAATTATATGTCCGAACTTTGCTAGTGCTCTGAGGATCCCAAACTAAATGCATGATACTGTACGTCTGTATACATATATATATGTACGTATACATACATACTTACATTTAAGTAAGTGCCATACTAAGAGTGAGAAATGAAATTTCGTTTTCATTTTATTTCAACTTATATATATATATATATATATATATATATATAACAAAGGAAATGTGGTAAGGAACCAGATGGACCATAACGCACCAGAGTACTCAATACTTAGGGTAGTAGAGTGGGAAATAGGAAAAAGTATGACCCCGGCGGCAGAGCTCAAACCGTTTCGACGGCTATTTCTAGTATTGAGTCCAAAAATAGCCGTCGAAACGGCTTGAGCTCTGCCGTCGGGGGTCATACCTTTTCCTATATATATA
>OZ024742.1:18591040-18631040 GCA_964016885.1 Eledone cirrhosa
ATTTAAAGGTTTTTCACAATTTATGATTACATAATATTTTATATTCTCATCTGTAATAAAATTTTAATTAAATTAAATTTATAGGTTAACTAACATTTAAATTAAATTAATTTCTAAAATAATGTTATTAATTAGGTTTATAATATTTAAATGTTTTTTTTAGTTTATGATTACACGATATAATTAATTCCTGTCGTTTATTTAATAAGATATCCTTAGACTTCATTATTTCAAATAGTTCTTGGGAACATAATCTACATTCATTTCTATTATTTTGATAAGGGGTGGCTCTTTTGAGCACACTCCAGGTCAAATCATATTTTATATTCTTATTTTTATAACTATTGATTTTTTCTGCTAGAGATGTTGTATTAGCCAGTGCGGCATTTTTAAAACTATGCTTGTGGGTATTAAACCTTGTCTTAAAATTGTTAGAGGTAGCTCCTATATATGAGCAAATAGAATCTTTAGTTTTAACATTACATTTATAGACTATGTTGTTAACAAGACAATTCCCTTTTAATGGGCAGTTTGCTTTGTTTCTACAGTTACATCCTTTCGTTAATTCTGTATTTGAGGAGATATTATGGTTAATTTGATGTACTGGTGGTATACTTATGGTTTTCTTACATTTATATGCATTATATGCACTTATATTTTGTTTTATGTTATTTGTTGTAGAGTATGAGAATTTAACTGTAGACCTATTTAAGATTTGATGGTATTTGTGGTTTGGCGGGAAGTTTTTCTCAAGGATATAAAAAAATTTTTTAGCAATATTATCCTTAACTTGTAAATTAAAAGGAGCATTATACCAAGTAACCCGTCTATTACGGTTTCTATGTTGTTTATTATTTTTATTATTTTTATAGGTTGTATCGTGATTTTTACTAGGAGGATTAATGTTAATGATCTCACCACAACTATTTTTAGTTATATTTGTAGATTTAGGTGTTTTATCCTTTTTATTAGGAGTTTTATTATTAATATTTATTATAGTTGTATGATGAGTAGTTTTTTGAGAGTTACTATACTTTATATTAGAAGATTTGGTATTTTGGGGTATAGTGTGGGTGGCATTTAGGTGTGTACTTTTCATTTGGTGTTTGTTGGTAATATTATGTTGTATGCTTTCAGTATTTTTAGTAGAAGGTATATACTCTAATCTATTTTTGTGGCCACTTCTATCTAGAGCTTCGTTATAGAAGGTCGCATTTTTATCAAATACATCTTGGTTAGAAGAAAGGTTAGAAATTCTAAGTGATATATTATATGCAAGGTTTTTAAGGATAGATTTAGGGTGATTAGATTGTGAGTGTATGTAATGTAAGTTTTGGTTAGGTTTATGGTAAGGTTGGTAGATACCCGTAGCTAAATCTAAAGTTATATCTAGGAAATTTACTACTTTACTTGTTTTTTCAAAAGTAATATTAAGATTATAATAGTCTTTAAGGAAAGTTCTAATATGTTTTTTGTTTTTTTCAATTTCTGAAAGGCTAAGGTTGTTAGAAAGAAGAAGACAGTCATCACGATATAAACCACCTTTGAGGTGGGGAAAAGAGGCATTTATGTTGAAAAGGAGAAAGAGGCCCACAAGATCAGTAATTTGGGCGGAATCGCTTGAACCCATAGTAATATCAAAAAGATTACTGTATGTGTTTCTGGTCCAGTATTCATTCTGAAATTCAATAAGTGTTAGTCTAGCATGTGTAATAATGTTAATGTCATCCAAAGTTAAGTTAGATCTATTTTTAGCAAATATCAATGCTTTGTTCAGGAGTATAGGTGATATAGAAGAATAGTAATTATCTATATCAAATTGTAGGAAAGAAGCAGAAGATTTACAACTAATATTTTTAAACCAGTTAATTACCTGGGAGGTGTTTTCCCAGAGTGGTAAAATAACGTGTTTTCTTATTTGTGGGATGACTCTATCTAAAATTTTTTTGCTAATTATTCCAATATCTGATTTGGAGGGACATATAAGTCTAATAGAAGGATTTGAGTTAAAGTTAGATTTGTGATCTTTCAGGTTGAAGTGTGGTCTTTTCAATGCCAAAGGTTCAGTTCTATCTTCAATGTTTAGTTTTTTTACTATGTTGTGTGTTTTGTTGTTGATGTTGGTGAGTGACACATTATTAGATTTTTTATAATTTTTTCTGAGTTCTTTATATATGAACTCGTTATAATGTTCAATATCCATATGATACAAGTTACCAGTTTTGTCCGAGTGGACATGGATTTTTTTAGACTTTTTTAGGTCCAATAGGGTAGAATCAAGGTCCTTTTGAAAGACGGATTTATACTTTTTAAATTTGAGGTGTTTAATTAAATTAAAAAGGTCTTTCTCGAAGTCTTCAAGTAAAAAGTTGTGTGGTGGATTCTTGTAAGTATTGAAATCATACATATATTTCCGATCTGCTTGTTTAGATTTTCTATCGAAGTGGTAGGCTCTCCATCTAACCCTTCTGATAAAATTATTAGTTTTCTGAATCATAAGGAGTAAGAAGTCATCCTTAGAAGGTATTGGTATGTTTTTTAAGGAGGTTCCTAAATATTGTTTTTCCATTGTGATATGGATGATGGACAATTGAAAGAGCTCAACTAAATGTATATGGGTTTACAAAATCATACATATATATATGCTTATACATAAATATAAAATTAATACACACATACAGTACAAAAATACGAATATTTCCGTGAAAATAGGAGCAAAATTATGTAGATAAATCTACCAAGAGTTTACGGTAGTGTCCAATCCGTATGAAGAACTCAATGTATTCCGGATATCATGGAAAGAAGAGATGTAATGAAAAACCACTTTCGGTGAAAGATAAACGGTATACAGAGTCAAGATAAAATATTAAACAAATAATGAATAAACAATTCCTTATATTAAACAAAAAAAGTTCATTATTTAACGATCGTTTCTAGGATATATATGTGTTAGAATTGGTATGCATATTCAACAGATCTATGTACAAAATTATACAAAATTATACAAATTATCAAGATTAAATATACATACCAAACACATATATAGGCCGTCTTCAGAAATAATGAAGTATATTTATTGATAATAACAACAATTCAAAATTTCAGTTCAAAATTGACCAATGAAAACACAAAGGGTTAAATGCAGTTCGGTGTGTGTATATACATGTAAAACCCTTACACATATTTTACAAAAATGTATGTATAATTTGTATACGCATACTAAAAGGATGGATGCAAATACAAAATTTCAAGGTTAATGTCTCTGTAAGTTTACAATGCGCAGATAAGATGCGCATTGACACTTATGTGTATATATGTAAGTCTGTATATATTTGTGTGTATATATAGCTATGTATGTGTATATCTGTATGTATATTAGTATGTAAGTGTTGTATATGTGCATGTATGTGAGTGGTTTTATATATATCTGTGTCTATATAGTATGTGTAATTATATGTATATGTGTGTGTATATGTACGTGTATGTACATATATATGTATATGTATATATATATATATATATATATATATATATATATGTGTATATATATATGTATGTGTATTTGTATGTATAAGTGTATATGTATGTATGTGTGTATATGTATATGTTTATATATGTGTGTATATATATGTTCTTAGTGTGGATGTGTGTATATGTCTGTATGTGCTTATATATGTGTGTATATTTATGTATGGATATGTGTGTGTCTATGTGTATATATATGTATGTTTTTATATATATATATATATATGTGTGTGTGTATATATATATATATATATATATATGTATGTGTATATATGTGTATATATATATATATATTTATTTTCTTGATATATTTCTTTTTTCTTTTTTCTTTTTTCTTTTTTCTGTTTTTCTTTCTATTCTTTCCTCTTTAATGTTTTATTTATTATATTTTATTTTTTTATTTTTCTTAGTTTATAGATACATTTATATTAGGCAGTCTGCTCAGACAGTTGAATACTGACCCCCCCCCCCCTCCCACCTAATTTCTGTATCTTGATCTAAAAATGTGTGTGCCAGTGTTTTATGTGAGTGAATTAATATCCATGTGCTTATGATTTTATATCCACATATATAAATGTGAGTGGGGGTGTTGTGTGTTTGTATGTTCGTGGTTATGTGTATATTTATGCATATACGCGCGTGTATGTGTGATTGTACGGATATGTGTGAGTATGAAAAAATATATTTATATACTTGACTTCATAAGTGTCAATGCGCATCTTATCTGCGCATTGTAAACTTACAGAGACATTAACCTTGAAATTTTGTATTTGCATCCATCCTTTTAGTATGCGTATACAAATTATACATACATTTTTGTAAAATATGTGTAAGGGTTTTACATGTATATACACACACCGAACTGCATTTAACCCTTTGTGTTTTCATTGGTCAATTTTGAACTGAAATTTTGAATTGTTGTTATTATCAATAAATATACTTCATTATTTCTGAAGACGGCCTATATATGTGTTTGGTATGTATATTTAATCTTGATAATTTGTATAATTTTGTATAATTTTGTACATAGATCTGTTGAATATGCATACCAATTCTAACACATATATATCCTAGAAACGATCGTTAAATAATGAACTTTTTTTGTTTAATATAAGGAATTGTTTATTCATTATTTGTTTAATATTTTATCTTGACTCTGTATACCGTTTATCTTTCACCGAAAGTGGTTTTTCATTACATCTCTTCTTTCCATGATATCCGGAATACATTGAGTTCTTCATACGGATTGGACACTACCGTAAACTCTTGGTAGATTTATCTACATATATATATATATATATATATAGAAGTGGATGGATACTTCAACAGGTACAATGTACTTGTAGAAATATTCAAGTTGTTTATAATACATGTGGTTCAATGGCACTAATTCGAGATGCCAGAACAATATAAAAGTAGCGAAACAAACGGTTATTAAACAACTTTCTAAATAAATTAAAAAATGATTAAATAATCACCTGTTCAGATGCTGTTACCGACGGTTTCATCATTCCGAAAGATTGGAAATCCAACGAATTTCCAATGGAAAGAAATGAATCTTCAGACAGCCCTATTTCCACGCTATAAGGTATAGCAAGTAAATATTATGCTCCCTGCCCAACGCATGCGGTCAAGCCGTTAAAGTGACACACACGCAAATCAGGTCGCTGATAAAAGCTGGATATTATAAACATGTCGAATTGCCACTAAAATTAGCGGCATTATTCAACGTTTTGTTTTCTACGTAAGGAGAATAAATTATAGAAGTGGATGGATACTTCAACAGGTACAATGTACTTGTAGAAATATTCAAGTTGTTTATAATACATGTGGTTCAATGGCACTAATTCGAGATGCCAGAACAATATAAAAGTAGCGAAACAAACGGTTATTAAACAACTTTCTAAATAAATTAAAAAATGATTAAATAATCACCTGTTCAGATGCTGTTACCGACGGTTTCATCATTCCGAAAGATTGGAAATCCAACGAATTTCCAATGGAAAGAAATGAATCTTCAGACAGCCCTATTTCCACGCTATAAGGTATAGCAAGTAAATATTATGCTCCCTGCCCAACGCATGCGGTCAAGCCGTTAAAGTGACACACACGCAAATCAGGTCGCTGATAAAAGCTGGATATTATAAACATGTCGAATTGCCACTAAAATTAGCGGCATTATTCAACGTTTTGTTCTCTACGTAAGGAGAATAAATTATAGAAGTGGATGGATACTTCAACAGGTACAATGTACTTGTAGAAATATTCAAGTTGTTTATAATACATGTGGTTCAATGGCACTAATTCGAGATGCCAGAACAATATAAAAGTAGCGAAACAAACGGTTATTCGGAATGATGAAACCGTCGGTAACAGCATCTGAACAGGTGATTATTTAATCATTTTTTAATTTATATATATATATATATATATATATATATATATATATATATATATATATATATATATATATATATATATACTGTATATACATATATAATAAATGTAATCTGAGTTTTTCGAATATTAATAATAACATTCGATTCGTTTGCAATTTTGTAAACAACCCTCAATTTTATAGCCATGTCAGTAGAATGAACCCTTCATTCTTGCTCTTGTGTTGGCATGTAAATAGAACTGCAGACACTAATGTTTCTGTGTATCACCCTTCATCAGTACAGCTCACTGTTCACCTGCCAAACTATCAGAGCTAGTGAAAATATTGCTATTTTCAAAAATACAAAGTGACTGATTGGCCTGATTTGCATATCAGCAGACTGGCTGATAAGTCAGATCTGCATATTAGCAGATCCACTGATAGCCAGATTTGCATATCAGCAGACTGGCCAGTCAGTTTCCTGTGTACGAGCGATAAATGGCCGGTTTTGCCAAATTCAAATAAAAAAGAGAATTTTCGCTCTACATGGCTGAATACAATAAATGTAATGTGAGTTTTTTTAATATTAATAATAACATTCGATTCGTTTGCAATTATGCAAACAAGCCTCAATTTTATAGCCATGTCAGTTTTTGTGTTGCTAGGTGAACAGTGAGCTGTACTGATGAAGGGTTATACCCAGAAACAGTAGTGTCTGCAGTTCTGTTCGCATGCCAACACAAGTATGTATGTATGTATGTATGTATGTATGTATGTATGTATGTATGTATGTATGTATGTATGTATGTATGTATGTATGTATGTATGTATGTTCAGAGAGTGGGATTGGAATTTACACGACGTCAACTAGGTAGAAATGTCTGCATGTCTGCATGCATGTATAGATATGGATGTTATTGTATGTGTGGATGTGGATGTTTTGAGTTGTATGTGTGCATGTGCATACGCTTTGCATCTGTACATGTGTTTATGCAGTTATTAGATGCAAAACTTTTGGAATGTTTTACATATCTTTTACTGTTCCATTAATGGATTGTACTTGTAATTTCCTAACTAGTTGTGTTCTTTCTTTCTTTCTTTCTTTCTTTCTTTCTTTCTTTCTTTCTTTCTGTATGTATGTATGTATGTATGGTTACATAACTCATGTAGCAGATGCAGCTGCGCCGCATTGATATACGGTGTTGTCTAGGACATTTTAAAAACTGGCAGTGCCCATCTCTCTCCAGGTCTGAATATAGCAGATTTCCTTCAGGGAAGGAAAAAGAGAGTGAGAGAAGGGAATTGAGAAAGAGAGGATTGACTAAAACTCCTGATACCGGTGCTGCAGTATGGCCACCGCCTGATGTCTGAAACAAGTTAAAGTATAAAAGTATACAAAGATAAATATGATGCAATGTGTCTAGAGTATTGTTTATTCAATTTTCGTGTTATACATTAATATTACATTTCCTATTGATGCTGCAGTCATTCCTCCAGAAGTCCCAATGGTGTCACTGTCTTAATGTATCGTTCAAGCTTCTGCCTAATTCGTCTAATTTTACACAAGGCAACTTTTTATGTATTGTTGCAGGTTCTGTGAAGTTGATAACACTTAAATGGTTTGCAGTTTGTTACTTTGGTTACTGTAGTATTATTTATTGTTCTAACACTGGCTATATTTTAATGGGGAATTAGGGGAAGTAAATTGAGTGAATTTTCATTTCTAAAACAAATACTTCTACTATATTATGACTATGTTACATATGTAATAAAGAGAAAACATTAAATATTTTTACAGCTTTTACATCAGAATCACTCAAGCATCCTTGTACAGCATTAAATTATGTTGCAAATCATCAAAGACAAAATGAACGTGTCAACAAATTATATATGAAGTGTAAACTGATTTAGCAAAAGTTCGACTTCTGTCCGGGAATAAAACAGTCGGTAGATTCAGTTAATTCGATATCGTGGACTTTGATATTAAAGCTTATCCTAGGGAAAGGCCTAGATATCGGGAAGCAATTTATTAGGATCAACAATTTAGATATTAGAATGATTTCTGAACGCTAAGAAGTCGCTATTGTTCGGCGATAATTTAAGCTGAGTAAAAAAGTAACGGGACTCGCGATTCGACATATACACAGGGTCCCACGATGGGATCGTTGACTTTGTAGGTTTATTGATTCTCGATACAGTCAAAAAGCGAACGGCCAACCCAAAGGGAATTAGAAAGAGAACAATAACATGCTTTAACCTTCCATTCAATCGAGATATGTATCTACGAATATAGCTAACAACAACAACAGCAACAGCAACAACTCTGTCACCCCCCCCCCCAACAACAACTCTATCATTACCACTACCAACAACAATAACTCTATCATTACCACTACCAACAACAACGAATTACACCTACAACACCATCAACACCGCCACTACTAACAACAACTGCAACTGAAAACTGCTCACGTGTGTGTGAGAGAACTGTTGCTCTTCAGACGAATATCAATGACTAAATGTCAGAGAAGGGCATTCAGTTGAATTGACTAGTATTAACTTATCTGAACACATTTTTATATGTATAGACCCTTAACTGATGGTGTGTCTTGGGAATTTAAAACCTATCTCCAGGTTTGTACACAACTGATTTCTACATGAAAGGGAGGGTGAGAGAGGGAGAGATATATAGAGAGAGATTGAGATGGAGATAGGGATAGGTAGATACATTTCTTTATTAGCCACAAGGGCACAAAAGAAGGCGATAAATACAAATGGGGAGTTTACATACAATAAAAACGTGTAAAATACTATAGATAGATAGATAGAGGGAGAAATACAGATAGATAAATAGACAGACAGACAGACAGGCAGGCAGACAGATAGACAGATAGACAGATAGACAGATAGATAGATAGGTAGATAGATAAATTTCTTTATTAGCCACAAGGGCACAAAAGAAGGGGACAAATGAGGAGTTTACATACAGATATATGAAAATAAAACTATTAATAAAATAACAAAAAACAATTGATATCCCCAATAGGGGGGAGGTGTTACACAGGGGTTGTACACACCCCGAAAAAATATACAACTCTCATCTCCAGGAGCACCAAGAGTGAGTACTCCCTTCCTCTTTTTCCTCAACCTACAGGCTTATATAGAGAGAAGGCCCAACCACTCGGGCCATCTTTGCCACATTCACCCACCTTTTATAAAATTTACTGGGTAGAGCACCTCTCTCTCCATCCTCATTCTTCTTCCAAAATGATAGTTGAAAAAACGAATCAGTTGCTCGCCGGAGAGAAAGGTGTCTGACCTCAGCCCTTTTAACCTCGTCCACCATATAACCTCTTTCACCATAGCCATAACACATAGGAAAACCTCCTCTCCCTCGTTTTTGAAGGAGGGTGGCGGTTTGATCATGACAATGGACTCGGTGGTCAACCGGATTGGTCCCACCCGCGACAATAGTTTATTATTATTTTCATCAAAATACATACACATATGATAGTACATATATGAGTTAGTAGAATATATCGGAGGTACGTGTAAAAGCTAAACTCGCTACCTTTAATTCGTTATTCGCGCCAACCCTTACCTATGGTCATGAATCTTGGGTAATGACCGAAAGAATATGATCACGAATACTAGCGGCCGAAATGGGGTTCCTCCGAGGGGTCTTTGAAGAAATGGGATTCGATAAAGTTCGTAGCTCAGAGATAAGAGAGTCACTCCAGGTAGAGCCGCTACTTCTCCGAATTGAGAGATCACAGCTCCGATAAGATGAACATGTAGTTAGAATGTCTCAGGAAAGAATCACTGGACAGATTTTACGAGTAAAACCAACCACCAGGAGACGCATAGGTAGACCACGAGCACGATGATTGGATAAAATCCATGAGCTTGGCTGGTCAAGCTTGGGGATCCAGCCGGATCAGCTGGAGACGGTTGCTTCTGACAGGACCCAATGGAAGGAGTGTTTGAGGATTCTGCATCTACGACCTCATGAATAAGAAGAAGAAGAAGAAGAAGAAGAAGAAGAAGAAGAAGAAGAAGAAGAAGAAGAAGAAGAAGAAGAAGAAGAAGAAGAAGATATCGTCTAAAGTCTGTTTGAAGCCAGGAGGCTCGCCATGCCGGTGCCTATCCCGTTTTCGTGAAGCGACTAGGAGTACAAGACTCCTCACTGGACAGGACGCCAGTCCATCACAGGATTAACCCCTCCCAGACATTGCTGTTACTTATTTTCAGCTGAGGATATTGGAGCAACGTGCATGAAATATTTTGATAAAAAAACACACAACACTAGGCCATACCACATCTCCACAACACCCAACCAAGTCCAGGAATCGAACCCACGACAATATTAAGTCCAATACCCTTACCACTAAGTCACGAGCTTCACATCAATATAAAGGGGATGGGATTTTGTTTCAAATTTTCCTTAATTAGTCACGAAAATTGTTCTGCTGTGGGCAGCATAGAATAGTAGTTAGCGGGCAGCATGCGGCCCGTGGGCCATGTGAACTGACGACTGTGACGATCTCAACACCCCATCCGCCACAACACAACTACAACCAGGTCTTACAGGAGTGCTGTTTATTCACTTCCACAACCACTACATCATTCTTTGCTCATCTGATCTTATAAACTTCATACCACTTCCACTCTACATACACTCCTCTCCTCAGCCACTAGTTCTCGCTCTAAACATGCCGTCCAATCATTCCTTCCCGAATTACAGCTCCCCCTGGAACATTTTTCTCCGTTTTTCCTGAAGATATCGACCTAGATCAGTTCAAAGTAAATACATCGATCTCATCAATCTAACTAATTGGAGATTATCGGTGAGAGTAATGGACACTTCTCTTCTTAACTAAAAATAACCTAACTCAGAGAAATATATTCAATTATTTGCTATATTTCTAGATACACCTCTTGATTAAGATTCTGCTACATCGAATGCAATTAAGAAATACCACTTTGAAGTTTCCTTAATAACGCAAATCTAATATTTTAGTAATCATGGTTTACAGATTTAGACATTATCCTATACTGAAATATTGGTTTCTAATTTAGGCACAAGGGCATCAATTTTCAAGGAAAGGGAAAGTCAGTTACACTGACCACAGTATTTTACAGGTACTTTATTTTATTGACCCCTTAAAGATAAAAAAGCAAAGTTGACTGCATCAAGATTTGAACTCAGAAAGTAAGGCGCCTTAAATAAATACAGGAATGTATTTGGGGTGCGACCGACACTGATAATTTTCCCCAGGGAGAATATGGTTGAATGGGTGGTAAACACAGGATTTGTCACCCGAGAGGATTAGGATAGCAAGTGCATAATATAACAGCTACTGCTTGATAGATATATGTTGCAGTGGACACAGCTGGAGTCCCGGACGCACGAACTACTTTACTCAGTTTGATAGGGATGGAGATGACCATCCACAAGTATCTGAACACAAACCCAAATGGTGAGGACCAGTTCTTCCAACATATCCCTCTTATCATCCTTCGGGGTAAGGCATTCACCATTTTGTCCACCGCGAGGACGAAACAGTAGCATTGCCTACTGAGGTTTATTTGACTAACTGTGTATATTGAAATTATACACAAGTATATATGCATGTAGATATGATACATCAAATAAAATCGTAATTGACAATATCCACAGTAATTGAAGAGAGACTGTGTTACACTGACTTATGTCATCAGTAACGTAATCCATGATACATTAAAAAAGATGATATATATAAACTGCATTAGGAGAAAATTAGTGACGGAAATATATGAATGTTTATTTAAGCGATGGCTAACCGAAAGTGTTGACATTTGAAAATTTTAAAGAAGTGAATCTTAAAATAATCAATAAAATATATTTAATCAACATCTACGAAATTTAGCAGATAAATTATGTAATATTCATTCGTTATTTATTCAAAGTAATCCAACTTATTTTACAAATGGGATAACAAATTATATTCTGGACGCAGTCCCGCACTCCTTACTTTATTATAGTTAAGATTGTTCGAAAAAATATTAATAAAATTAGCAGCTTTTATTCTGTAGAATAAATACACAAGTTATCCAATTACAAGACCATTAGAGAATATTTCTTCTTTAGTAAATAATTCTTGCTTTTCTAAATGGAGAGTAGTTTTAGTGTCATTGTTTGTCCAGTAGAGTGTTGACAGTAATAGTCAGTGGGCCCACGTCCTGGCCGCCCCGCGGCACCAGTGGACAGAACAGTGAAGGCGTTTCCCCGGCTGATGGTGAAGGAGATGCGCTGGAAGAGCTATTCCATCTCGCGAATCTCACACCTACGAGTATCCAACTCCATGCCGATGATGGTAAGTAGGGAAGTAGTCCTAGGGTCAAGGACACCAGAAGTCTCCACTGCAATTGGATATTAAAGTTAAAAACCAGCCTGCAACGACGCCATACTTGATTCATTCGTTGGTGATTTAGAGAAATAAACTCCAGCAATCTATTGTGGATAAAGGTGAAATAAGAGAGAGGGAGAAAGTGAGAGATAGAGAGAGAAAGATATATCTATACATGCAAGCACATGCAAACACACACATAGACACACATATATATAGAGAGAGTGACAGAGAGAGAAAGAGAAAGGGAGACAGAGGCAGAAGCGAGAGAGAGAGAGAGAGAGAGAGAGAGAGAGAGAAAAAGAGAGAGGGAGACAGATGCAAACAGTGAGAGAAAAGGAACACACACACACACATATATATATATGAATAGTAACAATAAACAATCTGTAAATATGTATATATATATATATATATATATATATATATATATATATATATATATATATATATATATATATGTATATTTATATATATATATGTGTGTGTGTATGTGTGTATGTGTAATCCAAAATGTATTTTAAGCAGACGTGTCTCTTCTGAGGAGTTCGAAAAGAAAAGAGAAAAATATTAATAACTACAATTTATCTCTAGCTGTATTAAAATTGCTGTGGTTCATTGGCAACTTTCCATTCAGTTGCCCTTTAAGGACCTCGTGGGATTGAGATTTGGCAGCAGTTCAACAATAGATTTCTGCCAAATATTTACTTTACGATGACGATTGTAAAAGGCAGTTTTCTTCAAGACCCGAAAATTATCAGTCATTTTCTCTCATCCAAAGTATATGCATTGTTAATCATGATAATAAAAAAAGTAAAGCTTCTGGAAGAGCCATCTGAAGTAGAGATATTAACTTGTCGAAACATTTATCGTAGGCTGATAGCCAATAGAAAGCAATAAAATTGAAAGACACTTTCAGTTGCGTCTCTTCTTTCTCGTATTATAAACAATAAAAGCTCCCACAGTTTATTTACATGTCATGTTACAGTCCACCATTTCCATGTGTGAAAGTGTTTTTTGCAGAAAATTTTATTTTCACAAAAGAAATAAAAAAAAGAAAGTTACGTGTGTTCCAATATCTAAGACATCAATTCTCCATATCTTAGTGTATATCATAAATATTTCTTTCGATATTTTTTTTATTTCATTTTTTTTTTCATGATTTATTTCGGTAAAGCATCGTGTCCACACAATTAGAGAAGTAATTAAACTTATTAGCTATGGCAGCGTTCCAAGTCTGTGAAATCTGGACGAAGAATCCATCACATACGTAAATAGAATCAAATTATATATATATATATATATATATATATATATATATATATATATATATATATATATATATATATATATATATGTATACATATATATATATATATATATATATATATATATATATATATATATATATAAATATATAAATATATATATATATATATATATATATATATATATGTATGCATGTATGTATATAATTTACGTATTTAAGTTCTAGCATATTTTCTCATTGGGATGTTGAAGACAGGTTCAATAAACGCTTACACAGTTCTGGTATGTTGATTTCTTGTTCAGGAACAAGACAAACCCGTATATAGAATGTGGGCATATCCAAACATATCGACCCCACCCCGTCCCCTGTTGCATAATTAATCGATCCTAGATAAATTATAGACAATACATCATGATGGAAGTTAATGTCACAGCACAGAACATTCCAAACTTTTTACATTGGTTACTCATTTAGAAGAAAAATAACGACTCTCGAAGACTTATTGTTAGTGACAGGAAATTAACAAAATTAATTAACATAATTAATTAACAAACAATTAAATAATATATCACCTATCACGTGTCTAACTATACATGGAATTGTCAGATTTCAATTATATACATCACAAGCAAATATCTGTGAAAATATTAAAAGATTTGATACAAGTTTCACAACTCACATAAAGATTATCAGATTTGATACAGCTTTCACAACACACCTAAAGATTATCAGATTTGATACAGGTTTCACAACACACCTAAAGATTATCAGATTTGATACAAGTTTCACAACACACCTAAAGATTATCAGATTTGATACAAGTTTCACTACACACCTAAAGATTATCAGATTTGATACAGGTTTCACAACACACCTAAAGATTATTAGATTTGATACAGGTTTCACAACACACCTAAAGATTATTAGATTTGATACAGGTTTCACAACACACCTAAAGATTATCAGATTTGATACAAGTTTCACAACACACCTAAAGATTATCAGATTTGATACAAGTTTCACTACACACCTAAAGATTATCAGATTTGATACAGGTTTCACAACACACCTAAAGATTATTAGATTTGATACAGGTTTCACAACACACCTAAAGATTATTAGATTTGATACAGGTTTCACAACACACCTAAAGATTATCAGATTTGATACAAGTTTCACAACACACCTAAAGATTATCAGATTTGATACAAGTTTCACTACACACCTAAAGATTATCAGATTTGATACAGGTTTCACAACACACCTAAAGATTATTAGATTTGATACAGGTTTCACAACACACCTAAAGATTATTAGATTTGATACAGGTTTCACAACACACCTAAAGATTATTAGATTTGATACAGGTTTCACAACACACCTAAAGATTATTAGATTTGATACAGGTTTCACAACACACCTAAAGATTATCAGATTTGATACAGCTTTCACAACACACCTAAAGATTATTAGATTTGATACAGGTTTCACAACACACCTAAAGATTATTAGATTTGTTACAGGTTTCACAATACACCTAAAGATTATCAGATTTGATACAGCTTTCACAACACACCTTAAAGATTATTAGATTTGATACAAGTTTCACAACACACCTAAAGATTATCAGATTTGATACAGGTTTCACAACACACCTAAAGATTACTGGCGACAGACAAAAGTGTTGTGACACTCAGTGTGGAAGCTTCTGTCATACCCTAGTTGGAACAAAATTTAGTAAGACATTTGAAGTAATAATCAACGCCTTTTAGATTATTTCAAACTATTGCCTATTAAAATTATTAGTAATTAATAAAAATAAAAAAGGATGCGCAGAGACATAAAATAAAACGTTATAGAAACGCAATGGGAGGAACCTCAACAATAATGACTAAAGATGTCACAGAAATGTGTGTCGAAAGAACTTTAATAAATTATATCTATATTTTTAACTGTTGGTTATTCAATGATAAACATTGATTGCCAGCTAAATTATTTCTAAAAATATACTGAAGCGAAAACCAAACCAAACAGTGAGTGTGTTTTACTAGTTTTTGACAATATTAGGACAACATGACCCTCCCCAAATGTAAAAATAAAATAAACCCTCGTATTCCAAGCATCGTCGAATTATAGCAAATGATATTTCAGTTAAATATATATTTCTCTTCGTAAAGGCTGTTTTAGCAACAAGGAAAAATTGTGTTTAAAATAATTTCATGGAAAGTTTGCTTTAGAGACCCGTTCATCTTAACATATCTTAATGTGAACTAAAAATATGTGTTATTCCAATGAAGGAAAACACTAGGTGTCTATAATTAGTAGGAAATTCATTGTAAGCCATTGCTATGTACTATACTTTCAATTTAAAGAAAATGGACCAAATTTTATTAAAATTAGTAATCTTCTAAAGTCAGGAACTAAATTTAATTCTAGATTTGAAGTTAACACGTAAATACAAAACAGAAATGAAATTAACAGGCATATTATTTCGTACGATAGAAAATATAGAAATTAATTATTCGAACAAAAGAATAAGTTGTGTTAAAGTAATTGAAATGAAAAGGTAACATATTCGATATACAAAATCTCACAATGTCGTGAAATGTCATTGACATTATATTAAAATTATTGAGCAGTATCTAATAAAAGCAGAACACTATTGAAGGGAACAAAAAAAGGGAGAGAGAGAGGGGGGGGGGGAGAGGAAGAGGAAGAGAGGAAGAAGAAACAATGGATCAAGCAATGAAAAAAGAAAGGGAGGGGGAGGGACACGACACACCAATCTGAGTGGTGTCTCAGCCGCGCTCCAAGGACAAAATAGCAAAAGTGTTACCACAGAGAATGACCAGAAACACTCGCCCTAACTGCCACCCCACCTAACGGAACTCACATTGGTCTTGAATTTCCGAGCAAATACACAAATAGCGAATACTTAAAACATGTTTTTGTTTCCTTTCCTAATGTCTAAAAAACATTGCTGTTTTCCTGATATATTTTCCTGACAGGTAAGACAGAGCTTCAGGTACATATTGCTGGAGCTTGACAATCTATATATATTAGTCCAGTATATATTGGAAAGTTCTCTTTTAGAGCACGTATGTTTATCATATGTGACATACCATTATTGATGTTATAAATCAATACGTGATGCTGAACAGCAATTTGTGAAAGATATATCTTTATGTAAAATAGAAACTGGCTGAAAAAAACTTTGAGAAGTTTGGAATGCTCTTGCAAAAGTAACTAAAGTAGACAAAAAAAGTCAACATAAAATGACAGACTTTGTAGAACCATTATTTTATAAAACAAATCATTTTATGGAGTACTATTATTTCTTCTTTCAGAAAACCTGTAAGAAGGATTGATAAGTCAATGAAAACACATGATTAATGGGAAGTGGACTTCTCTAGGTTAAGAAACCTTTGATAGTTAAGGGAAGAAGAAAAGTGAAAATTGTGACGGAGTCCAACAGATAAAGACTTTGTATAGTAAAAGAATGGTTATTGCAATTGCAAGCTTTACATTTTCATTCAGGCCGCGAATTGTAGAGTCATCAGAATGTTAAATAGAATGGTTTGCAGCATTCATTCCATCTTTCTGAGCTCTGAGTTCCAAACCTACCGAGGTCAACATTCATCCTCTCGAGGTCGATAAAAGAAGTATTAGTCAAGTACAGTACTAGAGTCGATTATTCCTTTGTTTCTCTTTCTCACGTTCTCTCTATCACTCCACATCTCACCTTTTGTGGTAGAAGTTAGGCTGTGATCAGACCTGGAGAGAAGAGGGCTCCACCAGGTTAAAAAAAATACCCAATCTCACTACAGCAACCCTACTATTCCATCGTGAGATACAAGTCCATAGATACAAATGTTCATTTAGTTAGTTTGTTGAGAACAACAGAATAAAAGACCAAGTGGAAATATTTATTAAACCTACTTAATGTTATTGTTTAGTAAGAAGTGTGTTTATATGTAGAAAGATCGGTAGTAACAGTAATACATTTTGTTTTTTATTAATTTAGTTTTTCATTTGGAAGTGTGTTTCTTGATACGATGTTTTGGATTGTAGTATGGATTCCAGATCCTAGAAGTAGGTATGTAATATTCTACCAAATAAATTCAACCTCAAAAATAATCTAATGCATTTGGCTTTTGCATGATGTCAGTAATTACAGGGAAAAATTCCTTATCTGCTGGAAGAGATGCTTGTAAGACGATACAGAACAACTCGAAAAATATACGGAAAATACACAGGTGAACAGAATAGGATCGAGATCTTTGTCCAACTGAAATTGTTTTACCAACACGTCTCCCTCATCCTGTATAGAGAATTTGTGGTAATGTTTATCTATATTGTTTTCTTCAAACTTACATTTTAGACTCAGCTCCGTTTAATTGATTATTTGTCTAGTTAATTTCTACGGACTAAGAGGAAAGACTAGGTAAATTTTATCTGACTGTTCCTCATAGAGAAATATCGATAACATTTATCTGTTATTTCTTCAAAGTTACATTTTAAACTTAGCTCCGTTTAAATGATTATTTATCTGGTTGATTTCCACGGACTATGGAGACAAAATTGGATGAATTTTGTCTGACTATTCTTCAAACTTATAATTTTATATATATATATATATTTATATATATATATATATATATATATATATATATATATATATATATATATATATATATATATATATATATATATATATCAGATAAAACAGGAAAACATGATATCAGATAAAACAGGAGAACATGATATGAAGGCTAAAAAACACTTGTGGATAGTGCAGTTTTAAATCAACATATGTTGATTTAAAACTGCACTATCCACAAGTGTTTTTTAGCCTTCATATCATGTTCTCCTGTTTTATCTGATGAAAACACAAATATTATTGCATGATGATGTTTGTTTTTGAAATGCGCATAATAAAATACATGGAACTCCTTTAACCATCTTTTGATCTTATATATTATGTATACTCCAGTCCTACAAACTGTAGAGTGCTTCTTATCCGATATCTGCATTGCTTTATTGTACTACAATAAAACTCACCTCCTACATTATATATATATATATATATATATATATATATAATAAATATAATATATATATATATAATATATATATATATATATATATATATATATATATATATAAATATAATAAATTTAGGAAAATTCTCTTTCTTTCTCTCTCTCTCTCTATATATATATATACACATATATATATACGTATATATATATATATATATATATATATATATATATATATATATATATATATATATATATATATATATATAAATATACATATACACACACACACACACATATATATATATATATACATATATATATATATGTATATATATATATATATATATATATATATATATATATATATATATATATATATATATATGTATATATATATATATATATATATATATATATATATATATATATGTATATATATATATATATATATATATATATATATATATATATATATATATATATATATATATTATTAGAAAGTGAGTTTTTTTACAAAATGAAAAATAACCGAGGTGTCCTACACGAGTGAAAGTATAAAGAAAAAAAGATGAAATCGAAAATGCAACTAGAGTCTTTTTTTTTTTTAAATATATATATTTATTTGGTTCCTTTACCGGTTTCGCAGTTCTTCTGCTTTTCAAAAGTAGAGTTGAGATGGAGGGTCTGTGGTTTTTCTCACATCTGATGTGAGAAAAACCAGACCCTCCATCTCAACTCTACTTTTGAAAAGCAGAAGAACTGCGAAACCGGTAAAGGAACCAAATAAATATATATATTTAAAAAAAAAAAAGACTCTAGTTGCATTTTCGATTTCATCTTTTCCCTCTCTCTCTCTCTCTCTCTCTCTCTCTCTCTCTCTCTCTCTCTCTCTATATATATATATATATATATATATATATATATATATATATATATATGTATGTGTGTGTGTGTGTGTGTATATATATATATATATATATATAGAGAGAGAGAGAGAGAGAAGGAGGTTACTATATAAATGTGTGTATTGTTACACTAAACTGCACTTTGTTACATTCCTGTACTTGTTCCCAGATTTCTTAGGAGACCATATTGAGGAATATTATTCCTGAAATTCAACTTTATTCACTATTAAGTTTCGACTTTAAATGACATTTGGGATTCAGATATCGATTAATCTTCTAATTTACGGGAATCTTATTCTTAAGATTTCAAAATTCCATCTATTCAATTCTCATTTGATCTGTTTATTATATTTTTTGCCTTCCTTGAATTTAGTTATAACATTTTCAATTTCTTTCCCTAGAGTATATAGACAGTTGACTCTGCTAAAAATTATATGGAATATTTCACACACACTCTTTAAATCGATCAATGGATCTGCGTCGATTTCGACGATACGCGTTCCTGTTGTTCCCTGCTTGTAAAATATTTTCTATAATACCCATCTTTGAGACGAAGATATTATTAAAAAACAAAACGGCGATACAATAAAGTTAACTGGCGGTGAATTGGCAGTATCGGTAGAGGGTCGGACGCCATGCTTTTCAGCATAGTTACGTCCCTTTACGGTCTGAGTTCAAATCCCACCGAGGTTAACTTTGCCTTTCATACTTACGGGGTCGATAAAATAAAGTACCAGTAATGCACTGGGATAATTGCTGGCCTTGAGTCAAAAGTAGAAGCAATACGGCCCTTGTCATTCTGAGTTCAAATCCCGTCGAGGTGAACTTTGCCTTTCATCCTTACGGGGTCGATAAAATAAAGTACCAGTAATGCACTGGGATAATTGCTGGCCAAAAGTAGAAACAGTTATTAAATACCAGACCACCCGTGACCCGGTGGGTCATGTTCATTTAAACATATTTTTTTAAATCACTTAAAAAAATATTCACTTAAAAATAATTTTTAAATAATTAAAATATACACAGGCATGTATAAAATGAAATTGGAAGGCCCGTATACATACATACAGATATATAAATATATATATATATACATATGTGTGTGTGTGTGTGTGTGTGTGTGTGTGTGTGTATACATATATATATATATATATATATATATATATATATATATATATATATATATATATGTGTGTGTGTATGTATATATTTCAAAAACACCACCAGCTCTCTCTCGCTTCCATTTTCCTTCCCTGTCTCCTTCTCTCCCCTCTCTATGTCTCTCTTTCAATCTACTCACTCACAACCACTATCACTTTCTCTCTATCTTTCCTTCTTTGTATTTATGAAGGTACCCGGAAAAACCGCGTATCTCGGGAACTTGTGCTCCGATTTACGTGAAACTTGTTTTATTCGATTTGTATTTCCATTTCAGGGGCAACTTCCTTTCAAAGTATTTTCCCATTATGTACCATTTTGGCTGTATTAAATTACAGACAAGCACACAATCTCAGAATTTTAGTAGTATATAGATAGATAGATATCAAAACATTCGATATTATTTTGTCGGTAGAGCGTCGAACACCATGTTTCGCGTCAGAGAGTTACGGCTCTTTACGTTCTGAGTTCAAATCCCGGTGAGGTTAGTTTTGCCTTTTATCCTTACAAGGTCGACATAATAAAGTACCAGTAACGTACTGGGGTCGATTTAATCGACTTTCCCTCCCCCAAAAATTGTTGGCCTTGTGCCTCCATCGGGAGGGGGTGTGGGAGTAGGGGGAGAGTGTGTGCTCATACACAAAAAACTAAAATACACTGCAACACCTCAATTTTACATATCAAAGTTAGCTTGGCGTAAGTAAATGGAATTGAAAAGTGATACATACAAGTATTAAATTCAAAAGTTTTAACCATCCTAAAACTAAACAGCTCAGCTGAGGGTACACATAAATTGCTACGGCTGTCACTTCCCACGCCCTCCACTACAAGTGCCCCGGGATAAAGAGACATGTTTCAACGTATACATGTACACTTATTTACAAGAAATCTCGTCGTAGTATCGAACACAGAGCTTCGTATTCAAGAAACAAACTACTTCTTACATACATGTCTCGTGCAGTTGTCAGAATAACTATAACTAATGGAACATTATGATAGTAATGTTGTTGTTAGTGATGATGGTGATGATGAAGATGATGATGAAGATGGTGATGATGAAGAAGATGATGATGCTACCGAAATACTTTTTTTTAATTCGAAATATTCAAATGTAATCATATAATTCATTATTGAAATATATAATTGCTATATTAATTATAATTGTAATATGTTATTGTAATATGTTATTGTTGAGCAACATATGGATATATTCATTCTTCTTTCTGTCCTATTGAGGTATTGTTTGCGTTTTTATTGTCTTTGGACCAACTGACAATGTACACAACTGATTAGAATTGACTATCATAAAAGGACTGGACATAATTATAGGGACAAAAAGAGGGGACCAAAGGGTAGACCAGCTGAGAAAAATGGTTGGATAACATTCATAAGCTTGGTTGGTCTCGCTTAGGGGATCCAGCCAGATCAATTGGAGAAAGTTGCTTTTGACAGGACCTACTGGAAGGTGTGTTTGAGGACTCTGCCCACCACGATCCTTTCAGGAAGAAGAAGAAGAAGAAGAAGAAGTGTACACGTGTCTATGGAATGTTTTAGCCCCTTTAACATTAATTTTACAAGCTTGCTGTTCCATTGATCGAACAACTTCAACACTTGACGAATACGACGGAGATCCACTTTACTTCTACACATGATTCATCATGGCATGAAAACACACACACATACACACACACACACACACACACACTCACACACACATACTCACACACACACCCACTCACACACACACACTCACCAACACACAAACACACACACACACACATACACAAACACACACTCACACACGCACAAACACACACACACACACACACACACACACACACACACACACACACACACACACACACACACACACACACATACACACACACACACACTCACCAACACACAAACACATACACACACACACACATACACAAACACACACTCACACGCGCACACACACACACACACACACACACACACACACACACACACACACACACACACACACACACACACACACACACACACACACACACACACACACACACCCACACACACACACACACACACACACACACACACACACACACACAGCATACTAAAAAAGCCTACTTCAAAAATTACTGACTATTCATAAATGTACGTAAAATACAGCTTGCATACAAATTGAGAGATCAATTAATTGAAATACGAAAGTATTGCATATTTTACAATTTAATTTTCAAAATATTATTTTAGACACTTTTCAAAATGTCAAATTTGATTTTGATTTTCTTTGAGAATATTTACATCGTTATTAAAATATCCATCACGTATGTAAAACTTTTAAGTTGTCAGACCCAGCTGGAGGTAATTAGGTTGGTATACAGGAATTTTAATTAACTTTCATCAAATAGTGTTCAGAAGAATTGAGTACGAATTATTGTGTGATTATTTAGCCCTCCTGCACATGCTTATAGATGATTATTACCTGTTTCTTAATAAAAGAGACAAAGATAGAACTTTTTATCTGAGATCTTATTAAATATTCTATGTAAAATGTTAATGATCTGACAAAAATGTTAGAATGTATTTCAAGTGTCGTGTTTTTTAATGGTAAAACATCGTTACAATATCTTTTAAATTTATGAAAAAAAATTGACTTCTAATTAGTTTGTGCTAGTCTACATGATATGAGTAATTATTAATTTTCCTACAGATAATTATTATCTGTTTCATATTAGAACAGACGAAGCTAGACCTTTTTTATCTCAGATTTTAAATAGTCTAGATAAAATGTTGATTTAAACACCCCCCCCCCCCCCCAAGAAAAAGAAAGAAAATGGTTTCTGATTTAGGCAAAAGGCCAACAATTTTTGGAGGAGAGAGTCGACTAAATCAACCTCCAATGCATTACTGATACTTTATTTTATCGACCCGGTAAGGATGAAAGGCAAAGCTAACCTCGATGGGATTTGGACTCAGAATATAAAGGGACGAAACTATATGCCACAAAGTATGTTGCGCGACGCTTTACCGATACTGCCAATCCAAGCCGCCGACATATGGTTCCTCCGAAGCGTTTTTGGAGTAACGTTACTTGACAGAGTGTGTAGCTCGGAGATCAGAGAGTCACTCCAGTTAGAGCCGCGAGAGCATGTATCTCGGGGATCAGAGAGTCACTCCAGCTAGAGCAGCTAGAGCATGTAGCTCGATAATCAGAGAGTCACTTCAGTTTGAGCCGCTAGAGCATGTAGCTTGTGGATCAGTGTCACTTCAGTTTGAGCCGCTAGAGCATGTAGCTTGTGGATCAGTGTCACTCCAGTTAGAGCCGCTAGAGCATGTAGCTCGGGGATCAGTGTCACTCCAGTTAGAGTTGCTACAGCATTTAGATCGGGGATCGGAGAGTCACTCCAGTTTGAGTCGCTATAGCATGTAGCACGGGGATCAGAGAGTCACTCCAGTTAGAGCCGCTAGAGCATGTAGCTCTGGGATCAGAGAGTCACTCCAGTTAGATCCGCTAGAGCATGTAGCTCAGGGATCTAAGAGTCACTACTGTTAGAGCCGCTATAGCATGTAGCACGGGGATCAGAGAGTCACTCCAGTTAGAGCCGCTAGAGCATGTAGCTCTGGGATCAGAGAGTCACTCCAGTTAGATCCGCTAGAGCATGTAGCTCAGGGATCTAAGAGTCACTACTGTTAGATCTGCTAGAACAGGTAGCTCGGGGATCAGAGAGTCACTCTAGTTAGTGCCGCTAAAGCATCTAGCTCAGGGATCAGAGAGTCACTCCTGTTAGTGCCGCTAGAGCATGTATCTCGGGGATCAGGTAGTCACGCCAGTTAGAGCCGCTAAAGCATGTAGCTCGGGGATCGGAGAGCCACTCCAGTTAGAGCCGCTAAAGCATGAAGCTCGGGGATCAGAGACACACTCCAGTTAGAGCGTCTGAGCATGTAGCTCGGGAATCAGAGAGTCACTCTAGTTAGAGCCGCTAGAGAATGTAGCTCGGGGATCAGAGAGTCACTCCAGTTAGAGCTACTAGAGCATGTAGATCGGGAATCGGAGAGTCACTCCAGTTTGAGCCGCTATAGAATGTAGCACGGGGATCAGACAGTCACTCCAGTTAGAGCCGCTAGAGCATGTAGATCGGGAAGCAGAGTGTCACTTCAGTTTGAGCCGCTAGAGCATGTAGCTTGTGGATCAGAGAGTAAATCCAGTTAAAGCCGCTAGAGCATGTATCTCGAGGGTCAAAGAGTCACTCCAGTTAGAGCCGCTAGAGCATGTAGCTCGGGGATCAGAGAGTCACTTCAGTTAGAGCTGCTAGAGCGTGTAGATCGGGGATCGGAGAGTCACTCCAGTTTGAGCCGCTATAGAATGTAGCACGGGATCAGAGAGTCACTCCAGTTAGAGCCGCTAGAGTATGCAACTCTGGGATCAGAGAGCCATTCCAGTTAGAGCCGCTAGAGCATCTAGCTAGGAGATCAGAGAGTCACTCCAGTTCGATCCGCTAGAGCATGTAGCTCGGGGATCAGAAAGTCACTCCAGTTAGAGCCGTAAGAGCATCTAGCTCGGGGATCAGAGAGTCACTCCCGTTAGATCCGCTAGAGCATGTAGCTCGGAGATCAGAGAGTCACTCCAGTGAGAGCCGCTAGAACATGTATCTCGGGGATCAGTGAGTCACTACAGTTTGAGCCGCTAGAGCATGTGGCTCGGGGATCAGTGAGTCACTTCAGTTAAAGCCGCTAGAGCGTGTATCTCGGGGATCAGAGTGTCACTCCAGTTAGTGCCGCTAGAGCATGTAGCTCGGGGATCAGTGAGTCACTCCAGTTAGAGCCGCTGAGCATGTAGCTCAGGGATCAGAGAGTCCCTCTAGTTAGAGCCGCTAGAGCATCTAGCTCGGAGATCAGAGAATCACTCCAGTTAGATCCGCTAGAACATGTAGCACGGGGATCAGAGAGTCACTCAGGTTAAAGCCGCTAGAGCATGTATCTTGGGGATCAAAGAGTCACTCCAGTTAGAGCCGTTGAGCATGTAGCTCGTGGATCAGTGTCACTCTAGTTAGAGCCGCTAGAGCATGTAGCTCGGGGATCGGAGAGTCACTCTAGTTGGAGCCGCTAGAGCATGTAGCTTGTGGATCAGAGAGTCAATCCAGTTTAAGCCGCTAGAGCATGTATCTTGGGGATCAAAGAGTCCCTCCAGTTAGAGCCGCTGAGCATATAGGTCGGAAATCAGATTGTCTTTCTAGTTAGAGCCGCTAGAGAATGTAGCTCGGGGATCAGAGAGTCGCTCTTGTTAGTGCCGCTAGAACATGTAACTCGGGGTTCAGAGATTCACACCACTTAGAGTCGCTAGAGCATGTAGCTCGGTGATCGGAGAGCCACTCCAATTAGAGCCGCTAAAGCATGAAGCTCGGGAATCAGAGAGTCACTCCAGGTTGAGCCGCTAGAGCATGTAGCTCGGGTATCAAAGAGACACTCTAGTTAGAGCCGCTAGAGCATCTAGCTAGGAGATCAGAAAGTCACTCCAGTTCGATCCGCTAGAGCATATAGCTCGGGGATCAGAAAGTCACTCCAGTTAGAGCCGTAAGAGCATCTAGCTCGGGGATCAGAGAGTCACTCCAGTGAGAGCCGCTAGAACATGTAGCTCGGGAATCAGAGAGTTACTCCAGTTTGAGCCGCTAGAGCATGTGGCTCGGGGATCAGTGAGTCACTCCAGTTAAAGCCGCTAGAGCATGTATCGCGGGGATCAGAGAGTCACTCCAGTTAGAGCCGCTGAGCATGTAGCTCGGGGATCAGAGAGTCCCTCTAGTTAGAGCCGCTAAAGCATCTTGCTCGTTGATCAGAGAATCACTCCAGTTAGATCCGCTAGAACATGTAGCTCGGGGATCAGAGAATCACTCCAGTTAGAGCCGCTAGAACATGTAGCACGGTGATCAGAGAGTCACTCCAGTTAGAGCCGATAGAGCATGTAGCTCGGGGATCAGAGAGTCACTCCAGTTAGAACCGCTAGAGCATGTATCTCGGTGATCAGAGAGTCACTCCAGTTAGAGACGCTAGAGCATATAGCTCGGGGATCAGGGAGTCACTCCAGTTAGAGCCTCTAGAGCATGTAGCTCGGGGATCGGAGAGCCACTCCAGTTAGATCGGCTAGAGCATGTAGCTCGGGGATCAGAGAGTCACTCCAGTTAGAGCTGCTAGAATATATAGCTCGGGGATCAGAGAGTCACACAAGTTTGAGCCGCTAGAGCATGTAACTCGGGAATCAGAGAACCACTTTAGTTAGTGCCGCTAGAGCATGTAGCTGGGCGATAAGAGAGTCACTTCAGTATGAACTGCTAGAGCACGTAGGTCGGTGATCAGATAGTCACTCCAGTTAGAGCCCCTAGAGCATGTATCTCGAGGATCAGAGACTCACTCAAGTTACAGCCGCTAGAGCATGTAGCTCGGGGATCAGAAAGTTACTCCAGTTAGATCCGCTAGATCATGTAGCTCGGAGATCAGAGAATCACTCCAATTAGAGCCGCTAGAACATGTAGCTCGGGGATCAGAGAGTCACTCAAGTTTGAGCCGCTAGAGCATGTACCTGGGGGATCAGAGAATCACTCCACTTCGTGCCGCTAGAGCATGTATCTCGGGGATCAGGGAGTCACTCCAGTTAGTGCCGCTGAGCATGTAGCTCGGGGATCAGGAGTTACTCCAGTTAGAGCCGCTAGAGCATGTAGCTCGGGGATCAGATAGTCACTCTAGTTAGATGCGCTAGGGCATCTAGCTCGGGGATCAGGGAGTCACTCTAGTTAGATCCGCTAGAGCATGTAGCTCGGGGATCAGAGAGTTACTCCAGTTAATGCCGCTGAGTATGTAGCTCGGGGATCAGAGAGTTACTCCAGTTAGAGCCGCTAGAGCATGTATCTCAGGGATCAGAGAGTCACTCTAATTAGATCCACTAGAGCATCTACCTCGGGGATCAGAAAGTCTCTCCAGTTAGATCCGCTAGAGCATGTAGCTCGGGGATCAGGGAGGCACTCCAGTTAGAGCCGCTAGAGCATGTAGCGGGGGCATCAGAGAGTCACTTCAGTTAGATCCGCTAGATCATCTAGCTCGGGGATCAGAGAGTCACTCCAGTTAGAGCCGCTAGAGCATGTAGCTCGGGGATCAGAGAGTCATTATAGTTAGAGCCGCTAGAGCATGTAGCTTGTGGATCAGAGAGTCAATCCAGTTTAATCCGCTAGAGCATGTATCTCGGGGATCAAAGAGTCACTCCAGTTAGAGCCGCTGAGCATATAGCTCGGAAATCAGATTGTCCTTCTAGTTAGAACCGCTAGAGCATGTAGCTCTGGGATCAGAGAATGACTCCAGTTAGTGCCGTTAGAGCATGTATCTCGAGGATCAGGGAGTTATTCCAGTTAGAGCCGCTAGAGCATGTAGCTCGGGGATCAGAGAGTCACTCCAGTTAGAGCCGCTAGAGCATGTAGCTCGGGGATCGGAGAGTCACTCCAATTTGAGCCGCTAGAGCATGTATCTCGGGGATCAGAGAATCACTCCAGTTAGAGCCGCTAGAGCATGTATCTCGGGGATCAGGGTGTCACTACAGTTAGTGCCGCTGAGCATGTGGCTCGGGGATCAGGAGTTACTCCAGTTAGAGCCGCTAGAGCATATAGTTCGGGGATAAGAGAGTCACTCCAGTTAGACCCGCTAGAGCATGTTGCGCGGGGATCAGATAGTCACTCCAGTTAGAGCCGCTGAGTTGTAGCTCGCGGATCACATAGTCATTCTAGTTAGATGCGCTAGGGCATCTAGCTCGGAGATCAGAGAGTCACTCCAGTGACAGCCGCTAGAACATTTATATCGGGGATCAGAGAGTTACTACAGTTTGAGCCGCTAGAGCATGTGGCTCGGGGATCAGTGAGTCACTCCAGTTAAAGCCGATAGAGCATGTATCTCGGGGATCAGAGAGTCACTCCAGTTAGAGCCGCTGAGCATGTAGCTCGGGGATCAGAGAGTCACTCTAGTTGGAATCGCTAGAGCATGTAGCTCGGGGATCAGAGTGTCACTCCAGTTAGTGCCGCTAGAGCTTGTAGCTCGGGGATCAGTGAGTCACTCCAGTTCGAGCCGCTGAGCATGTAGCTCAGGGATCATAGAGTCCCTCTAGTTAGAGCCGCTAGAGCATCTAGCTCGGAGATGAGAGAATCACTCCAGTTAGATCCGCCAGAGCATGTAACTCGGGGATCAGAGAATCACTCCAGTTAGAGCCGCTAGAACATGTAGCTCGGGGATCAGAGAGTCACTCAGGTTAAAGCCGCTAGAGCATGTAGCTCGGACATCAGGGAGTCACTTCAGTTTGAGCCGCTAGAGCATGTAGCTTGGGGATCAGAGCGTCACTTCAGATTGAGCCGATAGAACGTCACTTCAGATCAGTGCCGCTAGAACATGTAACTCGGGGATCAGAGATTCACACCACTTAGAGTCGCTAGAGCATGTAGCTCGGTGATCGGAGACCCACTCCAATTAGAGCCGCTAAAGCATGAAGCTCGGGAATCAGAGAGTCACTCCAGGTTGAGCCGCTAGAGCATGTAGCTCGGGTATCAGAGAGACACTCTAGTTAGAGCCGCTAGAGCATCTAGCTAGGAGATCAGAAAGTCACTCCAGTTCGATCCGCTAGAGCATGGATCTCGGGGAACAGAAAGTCACTCCAGTTAGAGCCGTAAGAGCATCTAGCTCGGGGATCAGAGAGTCACTCCCGTTAGATTCGCTGGAGCATGTAGCTCGGAGATCAGAGAGTCATTCCAGTGGGAGCCGCTAGAACATGTAGCTCGGGGATCAGAGAGTCACTCCAGTTAGAGCCGCTGAGCATGTAGCTCGGGGATCAGTGGGTCACTCCAGTTAGAGTCGCTAGAGCATCTTGCTCGGGGATCGGAGAGTCACTCCAGGTAGGGCCGCTAGAGAATGTAGCTCGGGGATCGAAGAGTCACTCCAGGTAGGGCCGCTAGAGCATGTAACCCGGGAATCAGAGAGTCAATCCAGTTTAAGCCGCTAGAGCATGTATCTCGGGGATCAAAGAGTCACTCCAGTTAGAGTCGCTGAGCATATAGCTCGGAAATCATATTGTCCCTCTAGTTAGAGCCGCTAGAGCATGTAGCTCTGGGTACAGGGAATGACTCCAGTTAGTGCCGCTAGAGCATGCATCTCGAGGATCAGGGAGTTATTCCAGTTAGAGCCGCTAGAGCATGTATCTCGGGAATCAGAGAGTCACTCCAGTTAGTGCCGCTAGAGCTTGTAGCTCGGGGATCAGTGAGTCACTCCAGTTAGAGCCGCTGAGCATGTAGCTCAGGGATCATAGAGTCCCTCTAGTTAGCGCCGCTAGAGCATCTAGCTCGGAGATCAGAGAATCACTCCAGTTAGAGTCGCTAGACCATGTATCTCGGGGATCAGAGAGTCATTCTAGTTAGATCCACTAGAGCATCTACCTCGGGTATTAGAGTCACTCCAGTGAGATCCGCTAGAGCATGTAGCTCGGGGATCAGAAAGTCTCTCCACTTAGATCCGCTAGAGCATCTAGCTCGGGGATCAGAGAGTCACTCCAGTTAGATCCGATAGAGCATGTAGCTCGCGGATCAGAGAGTCTCTCTAGTCAGAACCGCTAGAGCATGTAGCTCGGGGATCAGAGAGTCACTCCAGTTAAAGACGTTAGAGCATATAGCTCGGGGATGAGGGAGTCACTCCAGTTAGAGCCTCTAGAGCTTGTAGCTCGGGGATCAGTGAGTCACTCCAGTTCGAGCCGCTGAGCATGTAGCTCAGGGATCATAGAGTCCCTCTAGTTAGCGCCGCTAGAGCATCTAGCTCGGAGATCAGAGAATCACTCCAGTTAGAGTCGCTAGACCATGTATCTCGGGGATCAGAGAGTCATTCTAGTTAGATCCACTAGAGCATCTACCTCGGGTATTAGAGTCACTCCAGTGAGATCCGCTAGAGCATGTAGCTCGGGGATCAGAAAGTCTCTCCACTTAGATCCGCTAGAGCATCTAGCTCGGGGATCAGAGAGTCACTCCAGTTAGATCCGATAGAGCATGTAGCTCGCGGATCAGAGAGTCTCTCTAGTCAGAACCGCTAGAGCATGTAGCTCGGGGATCAGAGAGTCACTCCAGTTAAAGACGTTAGAGCATATAGCTCGGGGATGAGGGAGTCACTCCAGTTAGAGCCTCTAGAGCATGTAGCTCGGGGATCTGAGAGCCACTCCAGTTAGTTCGGCTAGAGCATGTAGCTCGGGGATCAGAGAGTCACTCCAGTTAGAGCTGCTAGAATATATAGCTCGGGGATGGGAGAGTCACTCCGGTTAGACCCGCTAGAGCATGTAGCTCGGGGATCAGGGAGTCACTCTAGTTAGAACCGCTAGAGCATGTAACTCGGTGATCAGAGAGTCACTTCAGTTAGAACCGCTAGAGCATGTATCTCGTGGATCACTGAGTCACTCCAGTTAATACCGCTGAGTATGTAGCTCGGGGATCAGAGAGTTACTCCAGTTAGAGCCGCTAGAGCATGTAGCTCGGGGATCAGGGGATCTCTCCAGTTAGAACCGCTAGACCATGTATCTCAGGGATCAGAGAGTCACTCCATGTTAGATCCAATAGAGCATCTACCTCGGGGATTAGACCAGGTAGCTCGGGGATCAGAGAGTCAATATAGTTAGAGCCGCTAGAGCATGTAGCTCGAGGATTTGAGAGTCACTCCAGTTAGATCCGCTAGATTATCTAGCTCGGGTATCAGAGTGTCACTCCAGTTAGAGCCGCTAGAGCATGTAGCTCGGGGATCAGGAGTTACTCCAGTTAGAGCCGCTAGAGCATATAGCTCGGGGATCAGAGAGTCACTCCAGTTAGACCCGGTAGAGCATGTAGCGCGGGGATCAGACAGTCACTCCAGTTAGAGCCGCTGAGATGTAGCTCGGGGATCAGATAGTCACTCTAGTTAGATGCGCTAGAGAATCTAGCTCGGGGATCAGGGAGTCACTTCAGTTAGAGTCGCTAGAGCATGCAGCTCGGGGATCAGAGGGTCACTCCAGTTTGAGCCGCTAGACCATGTATCTCAGGGATCAGAGCGTCACTCTAGTTAGATCCACTAGAGCATCTACCTCGGGGATTAGAGAGTCACTCCAGTTAGATCGGCTAGAGCATCTAGCTCGGGGATCAGAGAGGCACTCCAGTTATATTCGCTAGACCCGGTAGCTCGGACATCAGAGAGTCATTATGGTTTGAGCCTCTAGAGCATGTAGCTCGGGGATCAGAGAGTCACTCCAGTTAGATCCGCTAGATCATCTAGCTCGGGTATCAGAGAGTCACTCCAGTTAGAGCCCCTAGAGCATGTAGCTCGGGGATCAGAGAGTCACTCCAGTTTGAGCCGCTAGAGCATGTAGCGGGGGGATCAGAGAGTCACTTCAGTTTGAGCCGCTAGATCATGTTGCTCCGGGATCAGAGAGTCACTCCAGTTAGAGACGCTAGAGCATGTAGCTCGTGGATCAGAGATTCACTCAAGTTAGAGCCGCTAGAGCATGTATCTCGGGGATCAGAGAATCACTCCACTTCGTGCCGCTAGAGCATGTATCTCGGGGATCAGGGAGTCACTCCAGTTAGTGCCGCTAGAGAATATAGCTCGGGGATCGGAGAGTCACTCCAGTTAGACCCGGTAGAGCATGTAGCGCGGGGATCAGACAGTCACTCCAGTTAGAGCCGCTGAGATGTAGCTCGGGGATCAGATAGTCACTCTAGTTAGATGCGCTAGGGCATCTAGCTCGAGGATTAGAGAGTCACTCAAGTTAGAGCCGCTTGAGCATGTATCTCGGGGATCAGGGGATCACTCCAGTTAGAACCGCTAGACCATGTATCTCAGGGATCAGAGAGTCACTCCAGTTAGATCCAATAGAGCATCTACCTCAGGGATTAGACCAGGTAGCTCGGGGATCAGAGAGTCAATATAGTTAGAGCCGCTAGAGCATGTAGCTCGAGGATTTGAGAGTCACTCCAGTTAGATCCGCTAGATTATCTAGCTCGGGTTTCAGAGAGTCACTCCAGTTAGAGCCGCTAGAGCATGTAGCGGGGGGATCAGAGAGTCACTTCAGTTTGAGCCGCTAGATCATGTAGCTCGGGGATCAGAGAGTCGCTCCAGTTAGAGACGCTAGAGCATGTAGCTCGTTGTTCAGAGATTCACTCAAGTTAGAGCCGCTAGAGCATGTAGCTCGTCGATCAGAGAGTCACTTCAGTTTGAGCCGCTAGAGCATGTAGCTTGTGGATCAGAGAGTCAATCCAGTTTAAGCCGCTAGAGCATGTATCTCGGGGATCAAAGAGTCACTCCAGTTAGAGCCGCTGAGCATATAGCTCGGAAATCACATTGTCCCTCTAGTTAGAACCGCTAGAGCATGTAGCTCTGGGATCAGAGAATGACTCCAGTTAGTGCCATTAGAGCATGTATCTCGAGGATCAGGGAGTACTCCAGTCAGTGCCGCTGAGCATGTAGCTCGTGGATCAGACAGTTAGTCCAGTTAGAGCCGCTAGAGGAAGTAACTCGGGGATCAGAGAGTCACTCCAGTTAGAGCCGCTAGAGCATATATCTCGGGATCAGAGAATGACTCCAGTTAGAGCCGCTGAGCACGTAGCTCAGGAATCAGAGACTCACTCCAGTTAGAGCCGCTAGAGCATGTAGCTCGGGGATCAGACAGTCACTCCAGTTAGTGTCGCTAAAGCATGTAGCTCGGGGATCAGCGAGTCACTCCAGTTAGAGCCGCTAGACCATGTATCTCGGGGATCAGAGAGTCACTCTAGTTAGATCACTAGAGCATCTACCTCGGGTATTAGAGAGTCACTCCAGTGAGATCCGCTAGAGCATGTAGCTCGGGGATCAGAGAGTCATGCCAGTTAGATCCGATAGAGCATGTAGTTCGCGGATCAGAGAGTCACTCTAGTTAGAACCGCTAGAGCATGTAGCTCGGGGATCAGAGAGTCACTCCAGTTAGATCCGATAGAGCATGTAGCTCGGGGATCAGAGAGTCACTCTAGTTAGAGCCGCTAGAGCATGTAGCTCGAGGATCAAAGAGTCACTCCAGTTAGTGCCGCTTGAGTATGTAGCTCGGTGATCAGAGAGTCACTCCAGTTATATCCGCTAGACCAGGTAGCTCGGGGATCAGAGAGTCACTCCAGTTAGAACCGCTAGAGCATGTAGCTCGAGGATCAGAGAGTCACTCAAGTTAGAGCCGCTAGAGCATGTATCTCGGTGATCAGAGAGTCACTCCAGTTAGAGCCGCTGAGCATGTAGCACGGGGATCAGAGAGTCACTCCAGTTAGAGCCGCTAGAGCATATAGCTCGGGGATAAGGGAGTCACTCCAGTTAGAGCCTCTAGAGCATGTAGCTCGGGGATCGGAGAGCCACTCCAGTTAGATCGACTAGAGCATGTAGCTCGGGGATCAGAGTGTCACTCCAGTTAGAGCCGCTAGAATATATAGCTCGGGGATGAGAGAGTCACTCAAGTTTGAGCCGCTAGAGCATGTAACTCGGGAATCAGAGAACCATTCCATTTAGTGCCGCTAGAGCATGTAGCTGGGGGATCAAAGAGTCACTTCAGTATGAACTGCTAGAGCATGTAGGTTGGTGATCAGAGAGTCACTGCAGTTAGAGCCGCTGAGCATGTAGCACGGGGATCAGAGAGTCACTCCAGTTAGAGCCGCTAGAGCATATAGCTCGGAGATCAGGGAGTCACTCCAGTTAGGGCCGCTAGAGCATGTAGCTCGGGGATCAGAATTTCACTGCAGTTAGATCCGCTAGAGCATGTACCTCGGGGATCAGAGAGTCACTCCAGTTAGAGCCGCTAGAGCATGTAGCTCGGGGATCAGAATTTCACTCCAGTTAGAGCCGCTAGAGCATGTAGCTCGGGGATCAGAGAATCACTCCATTTAGAGCCGCTAGAACATGTAGCTCGGGGATCAGAGAGTCACTCAAGTTTGAGCCGCTAGAGCATGTACCTCGGGGATCAGAGAATCACTCCAGTTCGTGCCGCTAGCGCATGTATCTCGGGGATGAGGGAGTCACTCCAGTTAGAGCCGCTTGAGCATGTAGCGGGGGGATCAGAGAGTCACTTCAGTTTAGCCGCTAGATCATGTAGCTCGGGGATCAGAGAGTCACTCCAGTTAGAGACGCTAGAGCATGTAGCTCGTTGTTCAGAGATTCACTCAAGTTAGAGCCGCTAGAGCATGTAGCTCGTCGATCAGAGAGTCAATCCAGTTTAAGCCGCTAGAGCATGTATCTCGGGGATCAAAGAGTCACTCCAGTTAGAGCCGCTGAGCATATAGCTCGGAAATCAGATTGTCCCTCTAGTTAGAACCGCTAGAGCATGTAGCTCTGGGATCAGAGAATGACTCCAGTTAGTGCCATTAGAGCATGTATCTCGAGGATCAGGGAGTACTCCAGTCAGTGCCGCTGAGCATGTAGCTCGTGGATCAGACAGTTAGTCCAGTTAGAGCCGCTAGAGGAAGTAACTCGGGGATCAGAGAGTCACTCCAGTTAGAGCCGCTAGAGCATATATCTCGGGATCAGAGAATGACTCCAGTTAGAGCCGCTGAGCACGTAGCTCAGGAATCAGAGACTCACTCCAGTTAGAGCCGCTAGAGCATGTAGGTCGGGGATCAGAGAGTCACTCCAGTTAGAACCGCTAGAGCATGTATCTCGGGGATCAGAGAGTCACTCCAGTTAGAACCGCTAGAGCATGTATCTCGGGGATCAGAGAGTCACACCAGTTAGAGCCGCTGAGCATGTAGGTCGGGGATCAGAGAGTCACTCCAGTTTGAGCTGCTAGAGCATGTAGCTCGGGGATCAAAGAGTCACTCCAGTTAGTGCCGCTTGAGTATGTAGCTCGGTGATCAGAGAGTCACTCCAGTTATATCCGCTAGACCAGGTAGCTCGGGGATCAGAGAGTCACTCCAGTTAGAACCGCTAGAGCATGTAGCTCGAGGATCAGAGAGTCACTCAAGTTAGAGCCGCTAGAGCATGTATCTCGGTGATCAGAGAGTCACTCCAGTTAGAGCCGCTGAGCATGTAGCACGGGGATCAGAGAGTCACTCCAGTTAGAGCCGCTAGAGCATATAGCTCGGGGATAAGGGAGTCACTCCAGTTAGAGCCTCTAGAGCATGTAGCTCGGGGATCGGAGAGCCACTCCAGTTAGATCGACTAGAGCATGTAGCTCGGGGATCAGAGTGTCACTCCAGTTAGAGCCGCTAGAATATATAGCTCGGGGATCAGAGAGTCACTCAAGTTTGAGCCGCTAGAGCATGTAACTCGGGAATCAGAGAACCATTCCATTTAGTGCCGCTAAAGCATGTAGCTGGGGGATCAAAGAATCACTTCAGTATGAACTGCTAGAGCATGTAGGTTGGTGATCAGAGAGTCACTGCAGTTAGAGCCGCTGAGCATGTAGCACGGGGATCAGAGAGTCACTCCAGTTAGAGCCGCTAGAGCATATAGCTCGGAGATCAGGGAGTCACTCCAGTTAGATCCGCTAGAGCATGTAGCTCGGGGATCAGAGAATCACTCCAATTACAGCCGCTAGAACATGTAGCTCGGGGATCAGAGAGTCACTCAATTTTGAGCCGCTAGAGCATGTACCTCGGGGATCAGATAATCACTCCAGTTCGTGCCGCTAGCGCATGTATCTCGGGGATGAGGGAGTCACTCCAGTTAGTGCCGCTGAGCATGTAACTCGGGGATCAGAGAGTTACTCCAGTTAGAGCCGCTAGAGCTCATAGCTCGGGGATCAGAGAGTTACTCCAGTTAGTGCCGCTGAGCATGTAGCTCGGGGATCAGAGAGTCACTTCAGTTTGATCCGCTAGAGCATGTAGCTCGGGAATCAGACATTCACTCCAGTTAGATGCGCTAGGGCATCTAGCTCGGGGATCAGGGAGTCACTCCAGTTAGAACCGCTAGAGCATGTAGCTCGGGGATTAGAGAGTCACTCCAGTTAGAGCCGCTAGAGCACGTATCTCGTGAATCAGAGAGTCACACCAGTTAGAGCCGCTGAGCATCTAGTTCTGGAATCAGAGAGTCCCTCTAGTTAGAGCCGCTAGAGCATGTAGTTCGGGGATAAGGGAGTCACTGCAGTTTAAGCCGCTACAGCTTGTAACTCGGGGATCAAAGAGTCACTCCAGTTAGTGCCGCTTGAGTATGTAGATCGGGGATCAGAGAGTCACTCCAGTTAGAGCCGCTAGAACATGTAGCCCGGGGATCAGAGAGTCACTCAAGTTTGATCCGCTAGAGAATGTAGCTCGGGGATCAGAGAATCACTCCAGATAGTGCCGATAGAGCATGTATCTCGGGGATCAGAGAGTCACTCTAGTTAGATCCACTAGAGCATCTACCTCGGGGATTAGAGAGTCACTCCAGTGAGATCCGCTAGAGCATGTAGCTCGGGGATCAGAATGTCTCTCCAGTTAGATCCGCTAGATCATCTAGCTCGGGGATCAGAGAGGCTCTCCAGATATATTCGCTAGACCAGGTAGCTCGGGGATCAGAGAGTCATTCTAGTTAGAGCCGCTAGAGCATGTAGCTCGGGGATCAGAGAGACACTCCAGTTAGATCCGCTAGATCATCTATCTCGGGGATCAGAGAGTCACTCCAGTTAGAGCCGCTAGGACATGTAACTCGGGGATCAGAGAGTCACTCCAGTTAGGGCCGCTAGAGCATGTAGCGGGGGGATCAGAGAGTCACTTCAGTTTGAGCCGCTAGATCATGTAGCTCGGGGATCAGAGAGTCACTCCAGTTAGAGACCCTAGAGCATGTATCTCGGGGATCAGAGAGTCACTTCAGTTTGAGCCTCTAGAGCATGTAGCTCGGGGATCGGAGAGTGACTCCAGTTTGAGCAGCTAGAGCGTGTAGCTTGGGTATCAGAGAGTCACTCCAGTTAAAGCCGCTAGAGCATGTATCACGGGGATCAGAGAGTCAATGCAGTTGGAGCCGCTGAGCATGTAGCTCGGGGATCAGAGTGTCACTCTAGTTAGAGCCGCTATTTCTCCGAATTGAGAGGTCACAGCTCCGATACTACTGATATGTCTTCAGAATGTCTTTGGAAAGAATCATTGGACAGATTTTGCGGACAAAACCAATAGGCGGTAGACCCAGGGTTAGACCCTGATCAAAATGGTTGTATAATATCCTTGAATTCAGTTGGTCTCGCTTGGGGATCCAGCCGGATCAATTAGAAACGGTTGCTTCTAACACAACCCACTGGAAGGAGAGAAATTCTATTTTATCGATTGATACTTTTTTTCGACCCTTGAAGTCCGAAAGGTAAAGTTGATCTCTCTCGGCTGGATTTAATCTCAGAATGTAAGCAACTGGAACAAAAATATCGAATCGTTTCTTCTGGTAATAAAAAGAACACATTCGATAATGTAGTCCTAGATACACGATTCCTAAAAATAAATGGTTATAGCAGCAAACGTATTACACTATAAACCACGTAGTTAATGTATCAAATTTCTTAACCATGGTGGTTCCTAACATAACATTAGGTCTGTGAATATCAGAATGGTTATATCACAACTGCTTAAGATTAGTTGCGGGACGTGAAGTGTTTATTGTAACCAAACACCAGACATGTTTATCTGAGAAACGTCGCCAGATACTATATTGTTGGTATATTTAATGATAAATAATATCCCTCTTTCTTAATGTTTTCTTTTTTTGTTTGTTTGTTGGGTTCCGGTCGGTTTCGACGATGAGTGTTCCAGTTGTTCGATTAATGGAACGGTCTGCTCGTGAAATTAACGTGCGAGTGGCTGAAGATTCCACAGACCCGTGTACCCATGACGTAATTCTGAGAGAGATTCATATATATATATATATATATATATATATATATATATATATATATATATATATATATAGAGAGAGAGAGAGAGGGACTAATTTTATAATATGTAACCCATGTGCAACCACGCAGTATTCCTCTTTCTTCCCATGTTTTTTATACATATTTACCTCGACTGCGATTATCTGTTTCTCTCTTTCTCTCTTACTGCTCCCCCGTTCTCTCTGTTTCTCTCACCTTCTTTCGCCCCCTCTGTCAGTTACAATTTCTCTCGACTGACCTCTTCCTCGCACTTCCACTCACTCATTCTCTGTTTCTCCCCTTCTCACTTCCTCCCGTTCGTTAGTAGTGGGGTTCTTTCTTTCTCACATCTCATTCACGTCGGATGGTCTGTTTTCTGACCGCTCATGAAATTCACCCAGCTTATGCTTGCTTTTTTCCTACCTTCGGTTTGCTTTTCCTTCTATGTTGTTTACTTGTCTCACTCGCTTTACGCGATTCACTTGTCCCAATAGCTTATTTTAGTTATTGCTCGCACCAACCTGAGGTATATGATTTTTAATGCGAGGAAATACCAATGATGGTTGGCAAATCACTGATGAGGGACTAATTTGATAATATGTAACCCATGTGTAACCACGCAGCATTCCTCTTTCTTCCCATGTTTTTATATATATATATATATATATATATATATATATATATATAATAATAATAATAATAATAATTGTTTCTACGTTTGGCACAAGGCCAGCAATTACCCAGTACATTAATGGTACTTTATTTTATCGACCCCGTAAGGATGAAAGGCAAAGTTAACCTCGGCGGGATAAATAATACAAGGACGATTTGTTAAGCCTTCATTGTAACTTCATATTACGCTCTCTGGATATATATATACACACATATACGAGAATACCTCTGATCATGGTAGTACACAATCTCTCTCTCTCTCTCTCTCTCTCTCTCTCTCTCTCTCTCTCTCTCTCTCTGTATATATGTATATATCCAAAATTAAATTAAAGGTGTCATGTCTGAGAGACATGCGCCATATCCACTTTACAAATTATTCCCTTTGATTGTTTCATATGTTTATTTTATATATATATATATATATATATATATATATATATATATATATATATATATATATATATATATATATGTCAATCAATTTCTAGTTGATATATATATATATATATATATATATATATATATATATATATATATATCAACCAGCAGTCCAATACTGGCTTAACACACACCCATCAGAAATACCGACACGCATCAACACAGATTTTATCACTGACGGACTCCGCTTTATCCTACAAAATAACTACTTCACATTCAATGGTTCAACATACAGACAAGTATCAGGTACGGCAATGGGCACGAAAGTAGCACCCACATATGCCAACCTAGTCATGGGATTCCATGAACAACAAATATACAGTCAGTCCCTTCTCTTATTTGGAGACTCTTTCCACACACACCTCAAAGCCAATTGGAAAAGATA
>OZ024742.1:18633540-18648540 GCA_964016885.1 Eledone cirrhosa
ACATATGCATATATTGTTGCTTGGTGGGTCGACATCCATTATAACATTTAGCGTGGCAGTATACATTTAAAGATTACATTCATATCAAAAGAGGATAAAATTAAAATTAATGTTAAAATACAACATGAAATTAATGCGATAGGATAGTCAGAAGCAGTAAGTGTGTGCAGTAATTATACGTGTGGCAAGCACGTGTGTCTTATTTATAAATATTATAGTGCGGCAGGGTGTTACAAGTAAAACAAGCACTATAAGCGGGTAGATAAGATTATTAAGGGGGTTGTCCTGGTAATGTATCTTTTACATGAATGTTATAGAAGCTTGTGCGTAGAGAAATGTTATAAATATTAAAAATATTAGAAATGTGTAGCAAAGCGATGTTATGGTTTTCGTGTACAACACCATTTTCACAGTCCGGAGATCGTAATATCTAGATTATATGCCCCTCACATAATCCACGACGATTCAATATTGGACGTTTGATGAATCTGTTAGAGTATCCTAGTTTGTCCAATATAGCAGGTTGTTTAGTTGCGAGAATCAACATCGTATTATTTTCCGGAAGTGTGTGTGTGACTAAGGGGAGTTAATGCGTGAGGGGAGGTAAGTCACTGATTTCTGTAACTAAATATTATCCTAATGTACATTAAATGGTGTCTCAAAAGAGTCCCTATCTTATATGGTTATAAACAGTTTCTAAAAATTTAAAGTGTCCTATCTATAATTACAGTGTATTCTATCAAGAAGTATTAATGGTGTTCATATTAGGGTGAATATCCTCCATTATAGAGTGCCACAATTGATTATTTCACACGAAGAGCCAAATCTTCAAATCAATGATCATTGTAATTGTAGTCTACTCATAGAACCTGGCAGGGTTATTATAGAATCACTTCTATATATAATAATTCCTAGTAAGCTCTGGGTCAGTGTATGTCAGATTGGATGTCAAAGTTAACTATCACTAGGGTACACCAGAGGTCAATCCTCACTCACCATGTCACTAATCCGACCATCAATTCATACATATATGTACAACTCATACGCCACTTGCATTTCATTCACTGCACTCAACATATAAGTTATATAGCTCATCAATGTTACTAAATTAATTAGTCTTCCACTTATCCAACGATGGCACTCCATCCACAGAACACCAACAGTACAATCAATTCAATGTTTAAATTTTACATTAATTATATAGTGGTGTAATGTAGTTCAAGCAATTGAAGGCAGTCACACCGAAAGTAAATGTACAAAGGGGTATTTCTACTGTAAAGGGTTCTAGAGGGATGCCACTATTTGTGTTATATTGGATCAATGAGTGTGGGGATGTGGTATAAGGTGTGCCCTTGGTGTTTGATGCTAGAGGTGGTGCCTGGTTCAAGTCTGACATTGCTATATATTGGGTTTAAAGTTTTGGAAGGAATGTCGGAAGCGATGCTGGCAAGACGCGAACACTTCAGATTTTTTGTTAAGTAGGTTATGGTTTGAGAAGATAATAGTATGGGTCTCTAGTAGACAGAGGTTACAAAATTTATTAGGTGGTTTGTACGAAGCCGCGCTACCTATCACTTCCCATTTAAGTGTGTAAGATTTATTTTTAGTTTTTAGATAGTGTATGTAGCTAGATAGTGTGGTGGAGTTGGCTAGACTGTGTTTTTTGAACGAGTGGATGTGCGAATTATATCTGGTTTTGAAGCAGTTAGAAGTGGAGCCTACATAGGTTTCTGAAGAGTTGCTAGTTGTGATGGTGCATGAGTATATGATATCCTTGATTAAGCATTTTTTTTATCTAAAGGGCAGGTTCTATTTGCTCTACAGTTACAATTATTCTGGGTGTTAGTCTGCTGGTTAAAATGTTGTGTAGAAGTCCGGGTGGTAGCTATAGGATTTTGGATATGGGGGTTGTCGTCCCCGGTATTATTGCTTATACTAGTGCTATTACTACTATTACTACCGTTATTAGGGTTACTTTTTATAAAGTTATTTTGAAGGTTTACCCCTGTTGTGATTTAGTTTGTTGGAAGTAAGAATTAATTTTTCTTTTATTGCTACTAGGTATGTGGTATGCTATGTTAGGCGTCGTAGAGTAGGAGATTTTAATAGTGTTTTTGTTTAAAAGGTTATGGTACTTGTGTCCTGGAGGGAAGTTTTTATCTAGTAGTGAGAAGAAAGCCCTAGGTATGTTGGTAGAGACGTTTAGGTTGAAAGGAGGGTTGAAAAATGTATTATTTCTTCTTCTATTTTTGTTTTTTATGTCTGGTGTGTTGTTTCCTCTTAAGGTACTATGGTAGTTTCTGTGGTGTGGGTTACTTTTGATGGCATCCTCCGTTTTAGTGTGTGTGTGGTTTCTATTCTTATTACTAAGTTTCCTCATGGACATATTGTGCGAGATAATGTTGTAGCTATGTGTTTTCGTAGGTAGGAACTCAATCTCTATATTATGGCCAGATCTAGCTAATGCTATATATGTGATCATTCATTAATAAATTGCTCCGAAGAATCCAAACCTCGGTTTGGAGGAAACAATTGTAAGCATATAAATGATTTGAACAAAACTTTGATTATTAAAACTTATATATAACTGCTCTGTAAAACAACTGATGTTATTACATTGAGCTATTTATCTTACTGGTAATAAGGTAGTAATATATTACTGCCTATCACTATTTAGGGTTTGAAAAATATATATAACTACAAAAGGTTTTTGTATATGCATAACCATAAATAGTATCCTTAATACTATATATATATATGTATATATATATATATATATATATATATATTTCGTTTCTGAATTTGTTTAGCAAGATTCTTTTTCTGAAAACGTGTGTTGAAACCGATATTGTTATACTTTGGGAGGGTCATGTTGCCAATAAGAAACACACGCACCAGTTGCATTCACCTCAATTTATTATAATAAATTTATAAATTTAGGAATTTATAAATTTCCGGTTGGTTGGTTGGTTCCACAACCAGATGGTTGTTTATATATTGTCAAAGTTCTTTCGTCACACATTCTGTGACCTCTTCAGTGACTGGGCATTATTTTCTTTGCTTTTGTGCCTCTCCTTTGTTCTGTCCTACGCCATCTTCTGTCCTACGCCAACTGGTGCGTGTGTTTCTTATTGGCAACATGACCCTCCCGAAGTATAACAATATATATATATATATATATATATATATATATATATATATATATATATATATATATATATATATATATATATATATATATATATATATATATATATATATATATGTATATATAGATATATATACTCATATTCCAGCCGACTGATATCACGTGATATCACCGGCTGCGCAAGTCAATCAGGTTCATGGAGATATGAACAGATCACAGTCCCGATACTACAATTATATGGTTAGAATGTCCCAGGAAAGAATCATTTCACTGATTTTAGGGTCAAAATCAAGAGCAGGAGAGATGGTTGGATAACATTCATGAACTTGGCTGGTCTCGCTTGGGGATTCAGCCGGATCAATTACACACGGTTGTTTCTGACAGGACCCACTGGAAGGAGTGTTTGAGGACTCTGCCCCCACGACGCTCTTAGGAATAAGTGGGCGAAGAAGACACACACACACACACACACACACACACACACACACACACACACACACATCTCTCTCTCTTTCTCTCTAAATATATATATACATACCCCCCCCTCTCTCTCTCTATATATATATATATGCATACACAACCGTAAATGTCCTTGGTGATGTACAGAATGATATATTAATAAAGTACTTCTCCGTCCGTCCGTCCATCCATACATCCATACATCCATACATCCATACATTCGTCCATCCATACATCCATACATCCATACACATGAAAGCAGTGAAGGGATGTTAGTATTTGGTGATTAGTTTGGGTATACTACTATGTTTATGGTTGAAGTTATCTGTGGTAAATGTAAAAGAAATTGTAGCTGTTGATTGTGATGGAGTAGTGGGAAGTTAATATGGTTTTGTGGAACTGGTTGTATTGATGTTAAGTATCAGCCAGCAGCATACATGCATAACCTATTCCCTGTATCCATAAAGCAATTTGTAGATACGAAATATTCACATTTAATTTCAATTTCTAGAGAGAAATGATCATACAATTATTAATGGGAACACGCGATATTTACACACACATACACACGTACACACAGACAGATACACATACACACACACAGACAGACATACAGACATACATACATACAGACAGACAGATACACACACACACACACATTCACGTACACACAGACACATACACACATACAGTCAGACATACAGGCAGGCAGACAGACACACACACACATACCCACAGACAGACAGACAGACAGACGCACACACATACACAGTGAGCAAAAGGAGGACGATATATATGTATGTATGTATGTATGTATGTATGTATGTATGTATGTATGTATGTATGTATGTATGTATATATATGTACACATATGTATATATGTGTATATATATATATGTACATATACCTATATATATGTATATATATATATATATGTATGTACATGTATGTATATATGTATATATATGTATATATATATATGTGTGTGTGTGTATATATATGTGTAACGGAATATTATGTGTGGTTGTAACGATAAGTGGATGGATAGATGTAACTGTTGGTATGGTGGTTTCGATGTAAAGAAAAATACCAGGATTGTGTTGTTACAAAGTTTATTTTATTATAACAATATTCAATTTGAATATTGAATGATAAAATCAATGACACAAAATATTCATACAATAATTTGGTGGCTCCTCGAGCCACGTAAATTCAAGTATCACAGAATACGATTATAATATGTGTAAACAGAAATGAATGGTGCGTGTACAGATGCTGGACTCACTATGAATGCGTGTGTTCGGCGTATTAGTATATTTACTTATTTGTATTGCAGGAGTCAGCGATCAGCCAGGACTGGTTTTTCGTGACGAGGGCTTGTAAATGCGACTTGTCTTGTCTGTATATCACTTCTTTTCTATTCGAGGCGTAAACAATCCCTGTATTTATAAGTGTTGTATGGACTGGGAATCGAACTCACAACCTCATTGTTGTATGGACTGTTAAATTCGTTTTGTTCGGTTTGCACGTGCTCACACATTTGCATATGGGTCACGTGACCTGGGCAGTCGGTCAGCGTTGGTATTAAAAACTCGGTCACAGACTACTTACTTACTTTATGTTATTCTGCTACTGCGAGGAGGGACGTTTTGGTTGTTTCGCAAATTACACAAATTATTTGATATAACTCGTTGTGTTTTTTCTGCGAGTACCGAGAGGAATACAACAGAGTTTACTGGCGTCGCCGATAGGATTTACCTACATTGCCGATAGGATTTACCTACATTGCCGGGAAATTGTTTATCATAAAAACATGGCGGAACAACAAACAGCGGACCTAATAAAGTTGTTTAGAGAACAGATGGAACAACAGAGTTTATTGGCGTCGCAACAAATGCAACAACACAAGAAAGATATGGACACTCTAATAAAACTGTTTGGTGCTCGAGATTCTGAACAACAGAGTTTATTGGCGTCGCCAGTTGCTTCGACAGCAACATCATTCATCCCACCATTTGCTGCTTTTAATTCAACAACAGAACTATAGCCTGATTACTGGTCAAGATTCTGCACGTTTGTGGCTGCTAACGCTGTACCTGAGCAACGCATGACACAAGTGTTCCTGACTAATCAGACGGCTGCTATCTACAAACAACTTGCAAATCTGGCTGCTCAACAAAGTCCGCCTAAGAATATCAACAAGTTGACAATGGACGAAATTGTTGACTTCATGAAAGAACAGTTCGACCCAAAACTTTTCATTGTGAGAGAACGTTTCAAGTTCTGGAGTGACATGCAACGGAAGCCAGGCGAAACTCTCCAGGAGCTGGCAGCACGTATACGTCAGGATGCAGCTACCTGTAATTTTCCTTCGATCACACATCCACAAGATGAAGCTCTAAGATAGAGATTTATATGTTCTGTCAATAATGAAGCTGTGTTGAAGGCTATTTTCAAGATCAAGGATACAGAACTAGATTTCGCCCGTGCTGTCCAAGTTGCCATCGGGACCGAAGACGCAGCAAAGGTTGCCAAGGAAACTGTTTACGATTCCAAAACCAAGCAAGTCTACAAGGTCCAGCAGAACAAGAACAAGGGTCCTCGAAAGAACTATCAGCAGTCTTATTCCACAGACCAGGAGATGTGCTACCGATGTGGAAAGGCCCACAAAGCGACAGACTGCCCCTTCAAAGAAGCCAAATGTCATTTTTGTGACAAAAAGGGACATTTGCAAGCGGAATGTAGAAAGAAACAACATCAGCAACGTAATCATCGCTCACAGAATTACGTAAAAAGAATCACGAAAGCTGAGCTAGTCAAGGCGATCCTTGGTGAAGTTTCCCACGATACTCATAGTTTGAATGTGCCAATAACAATCCAGAACAGACTTTTCACAATGGAATTGGACACAGCTACTACAGGCAATTTTGTTTCCTTGTCAGTTTGGAAACAATTAGGAAAACCGAAGCTGCAAGATGTCAAACATCGGTTTGAATCTGCCAGCAAGCACGACCTGCCCGTTCTGGGAACTTTCATGGGCCAAACCAAGGATCCAACGACCGGTAAACGGAATTCAATACCCTACATCGTCACCAAGATCCCTGATCTTAATTTGCTGGGACGAAATGTTATCCAGACTCTGGGAATTTCCGTGGACAATGCTCTAGGATTGAAAAGCATAGACAGCCAGGCCAAGAGTGAGGGTGCAGAAGTGATGCATCCAAAGACCTCAAATGAGCCCTATATTTCCATGCAACGATATTGTCACAACCAGTGTGATGAATTCCCAGATCTCTTCAAGCAAGAATCGGGATGTCTTAATGACTTCGAACTGGAAGTGAAGTTCAAGTCGGACGCGACACCGGTCTTTCACAAGGCACGCCCGGTCCCGTTTGCTCTTCGTGATGACCTGGCCAAAGGTTACGAAGAAGGCATCGCCAAAGGAATCTGGAAGCCAGTACAGTTCAACGAATACGGAACGCCAGTGGTACCGATTCGTAAAGCACATACTTCAGGCAACCTGAAGCCCAAACTACGGATTTGTGGTGACTACTCTGTGGGAATTAATGACCAACTTGCAGATCATCGTCATCCAATGCCACTCCCAGAGGAACTGATGCAGAAGCTCGGGGGTGGATTCGGATACACAAAGATTGATCTTGCTGATGCCTATAATCAGATCAAGCTGGCTCCAGAAAGTCAACGCAGGCTTGCACTCAGCACTCACCGTGGGGTGCTCCTGCAGGAACGACTCCCTTTCGGAATCAAGTCAGCACCTGGTTACTTTCAGGAGATCATGGAAAACCTGACTCAAGATCTACCTGGTGTGGCCGTCTTCCAGGACGACATGCTCGTCAGTGGGAAAGATGCAAACGATCACCTGAACAACCTAAAGTGTCTGCTCACACGTCTGTGCGACAAAGGACTCAGATGTCGCTGTGACAAGTGCCAGTTTGCACTACCCAGTGTGGAATACCTTGGACACACCTTGTCGGCTGAAGGGATCGCGAAGGGATCCAAGGTCGAAGCAGTTTTAAAGATGCCACCTCCAACGAACGTCTCAAGCTTGAAGTCTTTCCTGGGTTCAGTTCAGTTCTATGGAAAGTTTATCCCAAACCTGGCCAGCATGGCAGAGCCACTCTATTGCCTTACGAAAAATACGACTACTTGGAAGTGGGGAGATGAAGAACAGTCAGCTTTCGATCAGTTGAAAAATGTGCTTTCATCGGATCAAGTTCTGATACACTTCGATCCAAACAAAACTTTGGGACTGGCTTGCGACGCGTCAAACGTTGGTATTGGAGCAGTCCTGTTTCATCGCTATCCTGATGGAAGCGAGCGCCCAATATCCAATGTGTCCAAGACTCTTACTTCTGCACAGCGTAACTACGGCCAAATTCAAAAGGAAGCCCTGGCCATCATATTTGGCTTGCAGAAGTTCTATCAGTATCTGTACGGACATCAGTTTATACTCGTAACTGACCACAAGCCACTGACATCACTGTTCAGTCCGAGGAAAGGGACGCCACTTCTCGCTGCTAACCGACTAGCACGGTGGGCCCTGTGGCTGAACTAGTTTGACTACACCATCGAATATCGGAAAACAGCGGATCATGGCAATGCAGATGCCCTCAGTGGCTTGCCATTTGGTAATGACATCGACTTTGACAGGAAGGAAAATGGTGAAGACATGGACATGGTGTGCGCCATCAAAGCTCTCAGTCTTCAAGTCCAACCTATCGATTCTAACGTCCTCCGTCAAGAGTCAGGGAAAGATCCAGTGATATCTACAGTGATACGCTACGTCCGTGAAGGCTGGCCACCAAAGAATACTGAAATCAATGACGAAGTCAATAAGTTCCGGAAGTTATCGGATTCACTCAGTATCTGCCACGGATGCCTTATCCATGGATCGAGAGTTGTGATTCCACATAGCTTACAGCCAAAGATCCTCAATCTTCTGCATCTCGGACACTTTGGCATGGAGCGCATGAAACAATTGGCAAGAACTGCTGTTTATTGGCCTGGTGTCGATGCTGCTATAGAGAAAACCAGTCGACAATGTGATTCGTGTGGTGAACATCAAAACCAGCCATCCAAGTCTCCAGTTCACCCATGGATGTTACCTGAAAAGCCGTGGAGCCCCTTACACCTGGACCACGCAATAAATTTCATGGGCAGTAATTGGTTTGTGATCACGGATGCTTATTCCAAGTATCCATGCATTCATCCTACGTCATCCACGTCCTCCAGAGCCACTTTATATCTGCTTGAAGAAGACTTTGCGCACTTCGGATTTCCTCACACGCTAGTCACCGATAACGCACCAACTTTTATTTCTGAGGAGTTCCAGAGCTGGTGCAAAGAACGTGGGATCACGCACCTGACAGGGTCACCTTACCACCCATCTACTAACGGAGCAGCGGAACGTTTGGTGCAGACCTTCAAACAAGCTCTGAGGAAGACTTCTCTTCCGCCGAAGCGAGCACTTCAAGAGTTCTTGATGCAGTACCGGAGAACACCGACATCCAGTGGATTCTCCCGAGTGAACTTTTGAATCACCGGCAGATACGGACAAAGATTGATTCTCTGCTGCCTCGCCAGCACACATCGCTCAAGGCAAGCAGTCTAAGGAAGCATATAAATCTCAGATGACTCCGGACTCGGCAGGTGTCGCTAAGGTTACCAGGCAGTACAAGGCTGGAGATCCTGTGTATGCACTGTACTACGGACTACGCCGAGACAAAGATCCCCGATGGGTACCAGCAATCATTAAGAAGTCATTGGGTACTCGCTGCTTCAACGTTAAGGTCATACCTCACGGCCCGTTGTGGAGACGACACTGGGAACAGCTGCAACCGCGGTACACTACTGAGGAAGACAATGAACCTGGTGATGCAGTAGACACTGTTTTTGAATTTGCAACAGATCACCCGACGGAGATCTCGGAAATCGTTCCACTAACTCCAAGACAGACCAGACCCAAGACCTTGTTGCCCGTTCCAGAGTATGGACCAGACAATCGAAGACGGTCCAAGAGAACTCGTAAACCCTCAGAGAGACTTTGCTGTTGATGCTTCTTTTGTCGCATCAATTTCGGTGGGGAGGTGTTGTATGGACTGGGAATCGAACTCACAACCTCATTGTTGTATGGACTGTTAAATTTCTATTAAATTTACACGTGCTCACACATTTGCATATGAATCACGTGACCTGGGCAGTCAGTCAGCGTTGGTATTAAAAACTCGGTCACAGACTGCTACTTACTTACTTTATGTTATTCTGCTACTGCGAGGAGGGGCGTTTTGGTTGTTTCGCAAATTACACAATTAATTTGATATAACTCGTTGTGTTTTCTCTGCGAGTAACGAGAGGAATACAACAATAAGAGTTGAAGTTAGAAGGATAGATATATCCTTTGAACTTTGGTTAGTCTCCCAAGGGATTAGTTTGCCAAGCGTAAACAAGTCAGAAAGATGGATATATCCTCTGACCTATTTTCTGTCAGGCGTAAACACCTCTGACCTGTGTTTAGCATTTCCCAAGAGGTTAGTCTCTTGAGCGTAAACAAGTTACCACGGCTTGTCCCAGAGGCGGGAAAGCTCAGATTCGGTTTCGAATCTTTGCCGCCGTTATAGTACCCCCCTTCCAGTGAGAAAGCTAAGATTGAACGATCTAGGTGCATGTGAAATTAAGATAGGTATGTCTAGGTGTGTTGTTGAAGAAAATCAGTAAAAACAAAAAAACACATGAAAGTCATTTACAAACAGGAGAAATGAAAGAAAACATGCAAAGCAAAAGAAATTTACATGCAGGAAAATGTACTGTGATGTTACATAAAATTGAAAATGTTCGTACGAAAAGTTTGTTGATTAAAAGTTCGTTCATTTCATAGAAACGGAAAATTGTTCTTTTGTCAGTTCTTTTGACGTGGGTGATGCACAGTGTTAATTGATTTGTGTGCAGCAATAGTTCATGACCACAGAAATTGGCCGATTCGTTGAAATGTACAAATTAGCCGAAACAATTTGTACTTAGCCGATAAACTTGTACGTATCGCGTGGGCCATCTGACTGTTCTTCCAGATTTGGTGTGTCGGGGTTGTGCAGAATTTGTCGTGTTTGTGTCGGGCAAAGTTGTTGGTGAGTCTACTGGAGAAACGGTGGGTACTGGTGGCAATTCCTGTTCTATGAACGCTTTTTTTAAACGATCAATGGAGACGGTATTTCGTTTCCCGTTCAAGTCGAGGACGAAATACTTAGGGCATTTCTGTATCACCTTATAGGGTCCGGAAGACGGCGGACGAAGTTGCGATGGAATACCGTCATTTCTAACGAAAACATGCGTCCATGTATCGATGTCTTTTGGTATGTGTGGAGTAACGTGCTGTTGTTTAGGGGCTGAAGGAGACAGATGCGACATCGATGACCGTAAACGGTGCACATATTTTGTTGGGTCTGGAAGTTCTTGTGGCGAAACAGGAGCGATCATTTGTCCGGGTAGAGTGAGTACGGTGCCATACACCATTTCAGCCGGAGAATGTCCGAATCCCTTCTTAATAGTGGAACGAATACCAAGAAGAATGAGTGGGAGGTATTCGAACCAGTTAGTGGAGTCTTCGTAAGCCTTGATAGATGATTTTAGCTGGCGGTGTAAGCGTTCTACCATGCCGTTAGCGGCAGGGTGATACGCTGTTGTACGGATGTGTTTGCACCCGAGGAGACGAGTCAGCTCGGTAAATAGGTGCGAATCGAACTGACGTCCTCTACCCGTAGTGATGGTCGCGGGTGTGCCGAAACGCGAAACCCAGTGAAACACTAGCGTTTTGGCGACAGTTTCCGCAGTAATATCCGTCAGAGGAAAAGCTTCTGGCCAGCGAGAAAATCGGTCGACACAGGTGAGAAGATGAGTGTAGTTGTGAGAAGGAGGCAAAGGTCCAACGATGTCTATATGCACATGTTGGAACCGTGCATCAGGTGTTGCGAAAGAACCGATCGGGGCTTTGATGTGCCGGTGAATTTTAGCCTTCTGGCACGCGATACAGTTCCTAGCCCATTCGCGGGTGTCCTTGTTGATGTTGGGCCACACAGAGCGGGCAACCATCAGTTTCTGCGTGGCGCGGACGCCAGGATATGCCAGAGAATGCAGTGCCGAGAAAACGTCGCGTCGATGTTTCCGGGGCACGTATGGGCGCCCGTGGCCTGTGGAGATGTCGCACCAAATATAACTCGAAGAAGAGGTCAGCGGGCATTCCTTCAATTTCAAGGATGATTTCCGGAGTTGCAGCAGTTCCTCGTCATTCTGTTGATCCGCTGCAATCCTCTGGAGGTCGATAGTGGCAGTGGTGTGGATTGCGTTAAGCTCCATGCACGATAGGGTATCAGCTGCTGAGTTGGTGGCACCCTTAATGTACCGAATATCAGTAGTGTACTGAGAAATGAAGTCCAGATGTCAGACTTCCCTGGGTGAGTGTCGGTGAGGCTTGGCATTGAACGCGTACACTAGTGGTTTGTGGTCGGTGTATATAGAGAACACACGACCTTCTAGCATGTGTCGAAAATGCTTGACAGCAAGGTATGCTGCCAATAATTCACGACTGAATGTGCTGTACTTAGTTTCAGCGAGTTTTAATCGCTTAGAGAAAAAAGATACAGGTCGCCAAATATCGCCAGAGAGTTGTTGAAGCACACCTCCAACTCCGAAATCGGATGCATCAGTCAATAAACACATTAGGGCGTCAGGTTTGGGGGTAACTCAGCATTGTAGCCTCGGACAACATTTTCTTCAACTCAGCGAAAGCGGTACATTCTTTGTCGCTGAGCTTGATGTTTGCGTTTTTGGTTGTACGCTGCTGCAGCAAATCTGAGTGGTTGGGCTGTCTCTGCACAGTGGGGTATAAATCTTCTGTAGAAGTTTACCAGGCCAAGAAATTCTCGCAGTTTGCGGAGAGATGTAGGTTGTGGAAAATCAATGATGGATTTGACTTTCTCCTTAAGTGGGCGAATACCATCTTTGTCAATGATGTGTCCCAGAAAATGAAGGGACACAACTTCGAACTCACATTTGCTGGGGTTGATAACAATTCTGTATTCACGCAAACGTGTGAATAGGAGATCCAGGTGTTTCTCATGTTCTTCATCGGAGCTGCTGGCCACCAGTAAGTCGTCAATGTATGCGTATACAAAAGATAGACCTCTGTTGACTGTATCGATGAATCGCTGGAATGTCTGCGCTGCATTTCTAAACCGAAAGGCATACGCAGAAATTCGAACATTCCAAAGGGTGTTGTGACTGCGGTCTTTGGAATATCTGCGGGCTCAACGGGTATCTGATTGTAAGCTCGCACAAGATCGATCTTCGAAAATATGCGAGCCCCGTGCAGCGAGCTAGAGAAGTCCTGTAGATGAGGCACTGGATAAGAATCAGGAACGGTGCAGTTGTTCAGTGCACGGTAGTCGCCACAGATTCGCCAGTCGTTCGACGACTTCTTAGGTACACAGTGTATGGGTGAGGACCAGTTGCTGCTGGACGGACGTATGATGCCGAGATCCAGCATGTGCTGAAATTCTTGTTTGACGGACTTCAGCCGGTCTGGTGGTAGCCTTCTAGGTCGTGCAGCGACAGGTGGTCCGTGTGTTTTTATGTGGTGTGTGACGTCATGTTTTACAGGGCAAGCGTTGAATAGTGGTCGAGCTACGTCTGGGTATTTGTTGATGATGTGGTTGTGCCGGGTTGTTGTTGTCGATCGTGAAATGACTGGACTGACTGTGGCTGTCCTAGCGGCTATGCCGCGCACAGCGAGACCAGTGGAGTTGTCAACGAGTCGTTAGTTTTTCAGATCCACTAGAAGCGAGAAGTGCTGAAGAAAATCAGCTCCTAAAATAGGGGTCGGCAGCTAAGCCACAACGAATACCCACTGAAAAATGCGGCGTAGTTCCAAATTTAGTGTCAGGGACTGTTCTCCGTAGGTCGGAATATGTGAGTGATTCACCGCCTGGAGCCAGGCTGGTGTCTCTCTCCTTTTTCCAGGAATGTAGGAAACCGGGATGATGCTCACTTTAGCACCGGTGTCGACCAGGAAACGCGTGTCTGTGACGCGATCCTGAATGAAAAATAGGCGACTTTGGTTATCAGGGCCAGAAACGTTCGTCGCATTCAGTTTCTGGCTGTATCGTTTCCCTGATTCGTTTTCGAAACAAATGAACAGGGATGGCTGCACTTTTGCGCTCGTCTCCCGAATCTTTGGTGGTACCAACACATTTCTGGTGAATCTCGAGATGCGCTCGGACTTCTTGAGCGACCACCAAATCGGCGAGTTCGACTGTTGGACCGACGCGTGGCCGGGTTGCCCAGTGACAAGGCCTGAATTTGTTGCGTCAAGGCCTGTATCTGTGTTGCTTGCTGTGCCAGTAACTGGGGTAGATCGGGCATCTCTGTGGCACTGGAGGGCTGAAGGAAAGGATTGGTGGAAGGCACGGCTGGCGTCACATTCGCTATTTTTGAGTGCGGATGTGGTACCTCCATGATCTTATCTGCCAGCTCGGCGAGTTCTTCTATGGTGGTGGACTCCCTGGTGGATGCTAGTACAACTTGTGTAGCAGAAGGTAAACGCTGGAGGAAGAGTTGCTTGAAAATTTCATCCGGGAGTTTATGTTCACCCAGGAGTTGCTTCATTAGCCGTAGGAGTTGCGTCGGCTTTTTATCTCCTAATTCCTCCGATATGAGGAGCTGGTGCAAACGTTTCTGCTGCGACTCCGACGTCCGCTTAACTAATGTTCTTTTAAATGTGTCATATGACACAGAGCCGGGTGGTGCTAAAATGAGGTCTCGAACATCATTCATAACCTCCGGAGACATCGAACCGATGACATGTGTGAGACGGGATGCCTCGCTAACGATCCGGTTCGATGCGAACTGCGCTTCGATGTGCGCGAACCACAGTGTTGGATCGTGCACCCAGAATGGTGGAATCCTTAATGTCGCCCTGACTGCCATTTCTGCCGTAGATGAATCGTCGTGTGCTAGAGACATCGTTTGTAGTGGATGATCAGAAGGTTGTGTGTCTGTTTTACGGGGTCAACAGTTGTAACGGAATATTATGTGTGGTTGTAACGATAAGTGGATGGATAGATGTAACTGTTGGTATGGTGGTTTCGATGTAAAGAAAAATACCAGGATTGTGTTGTTACAAAGTTTATTTTATTATAACAATATTCAATTTGAATATTGAATGATAAAATCAATGACACAAAATATTCATACAATAATTTGGTGGCTATCGAGCCACGTAAATTCAAGTATCACAGAATATGATTATATATGTGTAAACAGAAATGAATGGTGCGTGTACAGATGCTGGACTCACTATGAATGCGTGTGTGCGGCGTATCAGT
>OZ024742.1:18651040-18658540 GCA_964016885.1 Eledone cirrhosa
CATTTCGCTGCAGCGGTTGATGAACGAATGATGGATTTTGTCTGTTACGCAGTAATGTACTTTCTCAAACATCAAATAAATGTATACTAGCAGAAAAACCACGCCTCGGGAGGTTTTCTGCTAACATGTGTAGTGTGTATATTGATATTATACGCAAGTATATATGCATGTAGATATGATACATCAAATAAAATCGTAATTAACAATATACACAGAAATTGAACGAAGACTGCGTTACACTGTCTTATGTAATCAGTAACGTAATCCATGATACATTAAAAAAAGACGATATTCTATATAAACTGCATATGGAGAAAATTAGTGACGGAAATATATGAATGTTTATTTAAGCGATCGCTAACCGGAAGTGTTGACATTTGAAAATTTTAAAGAAGTGAATCTTAAAATAAGCACCAAAATTATTTATATTTAATAAAGAATAACGAAATTTAGTAGATAAATTATGTATTATTCATTTATTATTTATTCAAAGTAATCCAACTTATTTTACAAACGGGATAACAAATATATTCTGGACGTAGTCCCGCACTCCTTACTTTATTATAGTTTAGATATAGGTCAGAAGCAATGTTTTTATTGGCGGAGATGTATTTGTTTCGCAAGGTTTTTGATATGAAATCGTGTTGAAACAGATATTGTTATATTTGGAGAGGGTTCAAATACTCTATCCTAGTATATCAATGTCGTGGTATTCATAGGAGTTTATCACTAATGGCACAAGGCCAACTATTTCGGAGGAAGACAAAGTCCATTAAATTGATCCCAGTGCGTTACTGGTACTTTATTTATCGACGCCGTAAGAATGAAAGGCAAAGCTAACCTCAACGGGATTTGAGGTTAGCTTTGATGAGGAGTGAGAATCAACCAATCAGATAGCGAGTAACATCAACAATTATCACTGGAATTCTATAAGAATCCAGCTTCTATAATTCACGGCAAAGGCAGGCGAGTGTGTGGCTTTGATAAACGCCAAGCAGCGAGAAACAGCTGTCAGCCATTCTCCCAGCCTTTGCCGAAAGTATAAGTAAGTGACATAGTCACTACTTTAAAACCGATACCGAATGGTCTTCTAAATGTTTTTAATTAAACATACGGTATATTGCCAAATATACCACACACACACACACACACACACACACACACACACACACACACACACACACACACACACACACACACACACACACACACACACACACACACACACACACACACATATATATATATATATTAATATCAGGATGGATTCAGTTTGAAACTGGTTAGACTATAACTCAACCGAGTATTCGATTCTTGGGATAGCAGACTATGGTTATATTATAAAGTGTCGGGACCCGACGGCTGAGCTCTTGCCGTTTCAACAGATGTTGGAACCAGTTGTTGAAACGACAAGAGCTCAGCCGCCGGGTCCCGACACTTTATAATATATATATATATATATATATATATATATATATATATATATATATATATATATATATATATATATGTAGATATATATATATAGATATATATAAGCGCTCATATATTCACCTAGCTTATGCTAACAGAATAACTATGTAGCTTGTTCCCTTCCTCTCTACGGTTAGCTTTCCTCTATGTTGTTTACTTGTCTCACTCGCTTTACGCGTTTTAATTGTCCTAATAACTTAATTTAGTTATTATTGCACCGACGTGAGATATATGATTTTTAATGCAATGAAATATCTATGATCGTTGGCAAATCACTGATGAGGGACTCATTTTATAACATGTGCAACCTGCAGTATTCTTCTGCCCATTTTTTCACATATATTTACCTAAACTGCGTTTCTGTTCTTCTCTCTCTCTCTCTTACTGCTCCCTCGTTCTCTCTGTTTCTCCTACTTTCTTTCGCCCCCTCTGCCATGTCAGTTAACTCTTCCTCACACTTCCACTCACTCACTCACTGTTTCTCCCCTTCTCACTTCACCCCGTTCGCGACGAATACATTTTCCTTCTTTCTTACATTTGGATTCATCTCGAAAGGTCTTTTTTCTAAGCGCTCATATATTCACCTAGCTTATGCTAACAGAATAACTATGTAGCTTGTTCCCTTCCTCTCTACGGTTAGCTTTTCTCTATGTTGTTTACTTGTCTCACTCGCTTTACGCGTTTTAATTGTCCTAATAACTTAATTTAGTTATTATTGCACCGACGTGAGGTATATGCTTTTTAATGCAATGAAATATCTATGATCGTCGGCAAATCACTGATGAGGGACTCATTTTATAACATGTTATCCATGTGCAACCTGCAGTATTCTTCTCCCCATTTTTTCACATATATATATATATATATATATATATATATATATATATATATATATATATATATATATATATATATATATATCATTTAGGTGACAGGGAAGTCGATTAACTCGAACCTAGTGTGTTACTGGTACTATATTTTATCGATTCCAGTAAGGATGAAAAGTTTTTTCGGCTGAAGACTTTGAAGTTCTGAGTCTTTCATTTGTTTTTTTATTTTCGAAAAAGATTTTTCAGGTTTTCCCTTGAAAAAACTTTCTTGCGTTTTGTCTTGTTTTCGTTCGTTGTCTTTTCTTTGTTAATTTTCCTAAGTTTATATATATATATATATATATATATATATATATATATATATATATATATATATATATATACACGCACACATATATATATATATATATATATATAGGAACCAGTAAGACCCCGACGGCTGAGCTCAAGCCGTTTCGACGGCTAATTCTGGACTAAAATTAGCCGTCGAAACGGCTTGAGCTCAGCCGTCGGGGTCTTACTGGTTCCTATTACCCACTCTACTACCCCAAGTATTGAGTACTTTGGTGCGTTATGGTCCACCTGGTTGCTTACCACATTTCCTTCGTTATATATATATATATATATATATATATATATATATATATATATATATATATATATATATATATATATATATATATATATATATATATATATATATATAATATATATATATATATATATATATATATAAAGTAAAGTTAATAGTTTTTGAGTTTCTTTTTAAATGGCTAGAAGGACCTTTCATGAAGTAATTGTTTTAATTTCAGCACACGGTCTCAGATCAAATCAGTTGCCAGACAAATCGAATTTCGAAATACCTTAAACATTTTTATTGTAAACTATGATAAATCTGAGAAATCTAATAAAAAGTATTTTTCTTGAAGAGAAACACTCCTTGGAAGCTTCAAGGAAGCTTCAAGGATGACAACGAAGAAATTATATTTTACATAGCGTCAATGAAACATCAAGGATAATAATAATAAAATTTATGATGTCATGGAAACACCAAGGACGACCACGAACATTCTATTTTATATAATGTCAAGTTTATCGACCAAATGATATTTTCCTCATTCTAAACGTTTTTTTTTAATAAAATAATTTAATAATAATTTTCGGTTCTTCCTCACGTATCAATATTAGATTTGAAGAATGTTTCTGTTTAAATATATTTATTAAGTTTTAACAGGCTTTTTTTAAGGCAACTTCGCAAAAAATTGAAAACACTTCTTCAAAAGTAGACAGAAATTCTAAAATCGTTATAAACATCGATAGAAATATTAAGCTAACATCTTTACATATGTGCTACAGTCTGAGTAAAGTAGTTGTTGCTTTGTTGTTGTTTAACCCTAGGTCAGCCCTAACTAACCATACATGGCTATGATAATCTTGAACAATATTATCCCATGTGTAAGGTGTAATTTTGCCGGAAATTTGGCTGTCACCTCTAGCAGGTTGAGCACCCATGTAACAACTTTCTAATTCCTAGGAGCACTGAGGAGCTAGGGACTTTTAATATCTCCCCAGAAATCTGTCGTCCTACAAAGTAAACAACTGTAGTTCTCGACATGCACTTTTGGTTAGATAAATTACCATTAATATACAATAATCGTTCCAACAAAATTAATCAGTGACTAACAAAGAAGGTTTCCTCTTCTAGTAATTTATATCAAATTATATTTATCGCGATAAAGCTTTATGAAGGTAATGAAATTATATTTAAATAAATTTCAGAAGAATGAACGAAAACTATAAATTAAATTTCGTGAGTAATTTAATTCACAAATATTATATCTGTGTCTCAAAGTTTCTACTAATGAAAAACAGGAAACATTGCAAATTCATTGTGCTTTAAAATCATTTAGAATTTAGGCGACTAAATGTCATTTCAGAAATAGCAAAAGCCAAACAATCATGTAAATTAGGGGTCAGTCTGAAACTCAAGGTCTCAAAAGGGCCATTAAATTCTAGGAACAACAGACCAAAACTGATATGAGGGGTGCGTATTTCAACAAGTTTTAATCCTTTAGCATTTACTTTACTCTATATTTACTATCATATTTCCATGGTAAGGGCTTTATCTCTCAATTATTTCACATAATATCGAATCTATGAGATTTTGATAATATTTATTTTGAGAACTATACCTTAACGTCAGTATGAGTGGCTGGTTACAGTCAGTTTGAACAGAAAGAGGTGAGAGAATTCTGGTCAGATACGGCCAGTTTAAATCCTTAATCTACAATGCAGCTGATAGGCTGTTATTCATTTAAGTTTCATCAAAATTAATTGTTTCTACTTTTTGGCACAAGGCCAGCAATTACCCAGTACATCGCTGGTACTTTATTTTATCGACCCCGTAAGGATGAAAGGCAAAGTTAACCTCGACGGGATTTGAACTCAGACCGTAAAGGGACGTAACTATGCTAGAAAGCATGGTGTCCAACCCTCTACCGATACTGCCAATTCACCGCCCTCATCAAGTTTCATCAAAATTAATATGCATGCGATAGTAAGTGGCATATGTAAATTAGTACAAAATATAGGGGGACGAATTTTCCTTAATTCCGGTTTTACTTTTGTTTCACAATGTCTCCTTCGTTTCCTATGGTAATATTATGCAGATATATCAAGCTTTGTACCTTATCCTTTATCACTCTTACAGAATACAAATATTCCCACTTTTCTTGGAAACTTCAGTTCTCTTCGTCAGCAATTCTGCTTTTCTTTGATATCGTCGATATATTTTCTTAAAATTTCAAGTACCTGGTTGACGAAAAACACTTCTTCGAAATTTCTGTTTATTTAACAACCTGCTTTGAATATGAGTTTTCAAAGCACCTCTTCTCAAGTTATGAAACAAACAAACAAAAGTCCCTCAAGCTTTGTTGTTTCAGTTAGTTTTCTATAATCCTAGTCACTCTTCCATTATAATGCGTCTTTGAACCAAGCTGATGTAGATTCCATAACGTTTTTATTAAGAATCGTTTTTAAATGTATATAAAATGGATACATATTTCTACTTTCCAGCTTTTGATCTTAAAGAGACAGCGACTGAAATATCAAAGTACATTCTACCAAACCCTGGAAGAAAAATTGTCAGACTCTAGTAAGTATATGCCACAAAGCATGGTGTCTGACGCTCTACCGATACTGCCAATCCATCACCTAGATTTGGCTGAAATAATTGTTTCTACTTTAGTCAGAAGGCCAGCAATTACCCAGTGCATTACTGGTACTTTATTTTATCGACCCCGTGAGGATGAAAGGCAAAGTCAACCTCGGCGGGATTTGAACTCAGATCATAAAGGGACGTAACTATGCTGGAAAGCATGGCGTCCGACCCTCTACCGATACTGCCAATCCACCGCCTTGGCTGAAATAATGTCAGCTGAACAACATTACTGATGTAGGTATGTAAATGATGCAGGAGATAAATTGATTTATGGTGTTAGATATTCAAAAGGTCAACTCTAAAGTATTGAAATATACTTGTGTTTTTTTCTTTTGTCGTAACATTTCAGACGAAGTTATTGTTTCAGAACTGAAGGTATAAAAAAAAGCATACCATATATATATATATATATATATATATATATATATATATATATATATATATATATAATATATATATAATATATATATAATATATATATATATATATATATATATATATATATATATATATATATATATATATATATATATATATATATATATATATACGAGGTGTGTCAGAAAAGTTCCAGGAGTGATGTCACAAAAGATTTATTTCAAACCCAAACTTCACACTAAGAGTTTTCTCCTTCAAAGAAATCCCCCTGGAGTATGTAACTGTAATCTTAGCTCTCTGCAGCGATCAAACTTTTTTCTTCATAATTTTATATACATGTCCTCTGTTTCAAGTCGTCAAGCAATGAACACAGAGCAACGAACAAACTTGAAAACTCCGTCAGAAGCACTGGGATTGCTGCAACAAGTGTATGGAGATGAGACGATGTCACGCTCACGTGTTTTTGAGTGGTGCAAGAGGTTTAAAGAAGGACGCGAGGACGTGGAAGATGACCCCAGGACTGAGATCAACGTTGAGCGCGTCAGGCAGATGGTGCGTAGCGATCGTCGGCTGACTGTTCGACTGATGGCAAATGAGCTGGGCATGAATCGGGAAAGTGTCTGGAAGATTCTCACTGAAGATTTGGACATGCGGAAAGTCTGCGCGAAGTTGGTGCCAAAATTGCTGAACGATGACCAGAAGGGTCGATGCATGCAAGTGTGCAAGGACATCCTCGAGCGTCTTGAAACCGAACCAGACTTGCTAGGGACAGTCATCACCGGTGATGAGTCATGGATCTTCGAGTTCGACCCGGAGGGGACCCGTTTTGAAGACGTGGACGACATCAAAAAGGCAGTGACGACTGAACTGCGGAGGATCCCGGAAGAATACTTCTAGGAGTGCATGCAAGCGTGGCAGCAAAGGATGGAAAAGTGCATTAGACTCCAGGGGGATTACTTTGAAGGCGAAAACTCTTAGTGTGAAGTTTTGGTTTGAAATAAATCTTTTGTGACATCAGTCCTGGAACTCTTCTGACACACCTCGTATATATCTTTACCCTCTCTAACAGTCACTCTCTCTGTTAGCCTCTTCCTCACCCTTCACTCACTCACTCTCTGTTACTACCTCTCCTCCTCCTCCTTCTTCCCGTTTGACCTGTGCGTAATTCTTTTCTTTCGCACGCTTGGCCAGGCCGGTTGGCCTTTTTTCTCTCTCTCGTCTACGATTTCACAGAACTTATGTTCACCGAATTCATGGACTAGACCCTTCTTCCTCCCGTTAGACCTGTGCGAAATTCCTTCCTTGCTCACATTTCAACTAGGTTTGATGGTCTTTATTCTCTCTCGTTCACGATTTCACCGAACTTATATTCATGGAAATCTGGGACTTCACTCTTTCTTCCTCACTTTTTGTTGTTTTACCATCTTTGTTTGTTTACACTCTCGCTGTTCCCTTTATTTACGTGTCCCAACGACTTTCTTTAGCCGTTGCCCGCACCAACCGGAGGTATATGGTCTTTAAAGCGATGAAATACCAATGATGGTTAGAAGATCACTGATGAAGGACTAACTTTATTCATATATATATATATATATAAAG
>OZ024742.1:18663540-18681040 GCA_964016885.1 Eledone cirrhosa
CCTTAAAATAGTAACAAGAATGTACACATACTTTTTTAAAAAATACATCATTATCAGTCAAATGTCACTAAAAGCCAGGTGGTCGATAACAACTTCTATAAGATTAGTTACATACTCACACATTGGATCACCTCTCATCAATGGCATTGGGTGTTTGAGATAATCGTGGAGATAACTGATGAAGTCACAAATGAAGTGATGGACTTCCAGTGTGAACAACTCCCTATATCCATTGATGGCTTCCGATTCATAGGTGCATTTTATGAGGAATTCCATGCATCCGATTTTCAGTGATTCAATGGGCATTTTATCAGAGATGATAAGGTATTTGACCACGTTTTGCTTTGTAAGTAAATTGGAGAGAATCACTGCAGTCAAAGTCATTTCTTTGCATGGGTTTTTGTCCATTCTAAAAAGTTAAAATGATAAAGTATTACTACTATATAACTTACATCTATTGTTGTAACACCATTGAAATGCACAAGTTTCACTAATTCACTATTATGCACTAATCATCTGAAATGCATTCATGATTTACTAGCTTTGTCATTAAACCAGTTGCCTCAACTAGATTGCAATTATACTCAAAAGAACTTTAAAATGTCAATCACTTGTCAGTAATTCACTATGATCATTTAATTATTAGATAGTTGTTGCTTGCATTGCCTTAAAAAATAGTAGACCAGATAGAAAAATGCGTACAGCAAAAAAAGTAATATTGTTGGAATATAAACCTTTAAAAATACAGGACAAGAAACTAAAATAAAACTTTAAAAGAATAGGACAAGAAACTAAGATAAAACTTTAAAAGAATAGGACAAGAAACTAAGATAAAACTTTAAAGAATTGGACAAGAAATAAAAGATTTTACAATAATATTAGTGGCAACATTTTTTTATTCGTTTCCTGTGCTATGCCCCAGTATCTTCTTGATTAGTGCATAATAATTGTCATGCTCTCATTGTGCGTTGCCCCTGAGCGGTTGGTTCTGGTTGGGGTTGGTTGGCTGAGCAGTTCTGCTCCGTCAGAATGACCATTGCAAGAAGAATTGGCCGATGCAGCTGCAGGTCTCCTCCAAGAATGCACTTCTGGTCCCGCAACACCAGACGAAGATGGAGAAGACGACCGGGACAAGATGTTGACTCTGACCACCAACTACGGCACCTCCCTCAACCACCGGTCCTCCCTCCCTCTGTCCCGTCATCCCTCCAGTCCTCCTGCTCCCCCTTCCTGTACCAGAAAGCTGTGGCACGCATTCATCTGGACTGCCGGACTTGAACTCAAGGACAAGATGCAAGGAGAAGATGGACGGGTTGGTCAAGATCAAGGATGAGCGGGACGACAAGACCGTCCGCTGCTGCTCAAGATCTGTGCTCATGGGCCCATGGGTCCATTCACATTATGCATGACACATGAGGCGTGTCGCCGAATGATGAAATAGGGGTATGGTTATGGCCCAATTGGTGTTCAAACCGGGATCAAATGATCCCCCGGTCTGACGACGACCTCTGAATGTGGAACCCAGAGCCTATGAATGTGGAACTCGATTTTTTACCAATAAAAATTTTGCCACTAATATTATTGTAACATTTTTTATTTCTTGTCCAATTCTTTAAAGTTTTATCTTAGTTTCTTGTCCAATTCTTTTAAAGTTTTATTTTAGTTTCTTGTCCTGTATTTTTAAAGGTTTATATTCCAACAATATTACTTTTTTTTGCTGTACGCATTTTTCTATATGGTATATATATGTATATATATATATATATATATATATAAATAAAAATAACAGGAGGCTCGACTGGTGTAAATCCTTGAAAGGTTTATTATACTATGATCATTTCAATGATCGGGTTCCAGTGGTGAACCAACAAACCTAAAGATATATATATATATATATATATATATATATATATATATATATATACACACACATATATATAAATTTGTTAAAATACAACAAGTTATCACAGAAAAGATAACGAAAGAAATACATGCTGTGATTATAGATATTTCATGGAGAGACAGTTTTATTGTAAAGATCAAATATGTAATTATCGATTTCTTTTTGTGCATAAAATATCGATTGGAAATTAAATTCTATTCAATGATTATAAACTTTTAGCAAATGTCAGAGAATGTTGGAAATGATTGCACTTACAGTTGGTGTATGGAATGTCAAATAGCTGTGGAAGTGGTTTCTAAGTTGTTGTTGTTGTTGTTGTTGTTGTTGTTGTTCTTCTTCTTCTTCTTCTTCTTCTTCTTCCCATTAAAATGTTATAATGTATTTACAGTTCTCCATCTATATAATTTCTATTGTGATACATCAAACTTAATTTTGCTGACAGTTTTCATTAACCAGAAAATATAATTTAGTGATAAAATTTGTCTTAGCATTAGAATTTAAAATACATGATTTCCCTAGCTTTAGGAATGGTGTATCTGAATATTATGGTATTTTCATTACCAGCATCACTATCACTCAAGACCTTTAATAACTTTGCCTGCCTTCACATTCGGTAATATTGTAATCACTTGTTTCACCATTACCTCCACCAACCCTTTCCAGGTCAGTTAGTTTACTATTCTTCAAGTCAAAAAGAGCTATCAAGCCCCATCTATCCACCCTACCCAACTTATACAACCGTTAGTAGCCCCAGCACCAGCACCACCACCACCAACTCATCTACCATCGTCGCCATCTGGCGCTCTACCTATTCTGCAATCCACCGCCCTTAAATAATTGTTTCTACTTTTGGCACAAGGCCAGCAATTGTCCCAGTGCATTACTGGTACTTTATTTTATCGACCCCGCAACGTTAACCTCGACTCAGAATGGCAAGGGCCGTAACTCTATGTGTCAAAGCATGGTGTCCGACCCTCTACCGATAGGACACCATGCGTTGACTCATAGTTTCTGATTTAGGCACAAGTCAGACAATTTTGGAGGCGAGAAAGTCGATTAAATCGACCCCAGTGTATTCCTGGTATTTTATTTTATCGACCGCTAACCCACCTAACATCGTCACCATCATCGCCAATAATTTATCGCTACACTCCCACTCCAACCATTCACCCAGTAATTTGCTTGCTTGTTTCCTACCATAACCACCACTATAAACCACTTTATACTGCTGCATCAATAACATGGTATTTGTGTGTGTGGACGCACCCACCGTAAGTGCATGTATGCATGGTCCCGAAACTCATGGGAAAATTATAGGGGCGCCGTATTGACGTATGCCGTTTTCAGGGTATTTTCCTTTAAACCTGGCGGAGCCAGTCTCTCTCCAGGTTTATATACAACATATTTCTTCCAGAGAAGTGTGAGAGAATGAAAAAGAGAAAGAGATCTAGAGAAGGAATCAAACTCAGTACTAGACTGGTAATGTTTTATCGACCGTGAATGGATGAAAGGCAAAGTTGACTTCGGAGGGATTTAAACTCAGCGAGCAGAAAGACAAAACGAATACCGCAAGGCATTCTATCCAACGATCTACCGCCTCACCGTCGATAAGTGACCCTATTTAAATAACTAATTTTCTCTTTATTTTTAATTTTTGATTTTCTTTTTTTGTTTTTAATTCTATTTTCTTTTTATTTCTTATTCTATTTTATTTTTATTTTTGATTGTATTTTCGATATAGACTTCCTTGTGTTTCTAACCCGCCCCTCTTAAAATGATACATTCCTATATAAGTCACGAGTCATTTACTATGATTGCTAGTTTGAATCAGAGCTCTTAATCATGAAACTATTGTCGTTCGAGATACGGTTATAACTTCACACCTATAATCAAATAAATGTATATCTATTTCGTCAGTCCTTATCTAACAAATAGCTTGTTTCTCCATTTTTTTCTGCGTTATTCGTATAGAGTGAGTTCCTTAGATTATATTGAAATTACAGCGTTTCTTCTAAATCAAAGAGAGAGAGACGGGTTTAATGAAAAAAAAAACGATAGGCATATATTTTTATAGAGAAAGTGAGAAAAACAGAGAGAGTAAGAGAGAAATGGAAAACAGTAATTTTATGGAAAGAGAAAGAAAGAAAAAAGCAAGGAAAATGTAGGAATTCAGTATGGAGTAGTAAATAGTCAATTTTTATGTTGTATTCAAGCTTTGCTCTTCGATTTGAAGATCAAAAATTTATGTTTTATCTAATTTCATGTTTGACAAAATATACTTGTCGGAGGTAAGATTATATGCAATTATTTTGAGCTTATAGATTTATAAAAAAAATCTATAACATGTAAGAAGTATTTTTCGCACAAATCTAAAACTGTGATTTAGTATAAAAAGAATTGAGAGCGGTAAATATTCATGCCTGCCTCAAAAACAAAAGAAAGAAAAAAAAAACGAAACGAAGGGAAATAATTATGAATGGAAATTGAAGCTGGCTCACGAATTCGGTTTTTGTAAAAGTTCCATAGTTAATGGTTAAACACGGTTTAACAACCAATCACAAATGTTATCTTTAAAATAATATAATATTTTTATTATTTGAAATAAAATCGTTTACTATTGGTACTGATTGCATTAATTAGGAATTGGAGATATGAAGAGGTTGGAAAACTGTTTAAATTAGCCATTCACTTATAAAACAGAATGAATTTTAATTAGAAGTTTGTTGAATTGCTAGCAATTAAGTTAAGCGTTAAGAAAAGGTAATTGTAGAAACGTTTCTATTTAGTGTCCAATATCTGGAAACTAAAATAGTTTATTTCATACAAAACCATGAACGGTATTCTAATTGGGAGAATGTAAGCAAATCTAAGATACAAAAATATGGGGGTCAGTTAATGGTTTCTGATTTAGGGTCAAGGCCAGCAATATTTTATTTTGGTAGGGAAAGGGTAAATCAATTAAATCGACTGGAGTGATGATTTCAAATTTAGGCCCATGTCCAACAAATTCGGGGTAAGAGAATGTATATATATATATATATATATATATATATATATATATATATTTATTAAAATAACAGATTAAAGTTTAAGCAAAGAATCGCTGCTTTCACCCTTAACGGGATCTTCTGAAACTAACAAAGTCAATCTGTGAACGCAGAAGTGAATATTTAAAAAAAAAGGTTGCGTTGGCGTGCCTTTTATTTCGATAATCATCGAAAAGCAGACAACAAACAGGATAAATTTGGGTTTAAAACCTATAATAACCCTCCGTGTAACCTAGCATTGCTACCCTTCGAAAATGATGTCTTGGAACTCATACGGAGTATCAAATTTTGGAATAGGAGCAATTCCTTCCAGCAGAACCTGAAGAATAGAATTCGTTCTATTAAGGATTCTAATGCCGTGTACGTCCATTCCGACAAAACTGGCAACCTATATCGAGTGGAGCGCAGTACTTACCATCAACTACTACATAATGCTGTAACTAAGGATTACCGTAAAACTAATCGGTGCGTCATTAATGAAATCAACGATGCTGGGTTTAAAATCACCTCTGATCTCAACATCCTGGACCGGACCGAACCTCTGGACCCTATTTCTCTCCACTTTACCCTGAAGGATCACAAATCCAATTTTCCGAACAACCCCTCTATTCGGCTTATTAACCATACGAAGTCCGATTTAGGTAGACTTAGTAAAAGGATTCTTGATAGAATTATACCTGAAATTAGAAGTTTGGCCCCTCTTGCACTGTGGAACAATTCTTTCGCGGTGATTGATTGGTTCAATGGCATATGCAACAAGGAACATTGCCGTTTTATCCAATTCGACATCAATAATTACTACTCGCCCATCACTTTACCACTTCCCCTTAGAGCTATCAATTTCGCTAAAACACTCACAGCGGTTAAGGATTTCGAAGTTGATGTCATCCTCAATTCCCGTAAGTCGGTGATTAATTTCGACGACTCTATTTGGATTAAAAAATCTAATAGTACCCCATTCGACGTGAGTATGGGCGCCAGCGATTCTGCGGAGATTACTGATCTTATCGGCCTTTTCCTTCTTTACTCTATCAAGGACGAATTCCCCAACGTGGGCGGTGGTTTGTACCGTGATGATGGTCTTTTGACCATGACTAAGTGCGGCCCACGTGCTTGCGACAGGTTCAGAAAAGAACTCACAGCCTTCTTTAAAGGCTTCAACCTCTCTATATAGGTTGAGGCCAACCTCTCGGTCCTTAATTACCTCGACGTTACCCTCAATTTATCGAATGGCTTGTATTACCCGTATAGAAAGCCGAATGATACGCTTAATTACATAAGTAAACATTCTAACCATCCTGCCAGCATAACCAAGAACCTGGTAAGAAACGTTTCTTTGAGGCTTTCCCGTCTATCTACTAACGAGCATATTTTCAACGACCATTCCACTTATTACAATGAAGCTCTTGCTCGGAGTGGATTTGTCGATAAGGTAGCATATACAGAGTACGAGAATAGACCTAGAAGAAATAGATCCCGACGCATTATATGGTATAACCCACCATAAAATATGGAGGTGGCCACACCATTAGCTAAGATCTTTCTCTCCCTTATTACGAAGCATTTTCCCTCTACACATAAACATAGTAAAATTTTTAATAGAAATACTATTAAAATTTCTTACTCTACGACTTCTAACCTTGCACATAACATCACAGCTTCAAATTTAGCTAAAGTACCTAGCCGTAGGAACACGTCCAACCCTGTAGTTAGTACTAACTCTAATTGTAAGAATCGAGTTGACTGCTCTCTATCCGGGAAATGCTTCTCCAGTAACATTGTCTACAAATGTAAGGACGAAACACCCACGTCCCGTAGGGCCTACATAGGGTTAACCGCCAATATATTCAAGCAGCGTCTTTACATGCACACCCATTCTTTTCGTTACCTTCTAAGAAGGAATATGACGTCACTTTCAGCTTATATCTGGAGTCTAAAAGACAACCACACCCAATGTAAGTTACACTGGGAGATCCTAGCTAGGGCTAGATCGTCTAACGGAAATAAAAGACCATGTGACCTCTGCGCCGCTGAGGCCCTGGAAATACTCTACGCCACAGACCACATCTTAAACAAAAAATCTAAGGCAATTTCGGCTTGTAAACATAAATTGCACAAAACTTTCCTGTATTACAGCCCCACATTATACCCTAACGGATAGTACGATCTATACGCGGACATTTTACGTCTTGATGTGGTAGCTAAGTATATGTTATGTTTATACCATTACTTATTTGTATAGGTAAGTATATATTACCTGTATGTTTTGTGAAGGTACGTATACTTTCTCGTACGTATATTTGATTGTATATGTTATGGCGTATATTTTATATATTCTAGTACATATGCTTTTGGTTATGTGTATACGTGAGTTTTGCGTCTGTGTGATTATTCGGGTTCGTACGTATGTAGGGTGTGTGTATATGTGTACTTCGTGTTTTGGTTGACGTACGTCTCCGAACATATGTGTATTTACATGTAGGTATGTGTGTGCGCTTGTTATATACGTATTTATTTATTTATATACGTTTATTTAATTATTTGTATACACGCGCACACACACACACATATTTATATGTGCGTGTATTTGTATACCTATGGCGAGTTTTTCGCGTATGCTTGTGTATGTACGTATATGGATGCGTGTATGTATTTATTTAATTTCAATTACCTCTGTATTTTATTTACTTTATTCTTAACTCTGAAGCCGAGAGTCATTCGGTTTCCTAGTTAGAATTTTAGTCTGCGACTTCAGTTATACCATTTACGTGGTTTTGTCTTTGCGTGCAATTGTTCTCCACGCTCCACATATGACGTATTATCTTCGTTTTTTCCGTTCATTGCCAGAGAACGTCTCTATGAACCACCTAATAGAATTTTAGTCTACGACTTCTTTTATACCATAAACGTGGTTTTGTCTTTGCGTGTAATTGTTTTTCACCGCTCTAAATAATGACGTATTATATTCGTTTTTCCCCGTTCTTTGCCAGGGAATGTTTCCACGAACCAAAGTATCGTCTTCCTGTCTTCCTCCGGTTGCAACGTTTTTTGAAATATTCACTTCTGCGTTCACAGATTGACTTTGTTAGTTTCAGAAGATCCTGTTAAGGGTGAAAGCAGCGATTCTTTTCTTAAACTTTAATCTGTTATTTTAATAAATATTTGCTCTACGGTTCTTATATATTATATATATATATTTATCCTTATCGAGCCCTCTTTTGATTTTAGTCTTCAAATTTATTATTATTACTATATATATATATATATCAATGATTTTAATAAATGGAAACTATATTTATAAAACCATATTTATTCTATTATATATATTTCAAGGGTACCAAAACTTTGGTACGCACTCATCAGATAAAATACAAAGTTTGTTTTATAAATATTGATATATCCAAGAAGGAGATCTTAACGGTTAAGATCTCCTTCTTGGATATATCAATATTTATAAAACAAACTTTGTATTTTATCTGATGAGAGCGTACCAAAGTTTTGGTACCCTTGAAATATATATAATAGAATAAATATGGTTTTATAAATATAGTTTCCATTTATTAATATCATTGATATTATACTCCAGAAATCTGTCGAGTGCTTCGAATCAGCTATAAATATATATATTTGTTGAACTACCAACAAATTAAATATCCCTTTTGCTTATATATATATATATATATATATATATATATATATATATATATATATATATATATATATATATATATATATATCTAGAAGCACGGCTAGACATGATATTTTCCATAAATACATATCACAATTTACAGATGTTTCTAAAGACACAAACACACACATTATATATATATATATATATATATATATATATATATATATATATATATATATATATAGGAAAAGAGTCAGGATCCCGACGGCAGAGCTCAAGCCGTTTCGACGGGGTCCTGACTATTTTCCTATTACTCACTATGTAACTCTACATCGGATTATAACACCAATTCCGGGAGTCCAGGTCTGGTTATCATTTATTTTTTATCATTTATTTTGTTTTGACCTGTTTAGCTTGATTTGGTTTTTGGCTTGGGTGGTTAATGCCTTCTTGACCACCCTTTCAGTTTTGTATGGCTTCTTAACACATTGTTTAGCTCTGGTTTTTAACTATTGAGCACTTTGCCAGTATCATTTCTGATTTTTGCATTTCGCTTCGCTTTCCCTGCCCGCCGAAATGCGATTCTCGCTGAATCTTTATTTGTATTAATCTCCCGTGTCTTACAATTAACTTGTTAATAATTAACTTATTAATAATTAACTTATTAATAATTAACTTGTTAATAATTTCTATTGACAGGTTATTGTATAAGTTTATTTTAAAACCACTGGGTTGAGAACTTATTCGATTTGTGCTATTTATGCTATTTTTTGCATGATTTACACCTACTGAATTACTTTGCCAAAATCTGGGGTTATTCTCCTTGTGATTTCCACACGTGGTTTAACTTATTTGGTACAGAGCGAAATATCTGTTGATAACGTGATATTCCTTGTTCGATCATTATACCCAAAGCTTATATTTTTAAGCAGACTGTATTTTGATTTAGGTGTCACAGAAACTCTACATCGGATTTTAACAGCAATTCCGGGAGTCCAGGTCTGGTTATTTTTTATCATTTATTTTGTTTTGACCTGTTTAGCTTGATTTGTTTTTTGGCTTGGGTGGTTAATGCCGAAATGCGATTCTCGCTGAATCTTTATATATATATATATATATATATATATATATATATATATATATATATATATATATATATATATATATATATATAATGTGTGTGTTTGTGTCTTTAGAAACATCTGTAAATTGCGATATGTATTTATGGAAAATATCATGTCTAAGCGTGCGCATACGTTTAAACATATGGATATTTATGAACGCAAAAATGACAGAAGTTTTTAACATAATACAATACATATGTCGTACTAGGTAAGGAATAATTGAACAATTCCAACTTGTAACAATTATATTTCTTTAGAGAGAAAACGATATTGATTTAAATTTACCATTTCCACGTGTATAAATGCATGAAAATGTTTTCTTGTCACATTTATATCTCCCCAGTTTCAATATGGACCCTTTTATTAAAACATATGTTTGGGTTTATTATGAACATTTCATAAACTGCTACGTGCTGCTATCTTTGTTTTGTAAACAAGATGGATTCTCAAGTGAAATTCACAATAGTGAAAGAAATGCTTTCTTGAAAATTATAGAATGTTCATTCATTGCAAGAGAAGAGAGGAATTTATACCAAGGTAGACCAATATATCTACACACTGAATACGTGGCTCGGTGTATGTATAGAATATAATGTTCTTTCTATATTCATCTCGCGATATCAATAGATGACGAAATTAAATCTATCCACATTTTTCACAATTGTAAAAGACTGCAGCTGAGTTAATTCCAGATCACGAAGTAGGTTCAATACTTTAATCACTTCTTCGTGACTCTACATTGGAAACTGAAGACATACTATACAATATTTTTCAGTCTCAATTCAAGACTTGGATGGTAATGACGAAATTCTCAATGTAAAGCAATACAAATATTGATATAATCAGATTCACATTTGTTGATTGTGTTATATTATCTTCCTAGATTCATTGCTTATTAATTATTTATAATTAGGTGTAATATAATATTTGTGTTAATATTCGACACAACAATAATCATTATGTGGTCCATAATTACTTGCCACAGGGCTGGCAATATCGGTGCTGATTTAATTATATATCATATGTCTGGTAATTTATGTTTTACGCACGACTTCCTACCGTGTCCGAATTTCACATGGGTTATTTAAATGTCTGTTTTTATTTGTATTTGTTTTTCCAGGAACACGTCGGATTGATTGTAATAACTTGTTATGAGATATCGTTCAATCGTTACTACAGGTTTGATTCAGCCATTGGATATCAGATAAATTACTAAACATTATCCATACAACTTGTTGTATTCCTCTCGGTACTCGCAGAGAAAACACAACGAGTTATATCAAATAATTTGTGTAATTTGCGAAACAACCAAAACGCCCCTCCTCGCAGTAGCAGAATAACATAAAGTAAGTAAGTAGCAGTCTGTGACCGAGTTTTTAATACCAACGCTGACTGACTGCCCAGGTCACGTGATTCATATGCAAATGTGTGAGCACGTGTACATTTAATAGAAATTTAATAGTCCATACAACAATGAAGTTGTGAGTTCGATTCCCAGTCCATACAACACCTCCCCACCGAAATTGATGCGACAAAAGAAGCATCAACAGCAAAGTCTCTCTGGGGGTTTACGAGTTCTCTTGGACCGTCTTCGATTGTCTGGTCCATACTCTGGAACGGGCAACAAGGTCTTGGGTCTGGTCTGTCTTGGAGTTAGTGGAACGATTTCCGAGATCTCCATCGGGTGATCTGTTGCAAATTCAAAAACAGTGTCTACTGCATCACCAGGTTCATTGTCTTCCTCAGTAGTGTACCGCGGTTGCAGCTGTTCCCAGTGTCGTCTCCACACCGGGCCATGAGGTATGACCTCAACGTTGAAGCAGCGAGTACCCATTGACTTCTTAATGATTGCTGGTACCCATCGGGGATCTTCGTCTCGGCGAGGTCCGTAGTACAGTGCATACACAGGATCTCCAGCCTTGTACTGCCTGGTAACCTTAGCGACACCTGCCGAGTCCGGAGTCATCTGAGATTTATATGCTTCCTTAGACTGCTTGCCTTGAGCGATGTGTGCTGGCGAGGCAGCAGAGAATCAATCCTTGTCCGTATCTGCCGGTGATTCAAAAGTTCACTCGGGAGAATCCACTGGATGTCGCTGTTCTCCGGTACTGCATCAAGAACTCTTGAAGTGCTCGCTTCGGCGGAAGAGAAGTCTTCCTCAGAGCTTGTTTGAAGGTCTGCACCAAACATTCCGCTGCTCCGTTGGTAGCTGGGTGGTAAGGTGCCCCTGTCAGGTGCGTGATCCCAGGTTCTTTGCACCAGCTCTGGAACTCCTCAGAAATAAAAGTTGGTGCGTTATCGGTGACTAGCGTGTGAGAAAATCCGAAGTGCGCAAAGTCTTCTTCAAGCAGATCTAAAGTGGCTCTGGAGGACGTGGATGACGTAGGATGAATGCATGGATACTTGGAATAAGCATCCGTGATCACCAACCAATTATTGCCCATGAAATTTATTGCGTGGTCCAGGTGTAAGGGGCTCCACGGCTTTTCAGGTAACATCCATGGGTGAACAGGAGACTTGGATGGCTGGTTTTGATGTTCACCACACGAATCACATTGTCGACTGGTTTTCTCTATAGCAGCATCGATACCAGGCCAATAAACAGCAGTTCTTGCCAATTGTTTCATGCGCTCCATGCCAAAGTGTCCGAGATGCAAAAGATTGAGGATCTTTGGCTGTAAGCTATGTGGAATCACAACTCTCGATCCATGGATAAGGCATCCGTGGCAGATACTGAGTGAATCCGATAACTTCCGGAACTTATTGACTTCGTCATTGATCTCAGTATTCTTTGGTGGCCAGCCTTCACGGATGTAGCGTATCACTGTAGATATCACTGGATCTTTCCCTGACTCTTGACGGAGGACGTTAGAATCGATAGGTTGGACTTGAAGACTGAGAGCTTTGATGGCGCACACCATGTCCATGTCTTCACCATTTTCCTTCCTGTCAAAGTCGATGTCATTACCAAATGGCAAGCCACTGAGGGCATCTGCATTGCCATGATCCGCTGTTTTCCGATATTCGATGGTGTAGTCAAACTGGTTCAGCCACAGGGCCCACCGTGCTAGTCGGTTAGCAGCGAGAAGTGGCGTCCCTTTCCTCGGACTGAACAGTGATGTCAGTGGCTTGTGGTCAGTTACGAGTATAAACTGATGTCCGTACAGATACTGATAGAACTTCTGCAAGCCAAATATGATGGCCAGGACTTCCTTTTGAATTTGACCGTAGTTACGCTGTGCAGAAGTAAGAATCTTGGACACATTGGATATTGGGCACTCGCTTCTATCAGGATAGCGATGAAACAGGACTGCTCCAATACCAACGTTTGACGCGTCACAAGCCAGTCCCAAAGTTTTGTTTGGATCGAAGTGTATCAGAACTTGATCCGATGAAAGCACATTTTTCAACTGATCGAAAGCTGACTGTTCTTCATCTCTCCACTTCCAAGTAGTCGTTTTTTTCGTAAGGCAATAGAGTGGCTCTGCCATGCTGGCCAGGTTTGGGATAAACTTTCCATAGAACTGAACTGAACCCAGGAAAGACTTCAAGCTTGAGACGTTCGTTGGAGGTGGCATCTTTAAAACTGCTTCGACCTTGGATCCCTTCGCGATCCCTTCAGCTGACAAGGTGTGTCCAAGGTATTCCACACTGGGTAGTGCAAACTGGCACTTGTCACGGCGACATCTGAGTCCTTTGTCGCACAGACGTGTGAGCAGACACTTTAGGTTGTTCAGGTGATCGTTTGCATCTTTCCCACTGACGAGCATGTCGTCCTGGAAGACGGCCACACCAGGTAGATCTTGAGTCAGGTTTTCCATGATCTCCTGAAAGTAACCAGGTGCTGACTTGATTCCGAAAGGGAGTCGTTCCTGCAGTAGCACCCCACGGTGAGTGCTGAGTGCAAGCCTGCGTTGACTTTCTGGAGCCAGCTTGATCTGATTATAGGCATCAGCAAGATCAATCTTTGTGTATCCGAATCCACCTCCGAGCTTCTGCATCAGTTCCTCTGGGAGTGGCATTGGATGACGATGATCTGCAAGTTGGTCATTAATTCCCACAGAGTAGTCACCACAAATCCGTAGTTTGGGCTTCAGGTTGCCTGAAGTATGTGCTTTACGAATCGGTACCACTGGCGTTCCGTATTCGTTGAACTGTACTGGCTTCCAGATTCCTTTGGCGATGCCTTCTTCGTAACCTTTGGCCAGGTCATCACGAAGAGAAAACGGGACCGGGCGTGCCTTGTGAAAGACCGGTGTCGCGTCCGACTTGAACTTCACTTCCAGTTCGAAGTCATTAAGACATCCCGATTCTTGCTTGAAGAGATCTGGGAATTCATCACACATGTTGTGACAATCTCGTTGCATGGAAATATAGGGCTCATTTGAGGTCTTTGGATGCATCACATCTGTACCCTCACTCTTCGCCTGGCTGTCTATGCTTTTCAATCCTAGAGCATTGTCCACGGAAATTCCCAGAGTCTGGATAGCATTTCGTCCCAGCAAATTAAGATCAGGGATCTTGGTGACGATGTAGGGTATTGAATTCCGTTTACCGGTCGTTGGATCCTTGGTTTGGCCCATGAAAGTTTCCAGAACGGGCAGGTCGTGCTTGCTGGCAGATTCAAACCGATGTTTGACATCCAGCAGCTTCGGTTTTCCTAATTGTTTCAAAATAATAAGGAAAGAAAAATTGCCTGTAGTAGCTGTGTCCAATTCCATTGTGAAAAGTCTGTTCTGGATTGTTATTGGCACATTCAAACTATGAGTATCGTGGGGAACTTCACCAAAGATCGCCTTGACTAGCTCAGCTTTCGTGATTCTTTTCACGTATTTCTGTGAGCGATGATTATGTTGCTGATGTTGTTTCTTTCTACACACCGCTTGAAAAGGTCCCTTTTTGTCACAAAAATGACATTTGGCTTCTTTGAAGGGGCAGTCTGTCGCTTTGTGGGCCTTTCCACATCGGTAGCACATCTCCTGGTCTGTGGAATAAGACTGCTGATAGTTCTTTCGAGGACCCTTGTTCTTGTTCTGCTGGACCTTGTAGACTTGCTTGGTTTTGGAACCGTAAACAGTTTCCTTGGCAACCTTTGCTGCGTCTTCGGTCCCGATGGCAACTTGGACAGCACGGGCGAAATCTAGTTCTGTATCCTTGATCTTGAAAATAGCCTTCAACACAGCTTCATTATTGACAGAACATATAAATCTCTGTCTTAGAGCTTCATCTTGTGGATTTGTGATCGAAGGAAAATTACAGGTAGCTGCATCCTGACGTATACGTGCTGCCAGCTCCTGGAGAGTTTCGCCTGGCTTCCGTTGCATGTCACTCCAGAACTTGAAACGTTCTCTCACAATGAAAAGTTTTGGGTCGAACTGTTCTTTCATGAAGTCAACAATTTCGTCCATTGTCAACTTGTTGATATTCTTAGGCGGACTTTGTTGAGCAGCCAGATTTGCAAGTTGTTTGTAGATAGCAGCCGTCTGATTAGTCAGGAACACTTGTGTCATGCGTTGCTCAGGTACAGCGTTAGCAGCCACAAACGTGCAGAATCTTGACCAGTAATCAGGCTATAGTTCTGTTGTTGAATTAAAAGCAGCAAATGGTGGGATGAATGCTGTTGGTGTCGAAGCAACTGGCGACGCCAATAAACTCTGTTGTTCAGAATCTCGAGCACCAAACAGTTTTATCAGAGTGTCCATATCTTTCTTGTGTTGTTGCATTTGTTGCGACGCCAATAAACTCTGTTGTTCCATCTGTTCTCTAAACAACTTTATTAGCTCCGCTGTTTGTTGTTCCGCCATGTTTTTATGATAAACAATTTCCCGGCAGTGTAGGTAAATCCTATCGGCGACGCCAATAAACTCTGTTGTATTCCTCTCGGTACTCGCAGAGAAAACACAACGAGTTATATCAAATAATTTGTGTAATTTGCGAAACAACCATAACGCCCACCCCCCTCGCAGTAGCAGAATAACATAAAGTAAGTAAGTAGCAGTCTGTGACCGAGTTTTTAATACCAACGCTGACTGACTGCCCAGGTCACGTGATTTATATGCAAATGTGTGAGCACGTGTAAATTGAATAGAAATTTAACAGTCCAGACAACAATGAGGTTGTGAGTTCGATTCCCAGTCCATACAACACAACTATTGATACATTCTCTGCTATGCCTAACTGGGAAACTGAATATGATATACTTAAATATTTCATATTTGCCAGAACTTTAATACTTATTTTTAGCTCTAGAATTCTAGTTTATCATTAGAAATGAAATAATTTAATAGCGTGTATATATATTTCTGCGCTTGAGTACTTTCTTTATACTGATATATATACACACACATATATATATATATATATATATATATATATATATATATATATATATATATATATATATATATATATATACTAATAATAATAAATGTGACGACTAAAATCCAAAGAGGGCTCGATAAGGATAAATATATATCAAATATATAAGAACCCTAGGGCAAATATTTATTAAAATAACAGATTAAAGTTTAAGCAAAGAATCGCTTATATATATATATATATATATATATATATATATATATATATATATATCAGTATAAAGAAAGTACTCAAGCGCAGAAATGCTATAAAGATAGCTTATAAAATAGGGTGAACAACCTTAAAAGACACTATGAAGAAATGAATCTCAAATCTACCAGATTCCTCATAGCGGCAGATGGCAACTTCTTTTCCCATCTTTTAAGGGTCTTCACCCATTGCTATAAGCTATCCTGATAGCATTTCTACGATTGAGCACTTTCTTTATATACATACATATATTCATAACCCCCCTCCCCCCACACACACACCCAAACAAACACATTCACACACACAAACACACATTCACACACACACACACATATATATATATATATATATATATATATATATATATATATATATATTAATATAGAAATATCTTCTTTATACTCTGCTTTGTATTGCGTACCTTACTGTGGTTACTCCCGATTGAACCCGGGATAAACCTATGTATATATATATATATATATATATATATACGATATTAAACAAATGGAAACTATATTTATAAAACCATATTTATTCCATTATACATATTTCAGGGATACCATATTAAAAATATGGCATGCCTTCTTCAGATAAAATACAATATATAAGCAGTTTTATAAATAAATTTGACGTACCATAAATATTGATCAACTTCCATTTAAAAAGTTGGTTTGGTAGTGAAATGTTTGTAAATATTTAGTGTTAAGCACAGTTAGAAAGAAAGACGGAGAGAAGGAATAAATGTATGTAAAGAAAAACAGAGAGAGATAGAGAGAGATATGGGAGAGAGAAATAGTGAGGAGGTGAAAGTACATATATACTTATGTATATTTGATGTTTTATCTCAGTTTTTGGTATATCGACCTAAGAATTTTTAAACTAAACTTATGGTCATTATTTTTCACACATTATATATCTATGTCTCATTCATGAATATTGATATTTACATTATAATACCCAATTCATATGAATTGATAATTCAAATTGATAGGACATAACGTAAAGTTATAAATCTGTCATCCTTCTCTCTTGATATAGCTCTTTCTTCTCCTCCCTCTATACATGATGAAATTTAAGTATCGCTGTTTTCTCTTTATTTATTTTTTATTTCTCTCCGTCTCCTTAACACTATAACTAAATAAATAAATAAATAAATAAATAATTACAGTACTCCCTCCCTCCTAAATCTCTCAATTTGTATGATGAATTATTATTATTCATCTGTTGC
>OZ024742.1:18686040-18688540 GCA_964016885.1 Eledone cirrhosa
TTATAATATGACCATACTCTAATACCTCAAGTATCGAGTACTCTGGTGAGTAATAGTCTAACCAGTTTTAAACTGAATCCATCTGATTTATTTAGTGAATATACAATTAAATTTGTGAAGTGGGTAGATGTTACTTAACACTAGAAATATAAATATTCCTCGTTGTAAAAATCTTAAATAAGTTTCAGGGACATATTATTAGAAATTAATTATAAAATTATGGTTATGAAAATATGGAAAAAAGTTTACTTATAAAAAAATTGGATCGCCCACGAGAAGGACTTGATTAGAAGATAGATTATTGCAAATGAAATAAAAATTTAAAATAGTTATAGAAATATTAGACAGAAACTATTTAGTCCTCTCCAAGTATGGATATAGTAGATTTCTCCCGAAGAAGGGTAGGGTAAAGAGTGAGAAAATAGAAGTGAGAAAGACATATAGAGGAAGAATCAACTCCAGTACTAGACTGGTATTTCTTTATCCACCTTGAATGGATGAAAGGAAAAGTTGACCTGGGCGGGATTTGAGAGCAGAACACCGAAACGAACACCACAAAGCATTCTATACGACGTTCTAACAGCCCTAAAATTGCTGGCCTTGTGCCTAAATCAAAGACCATTATTGTAGGGGAAGGAGTTTTATTGTATTGCTTGTAATGTTTGTACATCTTATAAACGACAATTTTCTATGTTTCATGTGGAATATGAAGATTGACATTGGTTCCAGCTGGTCATTATATCTTTAGTTAGTACTTATAAACGAACTGAAACAGATTTACTAGAAATACATACAAATATGTACAGACATAAAATATGTTGGACGTTTACCTGCACACACACGCACAGCGAGAGAGAGGGGGAGAAGGAGAGAGAGAGACGCGCACACACATAGACACAAACACACAGACACAGACACAAACAGACTGACACACACACACACACACACACACCGACACACACACAAACACAGACACACACACACACACACAGACACAGACACACACACACACACACACACACACACACAGACACCCACAAACACATCGTGGACTTCTATGCCATGGCGCATTCATTCTGGACAATCATTGACAAATACAAAATATATAAATTGTATTGAAAAACATTTATTCTGCAATAACATGAAACAAATATGTTTGTTAATGCTTACAGAGAATACAGAGAAAGAGCGCTGAAACATATTAGTCATTAGATAAGACGTTATAGATTGGAGCTAATCGTATTGTCAGATAAGGACCCTAGATTTGTTCTAGGTAAACATTTAAACTAGTAGAACCTGTTTTAAGGGACAACAAATTGTTATGTCCCTTAGATAATATGGATTGTAGAAACATTCGGATTAAATGTACTATCGGATAAAGAACATGTATTTCTTGTACGTCAATGGAAAACCACAATCCTATCGTATAACAATATGGCTTATTCTATAGGAGAAACTCCCTGGTACGCAGTAAATAAACAAAAGGAAGAAGATGAAGCGAAGAATATAAATTGGATATAATGTATTGTGTTGCGTTCAGTATTATGTTGCATCCAGTATTGTGTCGTATACTGCATCAATTGTGTCGTTTACTACACCACTTATCATGCATACTGCACAAATTATCATGCATATTGCACCAATTATGTTTGTAATCAATTTATCTATCTATCTATCTATCTATCTATCTATCTATCTATCTATCTATCTATCTATATCTTCACGGGCATAGCCATTCTTTCTCTGGAGAAGTGTTTTCCCAATAACAAGTCATCATTTGGTTTCCAACAATAACTTTTGATCTTTTAAAATTATAGCTCATTTTTAAAAACCTATTAATCAAATCTTGATTATTTGTAGCTGTAATCAAACCAATAAACATTCATATCCTATAATGTTTGAGAATAAAATCAAATCTATGAATGATAATCAAGTAATTGTTGATTTGGGAATAAATATAATCAAAGTGAAGTATACAATGCTATTTATTTTGATCAGTCGAGATATAAAATACTTCCTATTCTTACGATTAATATCACACACACATACTCTCTTTCTCATACTGTATCTCTCTCTAACCCCCCTCTCTCTCTATATATATATATATACATATATATAAGTATTGAAGTTTCCGTTGAAAATTGAAAAAGTCATAGGAGTGAAGAGTGCTCTATGTAAGTTACAGAGCTAAATTTAATGTAAATTTAATGCTAAATTTAATGTAAAAACGTCCGACGCACGAATGCGGACGTTTCTTGTATTCGTCTTATTCGGGAAACCTCTGGTAATGAGGTAATTATATTGTATTGTTTATTATATATATATATATACAGAGAGAGAGAGAGTGAGTGAGAGAGAGAGAGAGAGAGAGAGGGGGATACAGCATGAAAAAGAGAGCATGTGTGTGTGATATTAATCGTAAGAATAGGAAGTATTTTATGATATCCCGACTGATCAAAATAAATAGCATTGTATACTTCACTTCGATTATATTTATTCC
>OZ024742.1:18693540-18696040 GCA_964016885.1 Eledone cirrhosa
TCACAAAGAAAAAGAGAAAGAGAGAGAGAGAGAGAGGGAGAGAGAGGGGAGAGAGAGAGAGAGAGAGAGAGAGAGAAAGAGAGAGAGAGAGAGAGAGAGAGAGAGAGAGAGAGGAGAGATGGAATAAAAATGAAACATGGATTACAGGTTAAAATGTAGTATAGATAGATGTGAAACAAAACGAGGATGTAGTTTATGGAACATCCAAATGATTTAGAAGTCGACCTTAAGTAGGAGCAATAACATTAAGAAAGACGTGAACAGCACCACAACACTTTGTTTTGAACATTTTGAAAGTAGGTTTATAAGTATGAATTTTCTTAAGACTTTCGTAGTTGTCTCTGTGGCCTATCGGTAGGTATTAGAGACGGTGGAGATCGTAGTCTTGGGTACTATCCTGGTCAAGAGGTACATGTAGCCATTTCCAGTTTTTATTTTACAACCCATAGAAAAAAAAAACTGAAAAGGTTTACTGGGAACCCTACTTCCGACCAGGATCGAACTTCGGACCAGGACCACCATCGTCTATGATACCGCAAAGTAGGCCACCGAGACAGCTACAAAAATGTAATGAAAATTGGTAATTATAAACCTACTTTCAAAATCAAAGTTAAAAGATGTGGTGTCGTTCATGGCTTCCCTAGAGATATTAGTAATATTTAGGGTCGACTTATGGTCATTATTGAAAGTCTCTGGATTTCGCAAAATACATAATGTTTTTTATTGGAGAAGGTAAGATTTTTCCGCAAAAATTTGATTGCACTGTTTTGTTTCCACTTATGTATTTTTCGAAAATGTTATTTATTCATTATAAAAATTAAATGATAACATTCTATATGTAGGTGGGCCCCCTTCCTCTCTTGGCAACCAATATTTTTAGACCCAGTCCGCCACTACACACACATATATATATATGGTCTTGTAACTTTTGGGACACCTTGTATTTCGGTGAATCGCAGTGTGATGGATTTCCGTCAGTTTCCACGATGATTGTTCCATTTGTATGATAAAAGGATCAACGGAAAAGCCTGCTTTTGTTTCACCAAGCCCAAGATACCACGCAGTGGGATCGAACGCGGGATGTAATCATTGAAAAATGAACTTCTTAACCATTCAGCCATGCTGTATCCACATGCTGCGTTCACTATAGACCCCCCTCCCCCACACAAACACACACATACACACAAATACATACAAATACACACACAGCCAGTAAAAATACAACTTAGTGAAGGGACGCATAATAACATAAAAGTTAAAATAGTTGGGCGTGTTAGAAGGAACTTCTTAGATGAAACATCAAATGTCTTATTTATTGATAAGTCAAGAAAGACAAGGTAGAATACATGTAGAAACATGTAGCACTGTTATCTATGAGATACATCTAGTTTCCATTGATTGGATTTGTAATATCTACAATACAATCTTGATAAACTTTATTATATCAATACTTATTGATAGAAATGATTCGACTAGTTTTGCTTTTCTCTATTGCTCTATTTTTCACTCACTGCCTTACCCTCCCTCTCTCTCTCTCTCTCTCTCTCTCTATATATATATATATATATATATATATATATATTAAAATAACAGATTAAAGTTTAAGCAAAGAATCGCTGCTTTCACCCTTAACAGGATCTTCTGAAACTCCATATATATATATATATATATATATATATATATATATATATATATATATATATATATAGGAAAAGAGTCAGGAACCCGACGGCTGAGCTCCGGCCGTTTCGACAGCTAGGTCAGATCTAGCTGTCGAAACGGCCGAAGCTCAGCCGTTGGGGTCCTGACTCTTTTCCTATTACCCATTCTACTACCCAGTATCGAGTACTTTGATGCGTTATGGTCCACCTGGTTACTTACCACAGTTCTTTCGTTATATATATATATATATATATCTGTGCGAAATTCCTTCCTTGCTCACATTTCAACCAGGTTTGATGGTCTTTATTCTCTCTCGTTCACGATTTCACCGAATTTAAATTCATAGAAATTTGGGACTTGATTCATTCTTCCTCACTTTTCGTTGCTTCACCATTTTTGTTTGTTTACACTCGTGTCCCCTTTATTTACGTGTCCCAACGACTTTTTTTAGCCGTTGCTCGCACCAACCGGAGGTATATGGTCTTTAAAGCGATGAAATACCAATGATGGTTGGAAGATCACTGATGAAGGACTAACTTTATTCATATATATATATATATATATATATATATATATATATATATATATATATGTGTGTGTGTGTGTGTGTGTCTGATGACCCTGTGATATACAGGCCACTGATGGTGTATTTAAAAAAAAAATGTAAAGCCTGTACTTGAAAGTTTAAATAACCGGTTGACATAAGAAGCACTAGGAAAACTTTAAATTCTAAATATAGTCGTTCCAACGCAAATGATGATAATAAGTGGATCACTGTAGATAATAGTTAAAAAATCGAGCAAAGTAGTCCTGATGACCTCAAAGTAATGTACAGATC
>OZ024742.1:18703540-18723540 GCA_964016885.1 Eledone cirrhosa
AACATAGTATTCACCGAAAGTTAGTTTACAAAACAACAAATGTTATATTGGTCAAATCTCAATTTGACGATGTAAATTGGAAAAATTGGGTCAACCGCAACCCTATACACACGCAAGTAAGTTCAGTTCAATGTTCTGCTATACGTGTATAGATTGAATTGTAACATCCGTATCTCCAAATAGTGTATGTTTTGGTATATACACATCCGTATCGTCCAAAAAAGTGTATGTTTTGGTATATACACATCCATGTGAAGAGCAAGTAGTCAGCTCATATCGAACTCAGTATGTGCCGTTATCCCATTGAGAATCTGAGTCCCCAAATCTGTGCGTGCAAGAAACCGCTATGTAGGCCACCAAGGGGCTCTGTGTAGGGTTGGGTATTTGGGCTAAGGTGTCAGTATGTGCGTTTTCCCGTCATTGGGCTTTTAAGATAGGTGTTTGAGTGGTGGAGGTGTGTTATCCAACACAAAAATAAAAATAAAATAAAATAAAATAAAATAACAAAGAATAGCAAAACCCAGAGGATGTGTGTAAGCCCATTAATGGTGTGTAAGTATTATTGTCCAATCTGTAACAGTGAACACTCCATGGTTAGATGATCACGGATCAAAACCTAGTGTAGTGTTCAATCGATAGGAACGTGACCAGTCATAACTGTGGGAACTCCGTGTCTAAAGAAACCGGGTACTATGTGTAGAGTTATGTATAGAGAGCGTAATCGGTCTTAACTGAGTGAGTAATACGTCTAGCTATATCCTAACCGAGAGAACTCAATGGTTAGGGTATCCTAAAGTAATGGTGAATGCGCGTAATCGGTCTTACCTGAGTGTGTAATCATTCTAACTATTTACTAACTAGGTATTCTAACGTGCACTCAGCTGTGAGAACTCTGTGGAAACAGACCGAGTACCGTTTGTAAGTGCGCAAACGATCTTAGTGTGTGATTGTCTGTTTTTTGCTATTTGAGAGAACACTATGGCTAAGGTAGAGAGGGAGGAGTTAGTGGTAGGTTACTTTCCAAAAATCCTGCGGAAGGTTTTCGAGGTTCTATATTGGCAGTTGCTGAAAAAATCCGCTCTCCTATTGATTAATAGGGGGCCGCCTCTAATAATATCAAAGGTTTCAGCTATACATAAATTACAGACGCCCGTACTGCCGTTATATGGCTGGGCTGAGCAAATTATGGACCAAGATAAGGAGTGCTCTATATTCGGTTGTTTAAGCTTCCAGACTAATTCAGAAAGCGCCGTGCTATTTTTTTATCTAATCTATTAAAGGTATGGCGGTGATTATACCATCTATCCTTAAATTCAGTAGCAGTTGCCCCAACATACCTGAAGGTTCTAGCTAAAGTGGAGACCTTAATATTGCTAACAAAAACTTATTGGACCGTATGACACAACCAATAATACACCTTACTATATAACTACACACACACACACACACACACACACACACACACACACACACACACACACACACACACATATATATATATATATATATATATATATATACATACATATATACATACATATGTTTATATATATACATATAAATATATATACATACATATGTTTATATATATATATATATAATATAAGATCAAAAGATAGTTAAAAGAGTTCCAAGTATTTTATTATGCGCATTTCAAAAACAAATATCATCTTGTTGGGATGATATTTGCGTTCTCATCAGATAAAATAGGGAAACACTTGTGAGCAGTGAAGTTTTAAATCAATATATATATATATATATATATATATATATATATATATATATATATATATATATATAGCAGAGTAATGCAACAATAACTAATGTTTAATATAGGAAATATATTTTACTGTTTCTAATTGATTGTTCTCAGAGACATTTTTATATTTCAAGTAGAAATAGTCAAATATTTATGTTTTATTATATAGACAAAAATACAAAGCATTGATGATGTTATGATGGTAGCGATGACAACCACAATGATACTGATATCCATGATGATGATGATGAGGATGACGATGATGATGATGATGTATTAGTGATGATTCAGATATAATTCATCGCGTGACATTACATATATATATATGTATATATATATAAATGTATGTATGTGTGTGTGCGTACATACGTGTGAATGTATCTATGTAGACTTAGAATATATATATATATATATATATATATATATAAATGTATGTATATATATTTGTATATGTATATATATATATATATATATATATATATATAACGAAGGAAATTTGGTAAGGAACCAGGTGGACCATAACGCACCAAAGTACTCAATACTGTCCAGAATTAGCCGTCGAAACGGCTTGAGCTCAGCCGTCGGGGTCTTTCTGGTTCCTATATATATATATATATATATATATATATATATATATATATATATATGTCTATATATATGTGTATATATGTGTTTACATATATATATATATATATATATATATATATATATATATATATATACATGTATATATATATGTATATATATATGGTAAGAGAGAGAGAGAGAGAGAGGGAGAGAGAGAGAGAGAGAGAGAGAGATAGCGTGTGTGTTCAGTATTATTTGAGATGTCCTAATTTGCTTAGATTAAAATTCTAATAATACATTTTCGTTTCATTTTTTATATTTAATTTCATCCGATTATATCTTGAACCAATCGTTTTTTTACAACTGATTATTCCATATTCTACAGTGTAATGTTAAATAAAAGTTCTTTTAATTGAAAAAAAATCAATATTCTTAAAATTGCTCAGCAGTCGAAAATATTTTAATTTTTCAAATTAAAGCACCATTTTATTGTATATATTTGCAATCAGTATCTCGTATTTTTTACTTTGATATTTCATTTATTTTTTCTATTATTTACATCTCATGTATGTATGAAGCCATTTGGAAATGTAGATGATTATTTAGACAAATCTTATTAATATGGCTGAAAATTGAATACTAGTTTCGCTTGTTTTATATATTCATGGTAGGGGGCCTATATCCTATAATAGTACCTAATTAGAACCAAATTAACATTTGATAGGGATTCAAACGACTGTGACAAAAACACAATAGAATATAATAATGATAATAACTGTAATAATAAAAAAAATGTAACCACGAGTGATTGCAAAGAACGCAATTATGACGATGGTAGCGGCGAATTAAACAATTGCAACAAAACTATATCTCCTGACAACACAATGATGTTCGCCTCATACAACGGGTCTAAAAACATCTAACTAATAAAATGACAAGTCATTCAATCATATTGGTGGCCTCCCCACAGCCTCGGTGGACAGAATAGAGAAGGCGTTTCGCCGGAGGACGGCAAGGGAGACGCGCTGGAAAAGCCATTCCTACTCGCGGGGCTCACACTTGCGGCTAGACAGCTCAGCGCCTATGGTGGGGAGCAGGGAGGTAGCCCTAGGGCCGAGGATAATTACATCCATATATCAACAGATATCGAAAAAAGTTTAGTTTTATTGATGGTGTATGATAAACACTTGTTGAATAGGGCTTAACAGAAGTTCCTGCTTTGATAAATGTTTTTTTTTTATTTACTGATGTTTGCTACAATGTTTTGTAAGGTGAAATAATATTGGATACACATTATATACAGAATAGGAGAAGGTAATATTACATGGTGAACTGATCTTACATGGATATTATGGATTACATTTTAAGAGATTCTGACATTTAAAATTAATTTAACTTGCTGTATTCCGTGTCATGACTCTCTATTGTACGAAACTGGGAAGATGGATGATGGATATAATTTTGTGGCAAATAAGCTGGAACAAGCGTATCAAAGTTTAAATTGTATAGCGTGTAATAATTGTTTCTACTTTTGGCACAAGGCCAGCAATTACACAGTGCATTACTGGTACTTTATTTTATCGACCCTGTAAGGATGAAAGGCGGGATTTGAACTCAGACCATAAAAGACCGTAACTCTAGAACTACATACATTTTCCAGTCAAGGAGTCTACATTGTATCTTCTTTAGTTCTTATACTTGCTTTTGCTCTCTATGGATCACTGGGTAATGAGAGATCTCCATTCCACACGGTCGTAAGCTTGTCGAGTCTCTTTTCTACATTTGTTCTTGTGTTGCCACACTTTAGTACCACATCTACGGTAATACAAGCCATAAACACCGGTATTAGCTTTATGAGGGAGGCACAGCAGTAACCACGCTTCTTTAACGGAGTTTCCATTGTATAGGGTGTTCTAATAATAATTGTCTCTACTTTTGGCACAAGGCCAGCAATTATCCCAGTGCATTACTGGTACTTTATTTTATCGACCCCGTAAGGATGAAAGGCACAGTTAACCGCGGCAGGATTTGAACTCAGACCGTAAAAGAGCGCAACTCTATGCCGATACTGCCATCCAACGCCCATATAATAATCATAATAATGAACTATGAACATTTTCCTTTAATGTTAAGACTATGATTCCTTTATAAGACAATTTAGACTACATAGACTACACCATTGATAACGATGTATATCAGTAAAATCACCTAAAGTCCTACTTGTTTCCCAAGAAAGGAAGAATACATTGGATAATGTAGTACGTTGGAATATTTTTGTTATCATAGGCTAATTTGAACAGAGCTGATTTTATTTTAAATATCAACATAAACTTCTTCTTCTTCTTCTTCTTCTTCTTCTTCTTCTTCTTCTTCTTCTTCTTCTTCTTCTTCTTCTTCTTCTTCTTCTTCTTCTTCTTCTTCTTCTTCTTCTTCTTCTTCTTCTTCTTCTTTAAAAGCTAGTCCCTATCCTTAAAGATGTTGTACACACACCTTTCGTCTCTACTATCTGTATCAAGGCCAATTGATATTAATTCTAATATTAAATCTAACCAGATCATAATTAACTTATAAAATATAGATATTTCCCCAACACAACAGAGCTCTTTAGTTTGATATTTGTGATTCAAAAGAGTGACCAGTTTTATATTAGGTCTTCTCAAAAGCATGTCCAATCAAAATTAATCTTTTCGAACGTAAATTGCTATAACCGTAGAAAGCCTGCAATTAGCCGTTCATTATTTATTATTTGTGGCAAATGAACTTCAGGTGCAGATTGTAATGAAGAACAATGTCCAGACAAACACAAAGAACACATAAAATTAGAACATCAATAACTGGATTATACTGAACAACGAAGGTAGATTCACCGACATAGCAGGCGAAGATCAACACCACATTGCTTGTTTGCTTGCATGTATAAACAGACCTAGCAATGGTATAAACAGCAGCTTGTCAGGACACTTCAGAACAGTTTAATTATTAAGTCATTGCATGTCAGAATACATGTATGTTTGGTCAAACATAAGGTGGATACATGCAATGTTTGGACCAATGGATTCATGGAAAGTACCCTGTCAATTAGAGGACAATATTCAGATAGGAAACGTAAAGCAAGAACAACTCAAGGGTTGTATACGTAACAAGTTATATAGTTCAGTTCCAGGTGGAGGAAAATATCTTGAGCTGTATTTTATGTGAAACTTGCAGCTTCTTTGTTATTGTTGTTTCTTCTTCTTCTTCTTCTTCTTCTTCTTCTTCTTCTTCTTCTTCTTCTTCTTCTTCTTCTTCTTCTTCTTCTTCTTCTTCTTCTTCTTCTTCTTCTTCTTCTTCTTCTTCTTCTTCTCTCACTTATTTTTGAGAGGGTTGTTGGGAACAGAGTCCTCAAACACTCCTTCTAGTGGATCTTGTCAGAAGCAACAGTCTCCAACTGATTTGGCTGAATCCCCAAGCGTGACCAGTCAAGCTCATGGAGGTTATCCAACCATCTTGTTCGGGGTCTACGCTTGGGTCTCTTGCCGGTTGATTTTGGCTGTAAAATCTGTCCAGCGATTTTTTACTGAGACATTCTAACCACATGCCCATAGTATCTAAGCTATGATCTCTCAATTCGAAGAAGTAGCGGCTCTACCCGGAGTGACTGTTAGATCTTCGAGCTACGCACTCTAGCTTTCTTGTTAATTTTATTTAATAACCGATTTTCTTTTACTGGAAACGTATGTTTCCATATATCACCAAAGCTATGACATATGAAACTGGAGCAAAACCAATCAACAAAGATGGTAAAACGATACGAAAAAACATAAGAATAACAGAAAAAACATTTAAAATTCGACACGGAATGCGCACTACTTTCTTTAGTTATAATGCAACAGCATTTACCAAGCACGTACGCTGCTTAGTAAAGAATTGGAGTTGATAATATGTATTGTTTTGAAATAGAATACATCAACTCCAATATGAATGTCAGTAAGCTAATGTATTGTTTGACTACTTTATTCAAAATATAGTTTTATTTTCCTTAATCATTGCTATCTAGAATATTCGGAATATTTCTTTAGATATAATCTCTTGAACACAAACGAAAGTATAAGCAGCTGACTTTCGTTAATATTTTACGCTTCTTTTGTCGCTAGATCTGGAAAATCTATTGTTATGTTAGAATTATTTTATTCTTTAGAAATGTTTCTACTCTTCTTAAGCTGGAGAAGGATGTTTCATTATTGCAGGTAGTTTTCAGTCAATGATAAAATAAGACTATTTTCAACTTCAATAATTAATGCTGAGTTTACTGTTACAATTGAAATTTTGAAGAATGATACTCTCCCCTACCCCATCCTTTTACATATGCTCTTATAAATGCATATATATATATATATATATATATATATATTATATATATATATATATATATCACATAAGAAACGGAGAATCAGTGTTGCAACGAATAACATTTATTAGACATATTACAATCGTTTCTCTGGCGACTAGCTCGAGGCACGATCGATGTAATGATCGAACCTGACTCTGAAATCGCAAGGTCCTCAGATACGTCTCGATTCTACGAAGCAGAGTTTCCAAATGTCCAGTTACACCCGCGGCCCTCACTCGGCAGCTTAGATCCTGTTGTAATTCTATGAGTGGTCAAGAATTGTACACGTCATCATATATATATATATATATATATATATATATGCGTGTATATATAATATATATATATATACATATATATATATATATATATATATATATATATATATATATATATATATATATATATATATATATATATATATATATATATATATATATATATATATATAACACGTATGATACGATTATTAATTGGTTGGACTATTTCAAAGTATTTTAGTTTCATTTAATTGAAACTGACATTTGTACCTAAATTTAATTCTTCAACACACGAATATGGATAATATTGCTATGTAAGCATATATATGTATATATATGTATATATATATATACATATATGTATATATATATATATACATATATATACCTTGCTTATTTTAACAATGATAATTTATGGATTTTTTCCTTGGTATTTGAAACAACTGTATAGGATTAGTTTAAGTATAATTAGTAATTTAAGTAAATTTTTTTATATATTCTGATTGCTTTTGTACCTGTTATATGTGTTATATTATATTATATAATTATTTTGTTTTCTGTAATATTCTTGTATAAGTAATCTCTTGAATGTTTCTTTCGAATCTTATTTCCATTGAGCTTTTACAGAACAACGAATTCGAGATGTTTTTATTTCGATTTACATATATACATATACATCTTTATATATATATATATATATATATATATATATATATATATATATATATATATATATATATATATATATATATATATTTCACCAAAAACCTGCCTAAATGCAAAAACAGAAATTTTCACCAGTTGCCCACACATGAAATCACACTTGCTTTCCAGCTCATATAAACTTAACTCACTTTCAGATACTTATCCTCCATAAACTCTTGTTCTTCACTTTCCTTAACTTACCTTCTTTACAGACTTCTCTTTCTGATTTACTTTTATTTTTATTTTTATTTTTAACTTTATTTTTACTTGACATACACCAGTGACCCCCCCCCCTGCTTTTTGATTTACTTTATATCTTCACAATTTTACATATTTTACTTCCCCATTTTCTTTCACTACCTGATAATACTGTCACTTGCGTTTTAAACTCCAGATATATTCTGTTGTTCCTCAGCCGCATGTATGTATGTTTACTTGTGTATAATTTGTACTCATTTATTCATACGGCTGGTTTTTATATTGTATGTATGCGTGTAAGTGTGCATATGTGTGTATATGTGTTTGTATATGTATACGAATGCATTCGTATGTGCGGGTATATGTGTATATGTGTGTTTTATATCTATGTTTTTTACATACTTATATATGTGTGTGTGTATGTATATATATATATATATATATATATATATATATATATATATATATATATATATATATATATAGATATATATATATATATATATATGTGTGTGTGTGTGTGTATATATATGTATATATATATGGTCGCGTGCGTGCGTGTGATTAGATGTACATGTATGTATATATAAGTGCTTCGTGTGTATGTATGCGCGCTTTTGTATGTATGTACGCATGTATGTGCTTTTGTCTGTACGTATTTATATATATATTTTTATATATATATGTGTGTGTACGAACCTATGTATGTTTTCTATTTTTTCTAGTGTTACTTTATAATTGATAACCCCTCCCTCTTACTTTCTCTTTAAATTTTCTCTTTAAATTTTTTTATTCTCATATATTTTTTCATTTTTTCATTTTCATATTTTATATTTTTTATATATCTATCGACTTTCAGCCTGACACTGCTTTGACTGATACACTCCCTTCCCTGTATATATCACATGCATGTATGTGGTTGCGTGTGTGTGTGTGTTTATACGCGTGCTTTCATACTTGTATGTGTATATATTTCAATCCTTAGTCTCTGAGTCTGTATGTACGCTAACTCTATTATCTTACAATTTCTTTTTTCAACATATATTATATACGTATTTGTGATCACACATACACTGATATGCTTTCCCTCATGTATGTACTTACGCACACATTTTTTCACTATACACATACATTTGTACATACACACATATGTACATTTGTAGGTGTATATACACACATTTATACACATACCCTTACTATATTTCCTTATTTTATTTTTTAGATATCTCTTGCATTACTTTTATTTATATATTTTTTTTTGCCCATTAAACTTTTGCCTTTCTTGAGGAGATTTTTCAAATATTTCACTGTTTTAAATTGCCTTGTCTGACGTTCAAATACCACCTAGGTTAACTTTACTTTTCATCATCCCGGGGTCGATAAAGTTAAGTACCAGTTAAGTACTGGGGTCGATATATTTCTTTTTCACCCAATAGCTTGCCTTGTGCCAATATTAGGAGGAAAGAATTATTACAATAAACCAGCTACTTGTAAGATATTATATAAAGGCCGTTAGATTGGCAGTATCGGTAGAGTTACGGCCCTTTACGCTCTGAGTTGAAATCCTGTCGCGGTCAGCTTTGACTTTCATCCTTACAGAGTTGATAAAATCTAGCACCAGTAATGCACTGGGGTCGATTTAATCAACTTTCCCCTCCTCCAAAATTGCTGGCCTTGTTCCCTTAAGTAGAAACAATTATATAAGGAAGACAATGGATATAAATAATTTATTATTTTGATAACTTTCAGACAATAAGAACTGTATAGTCTTTGATTGGCTGCTGTACAATGTAACTATGTTGCTACATCAAACTGAACTGGTTTCATTGAATATTTCTGATAATGTCATCTTATTGTTTCTTTGTCACTTCATTGATATAACTGAACTGACATCGCTATTTCTAATAATGGACAATATTATCACAGAGATTAGCATTTGATCACATCTATTTCTTATTTCTCTCTGTGACTCCTTTAACATATATTTATATAACTACACACTGACATCTATACTTAGAAAAGCGGATCATGTATTCTTCGAGAATCTTAATCATAAATTTCTCCAGTCACCTATCACCAGAGACCTAAATTCAAGGTAATGATACATTTCTGTTTAATTTATAATAATTCATTGTCTCTTTATATTCATAAATGTATTATACTGTATTATAACTCTGAGTACGCAGTAGGTATTATAATAAACTAAACTCTTAATATAAAGGTCGGATATCTATGTTAGCAAAACACATTTGCAGATATTCACTCACCACACAAGTATATATATATATATATATATATATATATATATTTAATATAGAACGGCTTCTACAGGACTAGAACTGTTTCATTCGGGAGAAATCATCAGGGCTTCCTGATGATTTCTCCCGAATGAAACAGTTCTAGTCCTGTAGAAGCCTTTCTATATTAAATATTTATACTCTGCTTTGTATTGAGTACCTTACTTACTGTGGTTACCCCTGATTGAACCCGGGATAAACTTATATATATATATATAATCTGCGATGCCGAGACTGGGGAGACCACAAATCAGAGTAGTTCTCTGTGCATGGGAAAGAGCCTAAACATATTGTTTCATATGGAAATGGCTTCTATAGGACTAGAACTGTTTCATTCGTATGAAATCATCCGGAATACCCATTCCTGATGGTTTCATATCCTTGATGGGTTCGATTCTTCCTCTATATCTCTTTCTCACTTCCTTTCTTTCACTCTATCCTTCTTTGGAAGAAATCTGTTGAATTTAGATCTGGAGAGAGATGGGCGGCGCCAGGTTTGAAACGCTGTCAATATGGCGCCCCTACGACTCCCTCGGGAGTTACGGGACCATGCATTCAGTTTTGTTAATCTAATCTATATGTAAATGGAATGGACATATGTCGGTTTCAACGATGACTGTTCCAGCTGCTCAATCAATGGAAAAGCTTGCTTATGAAATTAATGTGTAAGTGGCTGAGCAATCCAAAGACATATGTTCCCTTAACGTATTTCTGAGGGAGAGTCAATGTGAAGAGGTGGGTCTTTGCAATTAGAAGTACAGTCCATCTGGTGCGCTCCCAAATAATTCCTATCTACCTATAAGGCATAGGTCGATCTGCACAAAATAGCACGCAATGGAACTGGACTCTGAAACTAATGATGACGAAAGGAATTCTCTAACCATTCAGCCATGCTGCATCCACAGTTATACTAATATACATCTTTTGTTGATGAGCGAAAGAAAGAATAATTGAGAAAATGATATCAGAATTGGGGAAATATGACATAAAAAAAAGCCTTACTAAATAAGTTGTTTTAAATCATTCAATATTTAGCTTTAAATAGAAGTAATTTCTCTGAATCGATTGATAAAATATATTTTACGATGTTTGAATCAATATCACAAAGTAATAAAAATAGATGTTTTTTTATATTTATATTGCCGAAGACGAAAATGTACTTTTAATATTTTCTTCTCCGTTATTTCTATATTTAATGTTGATTTCCAATTAGCTCGCTTCATTAGGGTTTACCTTTCAAGTATTAATTAGGTTTTCTAGCAGTTAGTTTTTCATCAGACCTAATTATATTCATTTGTTCTCTGTCCCACAACAAATCATTTCTACAATTCATTTGGAGATTGTCTTAAATATTACCCGCTAGAGAATCACGAAAAGGTCACAACTTTTAACATTTTCCTAACTACTTATATGTATGTATATATGTATATATATATATATATATATATATATATATATATATATATATATATATATATATATATATATATATATATATATAGTCAAGGTTTAGCAAATAAGAAAAAGTTTTTAAATAAATTTCAAAAAATTCACTGTAATTACTATGGTTACCTTTACCGAACGGTTTCGAGTCACAAAAATAAATGGATAGTCCACAAAAATAAATGGATAAATGAATGGCCTCCATTGAAAAGATAAACTCTCGTCAGAAGGTTCTTTTCACTCGGAGAATATCAAATTCCCGAGTTCGAATTACGAACTGGCACTATTCAAAATTGTTCCCGAGATGAGAATGAATGATGTGGAAGCAATTCTGTCCAGTGCCGTGTACAAAGATATATATATATATATATATATATATATATATATATATATATATATATATATATATATATATATATATATATATATATATATTAAGACAGGGGGGAAGAAAAAATGGCTTCACTTGTGCTTTCAACAAATTTATTTTCTTCACAAAATCCAAAAAGAATTTTTCTTAAAAAAATTATTTTATAAATTAAGTTGTTGGTTGTTGGTTAGGTCTTAGGAGTTCTTGGTTAACGTAGTAGGTATTGTTTCGTTTTTAGAAAGACCTTTCACGCTGAGGTGCGCTTGTCAAACTGATGTGTATGTGGTGTGTTGTTCTATATATAGGGAATTAACATGTCTGTGGTGTGGTGGGGGTTTCTTTTCTCCCCCTTTAATAAGTGCATGGGTGTAGGTGTGTTGAAAAAGTGTTCATAGCAGTAATGAGTTGAGACGGTGAGTAGGGTTGGGTGGGGAGAAATGTAGCAAGTGCGGCCTGCTCCGGTCATTCTCGAAAAATTCCTTTATTCAGGGGAAAAAGCTTTTAGTATTGCTTTTGTGTTGAGAATGGTCACAGGCAAATCGCACCTGTCAAGTTTGTGAATAATTATTTTTTTCTTTTTTTCCTGAAGAATTTTTCTACGTCGATCCCAAAGTTAGTCCTTTGTTCAACATACACATATGTGCGCATATACGTACATACACACACGGGCATATGTAGGAATATATAGGCACACACCATCAATCACACACCCATGTACAAATACATCCACATACATACACAAAAACATATAGAGACACATATAAAAACACACATACACATACGTACACACACGAATATGTACTCATACCTCCACATGGGTATATATATATATACACATATACATACATACATATATATATATATATATATATATATACATATACATACATATACACATACACACACATACACACACACACATATATATATATACACACACACATATATATATATATATATATATATATATACATATATACATACATATACATACATACATATACATACATACACACACACACACACACACACACACATATACATATGTCCGTATATATACCCCTCCGTTCACACATACATGCATACACACACACATACATATCTCTATCTCTCTCTCTCTCTCTCTCTCTCTCTCTCTGTATATATATATATATATATATATACATACATATACATATACATATATGTACACATAAACACATACAGACACATACACACATATACACATACACATACATATATATTCATATACATATATATATACACATACATATACACATATATATATATATATATATATATATATATATATATATATATATATATATATATATATATATATGTACACATACATACACATACACATACACATACAAGTACATACACACACACACACATAAACATACATATCTATCCATATATATATATATATATACATATACACACATATATATATATATATATATATATACACACATATATACAAACATACACACACATACACGCACATATACACATATATACACACATACACACATACATATATATATATATATATATACATATATATATATACACACACACACACACACACACATACACACATACACACACCCACATACATATATACCCACACGTACATACATCCATACATCCCTACACACATATATGTGTGTGTCTTACCGTTCACTCAGATATTCATGTGTACACATAAGAAGAGGGGGGGGGGGGTAGTGAAATGGAATTTTACCTCCGAGTGTTAATTCATTTTTTCGTGTTCAGCAGTGATTTAAATTTTTCAATGAAGAATTCTTCTTTATATCTGCGGAAATGTTCGTTATCCGACCATATCTTGAAGAAAGGGAAGATTGTGAATTTTCCCTTCCCGCATGATGAAAAGTGTGCGCTACATGTGGTATTTCTGACTGTGGGGTCTTTAATTTGTTGTTTATGTACCCGGACTCTATCATGTAATCCCGTTCCGGTTTCCCCAATGTAATACTCTTTACACTGTGGACATGTTGCGCAATATATTAGGTTTTTCGTTTTGCAGTTCATGTTAGCATTGACCTTGAAATTATCTTGGTTTTTGAAGGACAACTGTTTGCCCTCTTCGATGAGTTCACAGGTTCCACATCTAGGGTCCCCGCATTTCGTCACTTGCATTGATTCCATGTTGGTCGTAAATTTTGCCTTGGTAATTAGTTTTTTAAGGTTGGGTGCTTGGCGTCTGCTATAAATTATCTGTGTGTTTTTTAAGAGTGCATTCATTTTGGTAGATTGCTGTAGTATCGGGAGATACTGCTTAGCAGTTTTCACAATGTTGATGTTCCCTGGGTTGTGAGTGATGACAAAAGAGATAGCAGGGTTTTCTTTTTTATGTTGTGGGTTTGGTTTTCTCAGTGTTGTTATTGGGATGTTCTTAGCCTTGGAGATGGGTGCGTTGATGAGTTTCATCGGGTATTCTTGTTTTTTAAGGAATTTTTTCAGGTCACATAATCTTTTTTCTTGTAGTACGGGGTGTGTTGCTATAGTGCAGATGCGCCTTGCCATGTTGAAGGGAATGTTCCTTTTCGTATGTGAGGGGTGTGCTGACCGGAAATTTAAGTATTGGTGTATGTCAGTGGGTTTGCAAAATAGGTCCGTTATGATATTTTCCCCTTCTTTAATGATGAGGATATCTAGAAAGGGCAGTTCCTTTTCGTTACATTCCATAGTGAATTGTATAGCTTCATTAAGCCTGTTTAGGATCGAATAACATTTTTGTAGGTCTGTTTGGCTTCTGTTCCAGAAGATGAAGCAGTCATCTAGGTAACGTTTCCAGTTTTTATTAATGTAGAAGGCGAAGTCGTGACTGAATGTTATCTGTAGTTGGGAATATAATTTTGCCTCTAAGTGACCCATAACGAGCGTTGCATATGTAGGGGCCACTTTGGTACCCATGGCTGTTCCTTTTATTTGTAGATAAAGTTCGTTGTCAAAGAGGAAGTGGTTGTTTTCCAATACTAATTTAAGTCCTTCCAAGATGAATTCTTTGGGGAATCTTTCTGAAATGTGACTTGAGTGTTTTGTAATCCAGAAGTCCACAGCTTCAATCCCTAGGTCGTGTGGGATGTTAGTGTACAGGCTTATTACATCAAAACTGACTAGGATTGTATCCTGGTGTACTTTTTGGGGGATATAGTTAAGGAATTCCATATCATCTCTGATGTAGCTTGGAACTTTTTTACATAGGGGTTTGAGTATGATGTCTAATAGGTTGCTTAGACGTTGTGTGCTTGAGGCTGGGCCAGCAATAATGAGGCGTAATTTTAAGTCTGTCGGTTTTGATGCTTCGATGTATGATGTATTTTTCCCTTTCATGTTGTTTTGGATTTCTATGGATTTGTGAATTTTTGGTAATCCATAGAAATTGCTGGTTTTCATTTCGAAGTTGGTTAGGTAATCTACTTCTTTTGGTGTTAGGTTGTTTTGGTACTTTGTTGTTAGTTTGCCTATTTGGTTCCTCGATTTCCTTTCTTCGTTTTTAGTGATTTTCCTGTAGAAGTTTTCGTCATTCAAGTGTGCTAGGACCATATTTTTGTAGTGGTTTGTGTCCATGATGACGATTGCTCCACCTTTGTCCGCTTCTTTTATTATTATTGAGGAATCTCTTTGTAGCTTGTTCAATGCTAGTAGTTGGTCTGTAGGGATGTTGCATTTGTGTTTCGTCTCGGCCGTATTTGTACGTGCTGATCGGCGAAGGCAGGTTATGTATTCCTCCAGGTATTTATCTCTATTTAGCGGGGGTGTGAAGTTCTTTTTGTTTTTCACCAGTGATTCTTCCTCGTATTGTACACCCTGGAAGAATTCTCCTAAGCGTAATTTTCGACAGTATTCTTCTGTGTCTTTTATAACATCGGCTGTATCTGCTTTCGGAGTGGGAGTGAACTTCAGTCCATTTTCTAACAGTTGTATTTCTGGTTGTGTTAATTTCTTGGCTGATATATTGATTATTTTTGGTTCGATTGGTTCTTTCTCGTAAGGTGCCACTTGAAAGGTGGTGCTTTTTTTTTTTTCTTTCATTTGGTGCGAGGCCCCTAGTCCTAAAAAAATGGGTGCCATTTGGGATAGGGGTGTTTCTGTTGTGGTGAAACCTTTGGCCCACCGGAACTTCATGTCGGTAACTGGTTGGGCGATAGACTCTTGCGTGGCCGTTGCTGTATGGGGGTCTGGTTCTTCTGTTGATTCGCTCAGTATTCATGTGTCTTTGATTTTGTGTCCGGTGATTGTTCTTGGTGTTATGGCAGTGGTTGTATCTGGTTCTGGTGTTGAGTATTGGGTCTGTATGTAGTTGTGTGTTTGGGGTTACCCAATATCTGGTTGTTGTTGGTTTATTGTGTGTGTGGGTGCTTCATTTCTTGTGTTGTTGTATTTTCCTGAGTTCTGGGGTTTCCTATGGGTTTGTTTTCTGGGTTTTATTTGGTCTTTCCCATAGTTATCTTCATATTCTTGAAGCCATTGAGTTCTTGACTCCAATATTTTCTTTGATTTTAACTCTTCTCTAGTTGTATCTGTCTGCCATAGCTTAAGGAGTTTTTCACGTACATTGCCGCTGCTTCTTTTGTTTATTTCCTCTTGGATGGTGGTGTCGCATTTTTCAAATTTCTCTTTGAATTTTGGCACTCTTAGGCGGAGTAGGGTGATTTCGGTCTCAAGTGTTTGGAGTGCTAGATTTAGTCTTGTTGTAGTTTCTTCCTTTGATTCCGATGGTATTTCTTTAATTCGGAATTTTCTCGGGAGGATAACTGGTTCCTTGCTACGCCATATTTCGTATGTGTCTGCTAGGTTTTCACTCCTCAAGGTTTTCCAGTATGCCTGTTTCCTTTGATTTAATAATGGGTTCCAAATGTTTTTCATTTGGTTTCTTTTTCTGTAGGCTTCTTTTTCTAGGTTCAGTTCATTCCATTCTTTGAATGCATTATTGGTGATGGAGTTCTGTTCATGTGTAGCTATTTCAGGAGAAAAGGTTTGTTCTTGTTTTTGCCGGTCTGTAATTAGTGAATCAAGTTTTTCCCTATAGCTGCGTGTTTGTTGTTCCATTTCTTGTACGGCATTCTTAAGGGAATCATATTTATCTATTATTATGGTGAGTTTTTCTGATATTTCCTGTAGTAGTGTATCCGATTTGAGGGTTTCAGTAGAGGATTTTGAACGTGTGTTAGCCATTCTGTCTTGTACAAGGGGATAGAATATTGGAAAATGTGTGTAATCCTTGGTACAGTTAGGTATATTAAGACAGGGGGGAAGAAAAAATGGCTTCATTTGTGCTTTCAACAAATTTATTTTCTTCACAAAATCCAAAAAGAATTTTTCTTAAAAAAATTATTTTATAAATTAATTTATAAAATAATTTTTATAATTTCAAGGTCAATGTTAACATGAACTGCAAAACGAAAAACCTAATATATTGCGCAACATGTCCACAGTGTAAAGAGTATTACATTGGGGAAACCGGAACGGGATTACATGATAGAGTCCGGGTACATAAACAACAAATTAAAGACCCCACAGTCAGAAATACCACATGTAGCGCACACTTTGCATCATGCGGGAAGGGAAAATTCACAATCTTCCCTTTCTTCAAGACATGGTCGGATAACGAACATTTCCGCAGATATAAAGAAGAATTCTTCATTGAAAAATTTAAACCACTACTGAACACAAAAAAAGCAATTAACACTCGGAGGTAAAATTCCATTTCACTACCCTCCCCCCCTCTTCTTATGTGTACACATGAATATCTGAGTGAACGGTGAGACACACACATATATGTGTGTAGGGATGTATGAATGTATGTACGTGTGGGTATATATGTATGTGGGTGTGTGTATGTGAGTGTGTGTGTGTGTGTGTGTGTGTGTGTGTGTGTGTGTGTGTGTGTGTGTGTGTATATATGTATGGATGTGTATATGTTTGTATGTGTGTGTGTGTATATATATATATATATATATATATATGTATATATATATATATATATAATATATAAGATCAAAAGATGGTTAAAGGAGTTCCATGTATTTTATTATGCGCATTTCAAAAACAAACATCATCATGCAATAATATTTGTGTTTTCATCAGATAAAACACGAGAACATGATATGAAGGCTAAAAAACACTTGTGGATAGTGCAGTTTTAAATCAACATATGAAAAGTAGTTTTAGATTGATGTGTGATATTGGGAAAAATATTTTATTTAGAGAGGGGGGTGGGGGGTGGAAAGGATGAAAAAAGGGGAGGAGATGAGAGTGAAGGTGGAGAGGGAGAGATGGGTGATAGAGAGAAAGAGATAGTTTTTATAACTGAGAGAAGATATATTGTTTTACATAGAGAGGTTGAAAACCGTTGGAAGATAATGTATAAATTAAAAGAATTTGAAAATTATCGAAGGGAAAAATATGTACGAGGAAAAAATATTTTATTTAGAGAGGGGGGGGGGGGGGGTTGGAAAGGATGAAAAAAGGGGAGGAGATGAGAGTGAAGGTGGAGAGGGAGAGATGGGTGATAGAGAGAAATATCTGATGAAAACACAAATATTATTGCATGATGATGTTTGTTTTTGAAATGCGCATAATAAAATACATGGAACTCCTTTAACCATCTTTTGATCTTATATATTATGTATACTCCAGTCCTACAAACTGTAGAGTGCTTCTTATCCGATATCTGCATTGCTTTATTGTACTACAATAAAACTCACCTCCTACATATATATATATATATATATGTATGTGTGTATGTGTGTATATATGTGTATATGTGCGTGTATGTGTGTGTATGTTTGTATATATATGTGTGTATATATATATATATATATATGTATATGTATATATATATATATATGGATAGATATGTATGTTTATGTGTGTGTGTATGTATGTGTATGTACCTATATATATATGTGTGTGTGTGTGTATGTATGTGCATATATGTATATATGTGTGTACATATGTGTATGTTTCTGTTTGTGTATATGTATGTATGTATGTAGATGTATGTGTATATATATGTATATATATGTATATATATGTGTATGTGTATATGTGTCTTTATGTGCTCGTGTGTACGCACATATATATATATGTATATATGTATGTGTGTATGTATGTGTGTATGTGTATATATATGTATATATATATGTATGTATATATATATATATATATATATATATATATATGTATGTATGTACATGTATGTGTATGTATGTATGTGTGTATGTATGTACTTGTATGTGTATGTGTACGTATGTGTATATGTGTATATGTATGTGTATATATATGTATATGGATATATATATATGTGTATGTGTATGTGTATATGTGTGTATGTGTGTGTGTGTATGCATGTATGTGTGAACGGAGGGGTATATATACGGACATATGTATATGTGTGTGTGTGTGTGTGTGTGTGTGTGTATACACGTGCGTGTGTGTGTGTGTGTGTTTGTATGTGTGCGTGCGTGTATGTGTATATATGTATATTTAGTTATGTATCTTTATGTGTGTATATGTATGTATGTATATGTATGTATATATGTATATATATATATATGTGTGTGTGTATATATATATATGTGTGTGTGTATGTGTGTGTATGTGTATATGTATGTATATGTATATATATATATATATGTATGTATGTATATGTGTTTATATATATATACCCATGTGGAGGTATGAGTACATATTCGTGTGTGTACGTATGTGTATGTGTGTTTTTATATGTGTCTCTATATGTTTTTGTGTATGTATGTGGATGTATTTGTACATGGGTGTGTGATTGATGGTGTGTGCCTATATATTCCTACATATGCCCGTGTGTGTATGTACGTATATGCGCACATATGTGTATGTTGAACAAAGGACTAACTTTGGGATGGACGTAGAAAAATTCTTCAGGAAAAAAGAAAAAAATAATTATTCACAAACTTGACAGGTGCGATTTGCCTGTGACCATTCTCAACACAAAAGCAATACTAAAAGCTTTTTCCCC